>JANVFO010000034.1:0-404804 GCA_027919855.1 Lentinula guzmanii | reverse complement strand
TAAGACTGTGCCGGTGAGGTTCCGTCGAGTCTTAGAAGGGATAGGATGAATCGAAGTGATCCGAGAGTGATCGGTAGAGATCGAGACTATGGTTTATAACCGAAGTCTCAAGGGAGTAATCGAAGATAATCGGTCAGCTCGATTACAACGGAAGATGATAAAGATGAACTAGAACCTTGACACTACTTTCGGTAGTGCCCCCGCTTCGTCGTACGGTTCGGTGAATGTTCAGAGTGACGAGTAAGAGTATAGACGTCCGGATAACGATCGGTTATAGTGCGATCGTTAACGATTAGAGAGAGAGTTCCGGACGGAGTTCAGCAGCAATCTAAGTTGATATTTAAACTGAGGAACTATGTACAAGATACTACAGCTTATATACCTGTATTCCTAATTGTTAAATCTATAACAATAAGAGCTGTAAGTAAAAAACAATAAAGAATATAAATCGACGTCATCAATATAAATAGAAAAGACAATAAAGTCGAAATACTTAGCATTCGATAAACGAATGCTTCGTACGACTCGATCGATGCAATCGATCTCGGAAGTAAACATGAATTATCCTAAGTCCACGTCCGAAGTCGGAAGCTCTGTACGGAGGTCCGGAAGCATACCTGTAACAGTATCCCCCTGTTAGGCTTTTGCCCTCGAAAGCCTCGTACGAAGTCGCCAGAGTCGATCCGATCAAGTGTTCGAACTTGAACTGTGACTTGGTGAAATGAAGAGATCGAGATCGATCGATCAATACGTAAATGATGGCGCAGTATATGAACCAAACGAAAAAATTTTAAGTCCCCACTTTTCTCTCTCTCTACCATCATGTCTCCAACAACTCTCGTGCAATAGCCCGTCCGACGAAGAAGAAAAGGCGAACTCTGCTCATTCAGAAGAAGAAGGAGGAGAGGGAGGAGAGGGCTAGAAGGGAAGCCGAACAAGAAAGGCAGAGGAAGAAGCCGAGGCTGCGGCCGAGGCTCGATTGGCGGAGATCCGTCGAAAGAAGGAGAGAGAAGAGAAGAGAAGCAGAAGAGAAAAGAAGAAGGAAGAGTTGGAGACGAAAGCGAAGAGAGCGAAGGCTGCCGAGGCAGCGAAGAAAGCGCCGAGAAGGCTAAGAAGGAAGAAGAAAAAGGAAGTTGAAGAGCAATCGAGGTGCCGAAGCAGCGAAAGAGGCCGAGAGAATCGAAAAGTTAGAGATGGATAGGAGATGGAAACGGCGGCGCTGGTTCGCGCACAGATCGAAAGGAAGGAAGGAAAGCAGATGGCTCGGTGAGTACCATCTTGCTTTAACTTCTAACCGTTATTCGACTACAGCCGGCAGCGAAACTTCACGGTGTGGTCGGTAAAAACGGAAGAGGGTAGTAATGGTGGTGAGTGATTTTTGTTTATTTCAACTCTAACTTCTTTTCTTAGGCTGTTCCATCCGGAGACCCCGAAGGCGATGACCCGAACCCGGGCGATGACGACTACGTCGATTCGGATTCACGACAATGAAGATCCCCTCCTCTCTCCGAAACAATCGCGGTGCAGTCGATGCATCCTGAAAGCTCAAGTGCGAGATGGTGGGACTGGTTCTGCTCCTGCAAGGTTGCAGAAAGCAAGGTCCGGTGTCGCTCGTACCGGACGACTATCCTCGAAGGAGCAAACGCGTCAAGTGGAAGTCCGGTTGCTCGACAGCAGCCAGACATCGACGATCTCCGGACTAACGTCCGAGATCTCAACACAGAATCAATCTCCAGGAGGAGATGCTTCGATACTCATCCTTCGCGTCGGAAGCTCGAAGAGGGAACAGGAGGAAGATGAAGAAGAAGAAGAGTCCGAGAGGATCGGGTGAAAAGGACTGGGGATCGAAAAGGGAAAGGTCGGAAGGAATGAGCGCCGTTTCGATAGCTTTCTTGGACTTGTATATATTTTTTTGTTTGTAAATCGATTGCAGTCCGATCAGGACTTTAAATAAATCTTTTGTAATAAATGAAAAATCGTTCGAAAGCAATCGAGAAGAAGTCCGAAATGGACTTAGAAAGAAATTTGAGTTTAAATAGGACTGAGATGTCCGATAGTTTCGATTGGTGTCGACTTCCGGGTAGGGATAAACGCTCAATAAGCTATCATGGCGTTTATCCCCCGGTCGATTTCAACCGTTCGGAAAGAAGAAAAGAATAGAAAAAAAAAAGAATAAGTAAAAGCATACGAAAGTTAATCGGTGATGTCCGGTAAGGTCCGGGCTTGAGTGGGTATCGTTTATGGAATTCTTCAAGTAATTCTTCGGCGTGCATTTCATCAGCTCCAATCCATGAGAACTCCTCATCGGTACCTTCGTATCCTTTCCATCGAATGAAGTATCGCAACGGACAACGTCGAAAGCGTCGGTCCATCTTCGAATCTAGAATTTCAGCAACTTCAAACTCCTGTTCACCATCGACTTCAATCGGAGGTGGCGGAGGTTGCGAACGATTCGGAATGGGGTTTGGAGTATAAGGTTCCAATTGCGAGACGTGGAATACTGGATGAATTCGGAAAGGTAGTCGGTAGTTGTATCTTGTAGGCGAGAGTGCCGATGCGTTCGATAACCTTGAAAGGTCCAAGATACTTCTCCGAGAACTTCGGAGTCGGTCGAGTGGTTCGAATGTGTTTTGCTAAGACAAAGACTTCAGCGCCAATTTGGAATTCTGGAGCGAGATTCGTTTTCGATCGGCTTGATCTTTGTACTTTTTCTGAGCGTTCGAAATCTCGTCCCGAAGGAAGGAGTGAACTTCGTCTAAGTTGGCGACGAAGTCGTGAGCTCGGTCAGATCGAATATCGACTCCGGTCTAATCGAGATGTTCGGATGGTAGCCTTTGTTGGCGAAGAATGGTGTGATTCCAGTCGAAGCGTTCGGTGCGTTATTGTAGGCGAACTCAGCCATTGGAAGTAGGCTGGACCAGTTATCCTGTTGATAGTTGCAGTAAATACGAATGTACTGTTCCAAGGTCTGGTTGACACGTTCGGTTGTCCGTCAGCTTCGGGGTGATATCCGGAAGTGTAGTGAAGTTCCATGTTGAGCGACTGCCCGAGTGCTCGAAAGAAAGCAGAGACGAACTCGGAACCTCGATCGGAGGTTACGTGGTTCGGAACTCCATGTTTAGAAAAACGTGAATGACGAATAATTCAGCTAACTGTTCGGATGTAATCGTAGTATGACACTTAATGAATATGGATTGTTTCGAAGCTCGATCCACGATGACTAGAATGGAATTGTAACCGTCCGACATCGGAAGCTCCTCGATAAAGTCCATCGAGATTGAGTCCCAAGGTCGTAAGGGAACCGGAAGTGGTTTGAGTAGTCCATAAGGTCGATGTCGACGTGATTTGTTTCTTCCGCAAGTGGTGCAAGAAGCAACGTAATCTCGTACGAAGTCTCGAATCTTCGGCCAGGTATACTGTCGTCGAATAGTTTCGAGAGTTCGGTTTTGACCGAAATGACCTGAAAGTGGATGATCGTGGAAGTAGCGTAATACTTGTAACGTAGATCCGAATGATTCGGAACGTAGATTCGATTGTCGAGTCGTAACAAACCATCTTCACCCATAGTCCATCGAGGTTTAGTGGAGTCTTGAACAAAGGTGAGTCCAAGTGCCGATTCCGGATCGATCGAAAGCGAGTTGCGGATGGCTTCATGTAAAGCATTGATGTCCATAACAATCGAAGCTCGGAGGATCGGACCCTCGAGGAAAGTAGCTCGGAGAGAAGTGGTGAACTGTTCGTTAGTGAATATGGGTCTAAAGTTCTGTGGATTGACTTGGGCGTAGCCGATATCCCCCTCTTTTGGGTAGACGTCCCATCGTCTAGTGATAGAGTCCGGTTTCTCGCCAAGTTTGCCGGGTCTGAATCGAATAACCATGTTGAATTGATGTAGGTATTCGGACCATCGGACCTGTCTCCGGGTCAGAATTTTAGTGGTAGAGAAGTACTCAAGGTTTTTGTGATCGGTGACCACATCGATCGGGTCTCCGGAACCTTCGAGATAGTGTCTCCACGCTTTGAAAGCCTCGAAAATAGCTAATAGTTCCTTGTCGTGAGTATCGTAGTTAAGCTCAGCAGAATTAAGAGTGCGGGAAAAGAAATGCGACGGGATGAATTTCACCGTCATCGAGCATAATCGAAAGGATAGCTGCGATAGCATAGTCCGAAGCGTCGGTCTCGACGATGAGTGGCCGGTTCGGTTCCCAGTGAGCAAGGATTGGTGCGTGAGTAAAAGCGTATTGAGGTTTTCGAAAGCCGATTGACATTCGGCTGTCCATATCCAGTCGACAGTTTTTCCGGGTGAGCCGGGTAAGTGGTATAACAATGTCGCTGTAATTGTAAATAAATCGTCGGTAGAAATTTGAAAATCCTAAGAAGGATTGAATATCCTTGACTTTCCGAGGTACCGGCCATTCGACGATAACTTGGATCTTGTCAGCGGCCATAGTGAGGCCTGCAGGCGAAAGGATGTAGCCGAGGTATTCGACGGTATCGACACCGAAGAAGCATTTTGCAAGGTTGCAGTAGAGTTTTGCTTCTCGAGTCGTCGAAGTACCTCCCGGACGTGCTTTTCGTGATCCTTTGGATTGTCTGAATATACAAGAATGTCGTCAATGTAGACAATAACGTAGACATCAAGTAAATCTGCAAAGATAGTGTTGACAAACCGTTGAAAAGCAGCCGGAGCGTTCGTAAGACCTTCCGGTATGACCTTCCATTCGTACGAGCCGTAGCGCGTCCGAAAAGCGGTCTTCCATTCGTCACCTTCGGCGATTCGTACAAGGTGATAAGCATGGGCTAGATCAAGTTTCGTGTAAATTGCAGCCTTTCGAGGCGCATCGAGTAGGTCGGAAATGAGTGGTAGAGGGTATCGATCTTTTTTGGTGATTCGATTGATGCCTCGGAAGTCGACGCACAGGCGTAGTGAACCATCCTTCTTCGGAGCGAATAGAACGGGTGCTCCGTATGGTGACGAAGAAGTCTGAATAATTCCGGCCGCGAGTTGCTTGTCCAGGAAATCTCGGAGGGCCTCCAGCTCTTTCGGAGAGAGCGGATAGATCCGTCCAAGTGGTGGTTCAGCGCCTTCCTCTAAATCAATCTGAGGTCGTATGATCGATGCTCCGGAAGTTCTTCCGAAGACGATTTGTCGAAAACATCGGCGTAGTCCGCGTATTGTTGCGGAAGGGTTGATTCTGACTTCTGAGCTTCAAACTCTTCAGTGCTAGAACCTTTAGCAGTAAGTTCGATAGGAAGATAACGAAAAAGAATTGGTTCGAATCCGGCGTCTTTACAGACCCGATTGAACGCGACTGCCCCTAAAAGCGCGATGTCGACATCCGGTTTAATCGCAGATTCGGTACGTGATCCCATTTGTGCAAGACTCGGATAGGAGTAAATGGGTTCGTAAGGAAATTTGTCCGAAAGTGGACGAGGTGTGAGGCGAGAGCGAGGTTTGGATTGATGTGTTCCGGGTTTCGCTAGTAAAGATTCCTGAGGTGGAATCGGCACTTCCGTTTCCGTAACCGGAGGGTCCGGAAGTGAAGACGTCTGGTGGAAATCATCTCGATTAGTGTTTCGGAAAGAAATCGTTTTTGTAACCCAATCAATCAACGGATTGTAGCGGGACAAGAAACTATATCCTAAGACAGCTTTGCAAGATGAATCCAATGAAGTAACATAAAAGTTAATCAAGAAAGACTCGCCGGTTGGAAAACGAACCGATAGTTCGGTTGTTTCCGAGATAGAATTTGCGGTTAGAGAACCATCGAACAATCGAAGATTAATCGGAGGTATGGGTGTGGTCGGAATGGAATGATTCTCTACGTAAGAGGAATCGATGAAAGAGTCTGTAGAACCGGAATCAAGTAAACAAGGAAATTGAATAATAGATAATGTACCAGCCGGTTCGTCTGGCGATTGGAATTCGGTAGATAATGAAAAACGGAGAGATCGTTCATATTCAGAAAGAGCGGATGCGTTTAGAATTACTTCCCCTTGGTTAGTACGAACCGGATCAACGCAACTCTCGCTTCGTACTGGGGTACGAGAGTTGCGGATTATTTTTTCCGAATCGTCCGAAGACGATTGGATGTCCGTAACTACATCCTCAACCTCGGCTGCTCGACCGCGAGGCTGATTGGATTTTCGATTCGGGCAATCTTCCAATTTGTGCTTACCGCCACAAAACATGCACAGGTTGAATTTCCTGCGTCTCTCCTTCTCTTCCGGTTTGACGTGGCCATCCGGTCCGAGATGTTTTTGGTGCGGTTTCGGCTGTTGACTAGTCGAAGCAGTCGAAGATTGACCGTTGAAGTTCGTTCCGGTCGACTTGTTCTTGTTGAACCAAGGCTTCTTCCCTTGATTCTGTCCGGTAGTCTGCGGGTTATTCTTGCCTTTAGACTGAGTATCCGACATGGTAGAAGATTGAGTAGAAGAGTTGTTCTGGAACCCTTCTTGCCGAAATTCGAACCCTTACCGCCCGAACTCGACCCGGTCTGTCTCGAAGACTCCCGTTTCTTCTCTTCTTCCCTCCGCCAGTACCGGTTGTCGATTCGAAGAACCTCCGCCCGATATTCGGCGAGGTTCCGAGGCTCCGGAACACGAGCCATTTCGTCCTTGATTCTGGACGCAAGTGTGTGCTGATAAGCCCACTTCAAGGAACTTGCGTTCCAATCGGTGAGAGCAGCGAGTGAATTGAATTGAATGTTGAATTTACGAACCGATTCATTCTCCTTCATTCTCAAGTTCCCCAACTTATCCTCAGCATCTCCTTGCGCGTCGTAAAGACCAAAATTGTCTTGTAACTCTTTCACCAGTGCTGTGAAAGAGCTCGTCCACATCGGTAGAGCGATCGCGTTCGGATCGAGGATATCCGGCTCGAACCATTCGCGAGCGGATCCACTCAAATAAGATAGAGCGTAAGCTATCTTTCGTTGATCAGTGAAGTAGTTAGGGCGATCAAGAAAGACTAATGAAAGGGAAACGAGGAATGTTTTGAGCTTTCGAGGATCGGAACCATCGAATACGTCCGGTTCCTTTACTTTTGCTTTGCTCGATTCGGAAGGTTCTGGTCGTAAGTTAGCGATAGCATTACCTAACCCGTCGAGTGTTCCTCGGAAAGCTTGGAACGTTTGGAGAAACTCCCTTTCGGAAGAATTGTTGTTTGGTGGAAAAAATGGTCTCCGGGGACTATTCGAGCCTTCGGATCCCCCACCTGGTCCCCCTGGACCTCCCGGTCCTCCGGGACCACCACCGCCTGGTTCGCCTGGTCCTCCCGGTCCATCCGGTCCACCATCGCCAGGTAGTTCCGGATCAGCCGGCTCTTCATCGACTACTTCCTCACCATCTTGATTCTCTCGATTGATATTACCTTCGAGATCCTCTCCTTCCTCATCTTCCGGTCCTTCCGGGATTTGAGGTCCTGTTGGCGTGTTACGGGATAAAATTTGTCCCATAATCGTTGCTGCCGTTGGAGACGGAGGTATGATGGTGTTTGATGATGTCGTAACGATGTGAGTGTTTCTACGAGGTGTCCTGACTTGGACAGGCATTCCAGAGGCAGTGTAAAGAGTTTGGAATTCATAATCCATCGTTTCGGTCGTTCCACCGATTGCAACTTCAGGTGCTACTTCAGTTGTTGGTAGTGATGCTGCAGTAGTGGGTCCGAAAACGTTGTTTCTTCTTCGACCTCCTAAGGCCGAAATGGATTCTGAATAGGGCGCGAAAGATTGCGCGTTGGCGACAAAAGGGTTTGGCTCTTCAGCCTGCGTCGGAGCGTCCGAGTTGTCGGTAGTACCGGTCAACGTTCTTGGCCTGTTCCTACGGGCTTGACGAGTCATTGGAGGAGCCATGGATTGTTGAGTATAGAATGGATAACGACGAATGCGAGTAGTAGTTTAAATATACTGTTAAGACTGTGCCGGTGAGGTTCCGTCGAGTCTTAGAAGGGATAGGATGAATCGAAGTGATCCAAGAGTGATCGGTAGGAATCGAGACTATGGTTTATAACCGAAGTCTCAAGGGGAGTAATCGAAGATAATCGGTCAGCTCGATTACAACGGAAGATGATAAAGATGAACTAGAACCTTGACACTACTTTCGGTAGTGCCCCCGCTTCGTCGTACGGTTCGGTGAATGTTCAGAGTGACGAGTAAGAGTATAGGGACGTCCGGATAACGATCGGTTATAGTGCGAACGTTAAACGATTAGAGGAGAGAGTTCCGGACGGAGTTCAGCAGCAATCTAAGTTGATATTTAAACTGAGGAACTATGTACAAGATACTACAGCTTATATACCTGTATTCCCAATTGTTAAATCTATAACAATAAGAGCTGTAAGTAAAAAACAATAAAGAATATAAATCGACGTCATCAATATAAATAGAAAAGACAATAAAGTTGAAACACTCAGCATTCGATAAACGAATGCTTCGTACGACTCGATCGATGCAATCGATCTCGGAAGTAAACATGAATTATCCTAAGTCCACGTCCGAAGTCGGAAGCTCTGTACGGAGGTCCGGAAGCATACCTGTAACACACAGTTATGACGTGAGATAGTTCCCATGGGTTCATTTCAGAATATGTATATAAGATAGGGCATTTCTTAGAGTAGTCTCTATCTCTGATCTCGTCTATTCTCCTCGGTAGCTAGACAAGAATCAAAGACCTTTCCTCCCTCATTCACTTCGTTTGACTTGACTATCTCGGCTTGTGTGACGCCTAGTCATATAGTGAGTTAGCAAGTCACTGACAATAGTTCCCATCGGCTATCTTCTAAATCGCGTGACGCCTGGCTACATCGGTGAGCTAGCGAGACGTTGACAGGACATGGCTCCTTTTGGTTGCGAGACTCTTAACAGCTTTGACTGCTGTTTTCCAATTCAGTGCACAAATTTCCATGACGGTTTCCTCCGAGGCTTCTCTTGCTCGTGAGGAAGGTATCCAAGTCCTTAAAAGTCCAATGGCTTTCTGGAGTTCTCCCTCTCTCAGCCTTTGAGCAGTCCATTCAGCTGTGCCGGGTTCATAGCGCATAGGTTTTTTATCTACTTTGATTTCCTTTTTTTGTCTGGTAAAGGTAGATGCGTGTTTTTCTACACTACCATATTTTATATTGAAATCCAGTCCACTATCTACTGTATTTGAAGTATTTAATTTACTATGCTCCTCCAGACCTATAATCTACTGGGGAGCTTTTACAAAACCCAGCATGTTTGCAAGGGTTACAAACTGTTCCATACCAAAGCTTGCTGGTACGTTTGGTGTTGTATCTACTTTGTTTATGGTAGTTTCGACACTAATGTTGTCCATCTCTTCATTACCATAGTTCATAAGCTCTACACTACGGACCGCAGCTTGGACTTTCTTTGGACAGTTCCTACTGATGTGGCCTCTTTTGCCACAGTTGAAACAAAGGCCATTTGCCTTTGCTCGGTCTAGGTCCATGGGACGTCCAGTGCCTCCAAAGGTCGTCCCAGTCCCGTCTCGTCTTGCTACCATAGGGGAGGGTCCTGCTGCTCGCATGTCTTCCCATCTCTTTCGTTGTTTATCGTAATCCTGTTTCCAGGATCCTCAGTTCTGTCCTTGTGAGCTGTAGTTCCAGCTCAAGTTGCCGTATCCACGCTTTTGCTCTTCATAGCGGCGGCAGATAAGGTTGTTTCCTGTGACAAGTTTCTTTAACTCGTCATATGATTCGAACTCCTCAGTCCTTGTTCGGACCAAGTCACTCATGATGTTTGGGTTGATCGCCCTTTTGGCCAACTGGAGGACGTATTCACTCTTCTTGTCATATCCTGCTTCCTTTAGCAGGAGTTCAAACTCCTTGAAGAAGTCATCTGCTTTTGTTTGTCTTTGCTGAATGCAGTTCAGCTTGTCCATGGCTTCTTTCTTCCGGGAAATGTTGGAGAAGCTATTCTTCAGCTCTTCCAAGAAACTCTCGAAGATGACATTCCACTGTCCGTTGACTGTATTACAGTGGTCATTGGTATACACTTCTGCCCAGTCATCAGCTCTGCCTCCACGGATGTAGGAGATGGCTACGTTAATAGCCTCATGGTCGCTACTGACCTGCTGTGTCCTTCGCAGGTCTAATATGTAGGCTAAGAGCGTGCAGAGCTATGCTCGGAACTTGGATGTATCTCCCGTGAATATGTCAGGTGTATTGACGATGGTTTTTTGAGAATGACTAATGGAAGGGATGTCGGGTTCAGGATGAGCAGCATGCATGGAAATGTTCGATGTTTCAGACATTTTGGATCCGAGTTTGGTTGTGAAAGATGGAGTTGGAGTGGGGGATCCTAGGTGGATGGTTGAGTCGGAATTTGAGTCCGAAAGTGAAGGTGAGGTGGAACAGGAATGGAGTGAAAAATCCTCGGGTATTGACACAAAAGCCAGGGTAGGAGGAAGAGGTGTTACTTAAGGGGTAGAAGCTTGTGTCGATTTATGTGTCAATCCGGAAGACTGTCTACGTCTGCTCCTTGTGCAACATTGTCTTTCGAGTCTTCAACACAAATCTTTCTGTTTCCAACACCTACTATTGAATCTTCCAAGGAAGAAACTCAATTATTTGTATCTAGCCCTGATTTACACTTCTTGGTCACTTTAGGCAACCACAAAAAGATATCATATTAGTTAGGACAAGACCTGTAATTCCCCAATCTAACATGCTTAAAATCCCAGGGAATTCCCCAGTGGGACGTCCCAATCCCATGGGATGTCCCAATCTGGGACGTCCCAGCTTTTGGGATGTCCCAACTTCCTTGGGATGTCCCAACCTGGGACGTCCCAGCTTTTGGGATGTCCCAACCTGGGACGTCCCAGCTTTTGGGATGTCCCAACCTGGGACGTCCCAGCTTTTGGGATGTCCCAGCTTTTGGGATGTCCCAACCTGGGACGTCCCAGCTTTGGGATGTCCCAACCTGGGATAGCCCAGCGTTCTGGGATGTCCCCAGTGTAGATGAAATGTCCATGGGCAGGAGGTAGCCGGATGTTGACACCACTATTAATAGTGTCCCCGACACGCCGCTGTCCAATGGTGAGGGTGATTTCAATCGCAGGAGAACTCACGCAATCATATTGAGAGTGATATCTATTTGAGATCATGTTAAGATCATGCAAGCTCCGGAACCGCGCAAACTCCCGCAATAGGATTGCGGAGATTGACGGTCATACAAGGGGATCATTCCCTTGCAGATGGGAGGAATGGTTCAGTATGTACTATCTCTGAATAGGTTAGTCGGACATGAGGAAGAATAAAGGAACGGATATAAAAGGTATAGTACAGATCAGATAACGATCACAGGTGATTCCCTCGTGGAGTTATACTCTGCAAACGTGGGAATTAGATTGCAGGATCGCGGACTTACTGTGATGTTGCGAATAAACGGGGTAAGTAAAATGGGAAAAATATAAACGGATAAATGATGCATTGGTTGAATGTTAGGGATATAAAAACAAAGTGTGAAAGGTCGTGGAAGTAATCTCCGCAATCGAAGAAAGGAATGAAGTTAAATACTGAGAAATGCTTGTCGGGGCTGCGATGGTGGACTTTGCATGGTCATAACAGCAAATGAATGAAAAAAGTATATTTTTGAAAATCTATACAAATCGATTGATGTAAATGACAAGCTGACTTAGATGTGAAACTCGTCAAGATCAATTGATATTGCCTTTCCACCCTGTTACTTTTGAACCTTACACAGAATCACCCCTGTTGTGCAAATGAATGAAAAAAGTATATTTTTTTTCCAAAAAATATATACAAATCTATTGATGTAATAACAAGCTGACTTTAGATGCGAAACTGGTCAAGATCAATTGCCATTGCCTTTCCTTTGCCTTTGCCTTTACCTTTTGCCTTCTTCGTTACTCGATTACCAGGTACTTCTTCTTCCTCACGTCCACGCTTCACATTATGATCTAGTCCCAATCTCGAAGGACCTGCAACTGCATTTGTGTGAGGCAAAGGAGCATGTACCGATACAGCATTTGGAGTCATATCAACAGCTTTGGAGTCATTCTTCTTTTGTAATTTCTTTGCAGCTGCTTTGAGTTTCCATGCCCTGACATCATCAATTGTCACCACCGCGTTATGGTTGACATCAACAATGAGAGGTACAGCACCCTGGTCTTCAACACGTAGAGCTTGTTCTTCTAGATACAATATTCAGAAGTGTCGAAGCATCAATAGAAATTCACAGACCTGCTGTCCAATGCTCAAATCCATATGTAGTACCCAGTTCAACGTACTCAGCTGGACTGACGGCCTTAGTTTGAATTGCATATAAGTGATCGAAATGAGCCTTTCGAGGAATGAAGATAGTCTTGACATCTTTTGCAGGAATCTGCTTATAGGTATCAATGTTCGCTTTGGGGAAGGAAGGAATGGGCCAGTTTAGAAGACGAATGTGTTGTTCAATGGCAGCATCGATAAAAGTATTCAATTTTATATTGCTCTCCTTGCCCAAAAATTGATCTGAATGTACTTGGTCAGGAATGTATACACTAGGATAACGGATAACGTACTAATGTCATGTTGAAAAAATGAGTTCATGAGGCGCCGCTCCACATCCCTTCTACTCTCCTTAGGCCCCGCGATGCATTCACTATGAAGTTTTGCTACCGAAGCTTCAACTTCTTGATTCTCCATTTCGAGCATCCTGAACATTGTCTCCATGTCCGCCACCTGTGACTCCATTTTGGAACCAAACCGTTCCTTCGCAACTTTTGCAATATGATCACCAGCAAAGAAGGCACTGACACTACGTCCAAATTTATCAGTACTGGTATTGATCAACCATCCCAACATATGGTAGCCCAAAGTCTCGTAAAGGTTCTGAGCCTATAAAACAGATATCAGTAAGAAACTTGAACCAACTAGAATAGAGTAACCAATGTTAAGACTGGGCGTATCATAGCCTTCACTGTCCCTTTGACTTTCCCGGATTCTTTCGCAGTCTCTATATAGTTCCTGACCTGTTCTCTGTACCAGTCCACTTCAGGTTTCATCACCCGGCTTCTTGCTTTCGGATCCTGAATTTCACTATCAGACAGACGCGACTCTAATGTTCTCCAATATTCTTCTCGTAGGAATTTGTTATAATCGGAGAGTGATTCTGTTGACAGGAGAATAAGATACAGTGAATATCCAAGCGAAAGAAACTCACGCGTCAGGTTTTTCTTGATGGTCCCGTGTTCAGCATAATGCGCTTTGAAGGCATTGAAACGATTGATGGCGCGGGGAGGGTGGAGTTGTTGGTTCAAGTACATGAAGCACGCATGCATATCGACCCCTGCTTTAGCCGCAATCTCCTTGACACCCTCCTTATACTCGACATGCCAACGATCAAGCTCTGCTCGAGCTTCCTTTGTCAAGCCTCCGACATGAGTTTCCAGCACTGCAGAATCTTTCTCTTCCTCATCTTCCCCCTCCTCCTCCTCGTTGTCTTCTTCTTCAAACTCCTCCTCCTCAATGAACTGTGAAAACAAATTCACGGCTTTAACTCGGGCGATAGGTGCCATTTTGTTGCGGTGCTTGTTGTTGTGGTGTTTCTTCTCATCCTGCTCATCCTCCTCGCTGTCCTCGCTCGCTCTACCTCCACTCCCTTCACCGTCACTCTCACTTTCCTCCGTGTTGCCCTTTGAGCATCTGGCCAACTCTCCTTCAGCGATGTCGTGCCACTCAACAAGTGCGGCTTGACGAGCAAGCTGATATTCGGATGGAACGCAGGCCCTCGCTAACTTCCAGACATCGAATTCTTTGAAATTGAAGCTCTGCTTGCAGTGCCTCATGACAGCATCCTCTAAATAGTCACGAAAGCTTCCCAGGACCTGGCATGCTTGGTCGGGATCACGAAGCATTGCGTCCGCACAGAGACTCTCGACTTCGTTGTCCTCGGGAAGAGAGGCCTCGGGCCTAGCATCCTTTGTAGTGTTCGCAGATTGTTTTCGAAGGTTACGCTGTGGAGCATCACCAGGGCCGCCCGCCTGTGCTTGATCCTCGTTACCCTCCGGATTCTTCTGGTTGACTTTCTCCTCGGTACTCTCTACTCGCTCGTGCTGAGAGATTTCAGCGTCAAGTTCCCGTCTGACAGACTGGAATGCTTCTTCATCATCTGGCTCGATACTAGTTATACAAGAGAGCCACGGCTCCCACTGGGAGGCATCGTATGCATCACCAAATATGTGTCGGATCGCGAGCTCTGCAGAAGGATATGTATGTGCGTTGGCCATGAAGGCTTGAAGAACTCTGAACGCCTCCAGAGTGCTATTGTGGAAAGACACCGGTGTAGCAGGAGGAACTATGGTAGATGGAATAACTTCGCGGGCAAGAGTTTGTGATTTCTCCTGTGAAGGAGAGCGAAGTGGAAGCTGCAAGGGAGGCCGTGATGCGCTATCTTCAAGTTCCAGGGCAGAAGCTTCGACAGCAGCTTCCTGAAATATCAGAGACATGAATGAGGTCCAGGTTGCGATTTTTGGATTGGGCTTACCGTTTCTATTTCACTATCACTGGCCTCTTCCTCTTCTCTCTTCCCGTTTGCCTTTCCCTTCCCTTTCTGCACTCCCCTGCTTTTTCCCTTCCCCCTTCCCTTCCGCTCTGATGTGTCGACCATCCTCTTACTTCTTTTGGCTGGGTGAACTATTGACGACAGCGAGGTTTGCTCAGCATCTGGGACATTGTTGGAGCGTGTTTTCCGTGTTCCCAGGGCTGCTCGTGTTCGAGGCGGCATTCTTTCATTAAAAATTTCAGAAACACAGATATATAACAGACCACAAACAGAATTTTACCTCAATGATCAACTTGCTAGAGTACTAGCCGAACACCCCACTGGGTCCCACTGGGTTGGTGTTTGGCACACGGCATCAACGGCATGCCAAGATCTAGTTTAACGTGTTTGCGCACGATCAAACTCTTAGCTCCCAACACTTATTGTATTGTTTAGTTTAATGTGTTTGCGCACGAACGTATCTTTCAAAGCAGCAGGAGGAGGAGAATTAGTTTATTGAAATATACAAATTGTCATGACATAGTCTGCGGTAGATATTAGATATATTCAAGGGCGTCCTGATTTGACTATGCGTCCATGCCCATCCATGTCGTAACCATTGGTATTGCCACCTGAAGCTTTACGAATAATGCACATGAGTTGATTTCCAGCCTCGGAATCTGATCGTGCCTCATGAACCATGGCAAGATCATTGCCTGGAATCCTCTTCAGCACAAGGTCATCAGTGTCAACCTCTACTGAATAATGCTTTCTTCGGTCTGGATGGAATACAGAGCGCATTACTTGCAGCACCCAAAGGTTTTGTTCAGCGAAGTAATTGGCCCGTCGGACAAGCTTGCCTGTGTGTTCGCCTTCACATATGATATAAAGGCCACTTGCTGAATGACCCTTCGTAACTTTACTGCATCGAGGATTGGATAGGATGGCTCTGTAATCCACTGAACGTCTAGCAACATTCACTTTGCGGCCTCCTACATGACTGTCCTGGTAAGATATCTCGATTTCACCGCTAGACCCAACATGCAAAGAAATCCGAACGGGGTCCTTCTCAGATCGAACATTGACCCAAATCTCCCTTCCTCCAAGACCTTTGCAAATTCGAGAATCCAAGATCCAATGCTTTGCGGGCGGAGTAGACATAGTCAAAGAGGAAGACGAAGCATATGGATTAGGTGTACGAGAGCTGGGATCCCATGCCGGAACACTGTAGTCAATAGCTGTCCAGTGACTCTTCGGTGTTCGACTGCCATCTGCATTTGTTGGGTCGGTGGAAAGATTTGTCACCGGGAGGTCATCTTCTCGATGCCGAGGGATGTAACCCTTGCTGAAGTTGAAATATGAGCTGATCTTCTTCGTGAAGGTGGACTCATGAATGAATCCGCCATTATCTGCCCGTCGAAGATGATCGTAATCATACCATTCGTCAAGATTGCCAACCAAGGAGGGAGTTTGGAATCGGATTAAGACAAGGAGGCCGCTCTTGGTATTCTTCCATTCAGACTTGACATCGTATACCCTGCCAAGATATCCTTTTCGTTCCCCTGAGATCGGTTTGACTTCCACATGCATCCAAGGAATTTGTCCGGTATACTCTGTACGAGGAACGACGCCTTCAGTCGCTACATAACCGAAAAGGGTAGAGGGAATGGTGGGGTTGAGGAATGAGGACATTTGATCGACGGAAGTAAGCATGGAAGTCGTTGCTGTGCTACGATTCTGAGCTCTATATTCACCCCGTCGCAGGTCAAAACGATTCACTTCATGGGATATGAAGGAGTCTGCGATTTCGGCCAAGTCTGCCTTTTGATCGAGGTTTCCATCCCTCTGGATTCCTAAAAGACTAGGTTTGAGAGCAATGGTAGCACCCACGTTAGACAACCTGGGTTGAAAGCGAGATTCAAGACCGGGGCTAACTGAAGATTCAACCACCTCTCGAACAGAGTTTGGATGAACGGTGCAGATAGAATTGATTCCTGTTATCCATACATCAACTTCATCTAATCTGACTTTGGTGATGATCCCGGTTTGGCCTGCCGGCATGAAATGGTCTTCATGAAGTGTCGAGACTCCAGAGTAACCCAGCTGCTCTCGTTTACGCAGCACGACCTCTGGTGTGTGAGGAGATAGCTCTACAACTTGAGCCAACCTCCATGTCTTCCGCAAATGACGTTTGAGAACAGATACATTGACCTGACTACGCGAGAATAGAACCTCACATTCCAGCGACCCATCTCTTTGTATGACACCCTCGTCACCCTTGACCACATCCTGAAGCTCCGTCCCTTCTGGAACGTATATCACAGTCTCACCGGAAGTGAATGACCATGAAAGCGAAGGCGGTAGACGACTTGGAAGCACATCTGCATTGGGATACTGTAAAAATGTCCTCAAAAGACCATCATCAATGCTCTCCGCGATTTTGAGATCACCGAACTTGTGTGGTACAAGTGCCAGGCCACCACGAAGCACCAGCCGATCGAATATGAAGCGTTTTTGGAAAGGCAGTTCATGCTGACAGGCCATTGCATTTTCACATCGTTGAAAGCACCTAGCTTCGAATTTGACACCCTTGAGTTTCGGAGATAAGGTACAAGCAGCTTTCCATTGAGTTTCAACGTCTCTCCTAAAATCAATGGAGGAGTGTAGCTGAAGAGGTCGTTTCTTTGGTTGATATTTCGCAGACGAAGTCATTTTGGGGACGCGAGGTTCAATGAGGAGCGGGTATCCTGCCCTTTCGAAGTCTGGTAATCTGAACTGAGACTGGCGATCGGAAGGGGTGATTTCAATATCCACATTGTCAGCAGCAGACTGAGACACTACTTTACGTCGGGAGGATGGGTTGGTTGGATGAAGAGGAGAGTTGGAGGTATTTAGAGGGTGGCTTTCTGGAAACTTTGCACGCGGTATCAAGAGGACTAAACACTCAGTCTCTTCATCGATTTCATTGAAGTCGTCAAAGACGACCAGACCTGTATCACCCCGATATAGACCCTTCGTAGGTACCACCCAAGTTCCCGGTCGAAAGATATTACCATAGAACATCCGTTTGGAATCTTCGGTGCCAGAAAGATCATCAACCAACGTGTGAAGTGGCATTCCTAGGCGAAGCTGATCCCATTCCTCCCGCAACTGTTCTATTGTGGAAGGAGGATTGTCGAGGGTGCCATCACTTACAGAGAATTTTTTACCACGCGGATGGATGAGGTTGGGAAATAGGTTGAGATACAATGCTAACGGGACATTTCCGGGTAGCATGCTGCGAGCTTGAAGGTAAAATCCACCAGGGAACTGAGAGATGAATGCTGCGCGAATGAGGTCCAAGGAAACAGTTCCACATGCAATATCTTCGTTAATGCGCTCCACGATGGCTCGTTCAGAACCTCTCTGTGTGAAGATGGTGAGCAGAACTAATCGTTCAGAAGGCGATGTGCATACCTTGCAACGAACATGATATACATGATAAGGAAATGGGCCCGATGTTGGGATATTGTGTTCTTTAATCCATTTGGCGAGTTCGTGCTGCTCGTTGGTCATGTCGGAAATATTGTGCTCGGACTCAAACTCATCAGCACTGTCTTCATGGTCATCGATAACACTGTCAAATAATTTAGCAATAACTCGGTTTGATACGAATTGTTTACATACACTTTGACTTTGCCAGAAGTTTGTTTTGCCATGGGGATGTCTCCTTCACCGTTTTCTGACAATGGATCTTCACGTTGGGGTGGATCAACATCCATCAGAAAGCTATTGTCTTGAGCAGCCCGGGATACAGTGCCAGAGCCCTCCATAGACGGAGCAGGTGCGAGAAAAAGTAGTTGCGATTCAGGAGAGGGTAGAGATAAATCTCCGTCGGTCCCTGGAGACGGAGATTGGACTGACGGAGATTGTGCTCGAGGAGCGGGAGAAGTTAATTTGACTTGAGGAGCAGGTAGGAAAACGTCTCTGGAGCCCTCTGGAGAGGGAGCATGTAAGGGAGGGGGATGAGATAGCGTAGCAGAGACAGGGGATGATTTCACTTCAGAAGCGGCCAGAGACACTTCTCCGGACCCCTCTGAAGATTGAGTATGCGCGGAAGGTGTAGGCGCTGGCGCTTTTGCCTTAGGAGCAGCCAGAGCTATATCTCCGGGGCTCTCTGTAGACGGAGGATACGCAGGAAGGGCAAGGGATGTCGATCTTGCTTCAGGAGCTGCAGGAGATGGGTGCGGAGATGAGGGAGGTACAGGTAAGGATTGCAAAGCAGGATGTGAGGTCCCCGCATTACCCAAATGTAGGACAGGCGCAGGGGGTTCAGGGGGAAGTGAGGCTCGTGATGGGGAAGGAGATGGAGTTGAAGGAGCAAGGGGATGATGCTTGCGACGGGGATTTATAGGGTTTTGAGTTTCATCGGCTGCTGTTTCGTTCAGCCTTTGCTCCCAGCGAGACACGACGTTCTCTAACAAACTGCGTTCGCTACGGTCCTTCAGCTTCACACTTTCCGCCTTCTGACGCGCCCGCTCCTGCTCCTCCCGAACCAGCACATCTGGCGCAGACAGCGCATCTTCATCTTCATCCCCCCAATCCAGTTCTTCCTCCGCTTCATCCAGAATGAAAACTTGACGCTCCACATCTCTTGTGCTGTCGGCCATCGTACAGGAGAGCTACCGCCTATAGGTATCGTCAGCAATGAGCTCGATTTGAACGGACATGGTCTCTCTTTACTTTTTTGTGGTTTTTAGGCTCCTTCATTGGGCCTTCAGCCTTCTTATCGAGCTGATAGCCCCTCAGAGATCTGTTTGTCTCATTCACGCATTGTCTACATTAATTGTATTGTATGGTACGCGATATATTTGAATATGTAGTGTAAGGGTCGATAATTACAAACTTACCGGGTGAGCGTAACGAGTGAAGAGGAAAAATGATTACATAATACAAACGAGGGAAGGATGAAGCCAGCCGAACTAACAATGTGTTGCTCATCGAGAAAGTCATGAGACCTGGCAAGAAATGCCGATCATCATGATTTTCGGCATAATCATGATGATCGGCATTTCTTGCCAGGTCTCATGACTTTCTCGATGAGCAACACATTGTTAGTTCGGCTGGCTTCATCCTTCCCTCGTTTGTATTATGTAATCATTTTTTCTCTCTCCTTGTTACGCTCACCATTGCTGACGATGCTGACGGCAAATTCATCGACGGACAAGGCGTCTTGAGGGGGATTGTGGTTACTGCTATCTACACCATCGTTGGCAACGTATGTACGAACTCTCTTTCCTCGTTACTCTCACAATTGCTGACGATGCTGACGACAAACTCATAGACGGACAATGCGTCTTGGTGGGGAGGGTTCCGCTATATACACCATCGTTGGCAATGTGTGCGTGGACGAACCACACGCCTTGAAGGGAGGGAACAGGGGTGGTCAATTTACTAGGGCGGGGTCACTTATACTATGCCTCTTTCCATCTCCTGCGCTCCTCCAGCACATCCCCGACTCTAGAGACCTCACGACGTTCATACCCTGCAGCTCTCGAAGCTGTTACGAGCCTTCATCTCCTGCGCTCCTCCGAAGCTGTTCTCTACTCCCCCTGCATCCTCCGCCTGCGGAGAGATACTAGCCTTCATCTCCTGCGCTCCTCCAGCACATCCCCGACTCTAGAGACCTCACGATGTTCATACCCTGCAGCTTTCGAAGCTGTTACGAGCCTTCATCTCCTGCGCTCCTCCGAAGCTGTTCTCTACTCCCCCTGCATCCTCCGCCTGCGGAGAGATACTAGCCTTCATCTCCTGCGCTCCTCCAGCACATCCCCGACTCTAGAGACCTCACGACGTTCATACCCTGCAGCTCTCGAAGCTGTTCCCTACTCCCCCGCACATCCTAGATCTAGAAAGTCCGGGTTTTCCATATCCCGCATTTGCCATCTTCATTCAACATATGTCCGGCTTCAGAGTGTGCGGGATCTCGAAGCTTTTATGGCTTCACAGATATATCAGGAGAACTTGTTAAACCAGCTGAATTTGTAGCCCGCTTGAGCTGTTGAGGTACGCTATTTATTCATTCATGAAGTGCTACTGCGTTACTCATAACACTTCAGGTGTTTCTCCGATCATTCACTTAACATTTTCTAGTCCAACCAGACCTTTCGGTCGCAGGACAATCCGTCAGCAGAACTTCATGCTCGGATCGCAGGACAATTCGTCAGCAGAACTGTACGTCCCACGGCGCACATACACTCCCATCCTCCAGCACGGATAAGTCACCTGTCGAGTCAGCCAAGCCTACCTATATTTCGGTATTTCACGCCGAGGTTGATTGTCCGGAACGCCCTCGTCAGTACACCCTACATACCTGTATTGGCTGTGCATTCTCCTTGCTACTCTAGACGATACTGTTAGTTTATTGTAGTTCTTGGCATTTTGCAATGTGTACTATCATAGTGACAACATCATAAGCATATGTATGAGAACAATCATGAGGCATCCTCATTTTTAACAGGAGGCGTAAAATGATACTTAGGTGAGATTCCATAAGTTGAGATTGAAATAAAAACATACTGAACTAACATCCATGTCCCGACCCAGAATTCGTCAAGATAGAAAACAAGCTCCTTCCAGCTCTCCGACAAAAAATGACTATACTCTTGTCCCAATTTCTTCGCCATCTCCAACCCGTCGTCGGAACCTGTCTCGCCAACCTACCTTGTATCTCGCCAATGGCCAAAAATTCATTCAACGCTCCCGTATACCACGTCCTTTAGGCCAAATCGGCTTGCTCGAACGTCCGCGTAATGCTCTTGGGGATCCCACAGACTCCAGTCTTAACAAAGATTCTGGCTTCAACGATGTTGAGCCAGAAGCTACCACGGTGATCGATGTTCCGCTCATGTCAGCACATCAACACAAACGGTTGGCGCAAAATCATCGTTGGCAAACAGAAGTCCTCCCATGCCTGATCCGCCCTTACATGTCTATGTTGCGCCAAACAGATAATCTTAGAAATGAAGCCGGCATGTTGGACAAAGCATGCACCTGCTTAAACAACCCTCGCCTTCTGGAGATTTCAATTGTTCGATTCACTAGTGGGTTATTATGCTTCACAGCTTATTTCTGTTCTCCTACTTACTTTACTCGGAGCTAGAACTCCAAAAATTAGTGCTTTCTGTCTGTGCATGTCGCACAGCAGCTGTACAGCTCGTGGAGCAAGGTCTTTTCCCTTGTGCTCCTGTACATCCTACGTTAGCTGTAGACATCCATGTACTGGATTTTGTCACTTGGCTTTTCTTACGAATAGCTCCAAACAACACTGCATGGGCAGACTCGATCAATGAATTTCTCAGTTCTCAAGGCTATCAACTCCAGGGACAGGTAAGAGTGATTGATATCGCCCAGCTCAATGAACTGTCTCACTAATACGCCATTACAGGATCCCCTGAGAAGACGGTTCGGAAATGCTCTCCAGTGGTACAATTCATTACAAGACTTAACAGCCAACTTTGTGGACCAGGTACTTTCAATCGCACGGAACTATGAGGAAGGTGGTTCAGAAGTTTCAGACGCAGAAGTCAAGACGGTTGAGATAGCCAAGGGGAAGGAAGCAAGGGAAAGCAGCGAAGATGATGACTCCGATGTGGACAGCGGCAGTGACCAACCCGCGAAAAAACAGCTACGTATTGACTCGGACCAGGAAATGAACCACCTATCTCGGCCCAGTGAATATCTTCGTGGTCGCTGCCCTCTCTGCTTCGGTGGACCCAGTCAAAGTGCCCAAGAGTAAGAATAATTGCTCATCATCTTTGTTTCATTGTTGATTTAAATGATTATCCGCCCACAGTTTTAACGCCATTGTATGCATAGATGCATGCTTCACGCAAAAGCACAACAAACGCTCTCATAAAGATCCTCCTCGTCAGCATCCCAGAACTGTGTTCCTCCCGGAATCTGATGTCAAGAGATGGGAAGAAATCGTTGCAAGCCTTCGTCCACCAAAGACCGTGCCCAAAACTGCAGCTGGTGGAGAAGCTCGTGAGGATGGCTATGAGCTCTCTCTGAAAGTTCCCAACTCAGTTCTAGACGCATGCGAAGCAAGTTTTACAGCCGCTGATGGGTCTAGAGAGAAAGCTAGCACCCAGTTTTTTGACTCTACTGCTCTCATGGCTATGCTTTGTCGCCATGATCGGGTTCTTTGGCTGGTGAATATGACCTCCCCGGGCGAGCGTCAGCACTATGCCCTCGCGCTCATAGATCAGCTCTTCAAGAATCTTCCATCTGGTTTCACAGTTGGTTTACTATATGACATCAGTTGCTCGATTCATCGCAGCTGTGTCAAATGGGGCTTCCTAGATGCATACCTCAGTCGATTGACCTTTGCAATATCTGTGTTTCATGCTTATGGTTATGGTTGGGCATGCCAGTGTGTATACCACCCACGCAAATGTGACGGTTTTGGCTTGTCAGATGGTGAGGGTTGTGAAAGATTTTGGCACTCAATCAGCAAATTGATAGCTTATCTTCGCATTTGTGGGGTATGTTTTTTTGTTTTCAGTCTGTTGACGGATTGATGAATCAGATCATAGCATCACACCAGGTTATATACACTAGATTCGCAGGTGCAATATGCAGATCGGTTGAGCTTGCTAGGAATTGGGAACTGGCTTGCACGCAAATGGCGCAATACACAAACGAGGCGTCTGGAGGCCGACACTCAGGTCATCAGTTCGGCCAAGCAAGATCGCTATCTTCGTGAACAATGGAAGAGTCAACTTTCTTCGCAGACAAGGCCCCTTCCTAGTAAGTTATCAGTGATCACTTTCTTCTTTATTAATCTGAACCCACAGGACAGACCAAAAATGCAGGAAGAAGTGCAGTTGAAGAGGCAATCCGCCTGCGAAAAGTTTGAGATACCCTTCGTGATTGAGTCTCTGCCCTTGAAGATGTTTTGTCGGACATCAACTCTGAAGATTACCAGGTCGCTGAGGTGGAAGGCAAGCTCCCAGACTTACGTGGTAAATTAGCCCAGGTGCAAGCTAAGTTAATACGGCAAGAGCAATTGTTAGGTGTAGTAGGACAGCAACAGTATCGGCATCTTGCGACCAGTCCCTTCATGGCTCTTCGAATGAATGCTCATGCTTTGAAGGTGCGCTTGCGGAATCGACTTACTTCACGGAAATTCGAGCGTGATCGAATTGAACGCTCCTTCAGACGGCAGCAGTATAATGGTAACGTGTTCCTTTGTCATTTTGTGTCAAAGCTTCTCAGAGTGCTTTGTAGATCGGAAAGTACGCACACAAACTGAAGATGCAGTCAAACGACGAGATCCTGGTATTCAAGCGCTAGCACGTCAGTACAACATCCTTTGCCACAAAATGGAGGAACTGGTTAGGTTGAAGAGGGCACCACGTAATGCTATTGCACCACAACCAATACCACTGAAGGAACTATTTGATCTTGACGTGGATGATGTTATATGGCAGGATGTGGGACTGGATGCATCAGGTGATATCGAAAATCCACCAGCATGGTTGACCGATGAAGATGTCAAAAGTGGAATAAAAGGCATTTTGCTTCGTGATAGGTGTGATGAAGAGTTGAGGAGGCTCAAACATGAATGTATTGCTTTATATCACTGGTTGTCAGAGGAATGGCAAGTGGTGAATGCATGCATTGAGGCGGCAACTAATTTAGGTAGGTGTTCTGACATTGTGAGTGTATAATTGACTGGTGATGATTAGATTTGGTTTATCAGCTTCAAGAGCGGAGGCGTTGCCTGATTAAATTAGGGGTGACATGGAGAAATGCTTTACAAGGTATTCCTCAGCTCTATAATGTGTCTGACTGGGGACTGTCAGCTTCAGAGTTGAGTGAAGCAGAGCAGGACTTGGATGAAGAAAAGCTGGAAGCTGTTGAGGAAACTGAGGAGTATATTGAGATGGAGGATGAATTTAGTGATTTCGATGAGGATGACCTTGACATAGGTTTAGTTGAACGGATAGATGCATTAGAAGATGGGGAGCTTAGTTATGGGGAAGAGGACTTGGATGATGTAGATAATCTCCTTTGAATTAATAAAGAAATATTTTGACATGAATAACTATCTCAAATGTGCTCTTTAAGTACTTATAAGTGATCGAAGTTTTCAGGTTTGGGACATCCCAGGTTTGGGACGTCCCATTGAAATTGGGACGTCCCAGGTTTGGGACATCCCATAGAAATTGGGAATAGAAATTGGGACGTCCCAAACCTGGGACGTCCCATAGAAATTGGGACATCCCAGAAAAATTGGGACATCCCAGAAAAATTGGGACATCCCAGAAAAATTGGGACATCCCAGGTTTGGGACATCCCAGAAAAATTGGGACATCCCAGGTTTGGGACATCCCAGAAAAATTGGGACGTCCCAGAAAAATTGGGACGTCCCAGAAAAATTGGGACGTCCCAGGTTTGGGACATCCCAGAAAAATTGGGACGTCCCAGGTTTGGGACGTCCCAGGTTTGGGACATCCCAGAAAATTGGGACATCCCAGGTTTGGGACATCCCAGGTTTGGGACGTCCCATATTGAAGTTGGGACGTTCCAGGGAATTGGGACATCCCTGGGATTTTAAGCATACTAGACAGGGGATTTGCAAGTGGTTGGGACATCCCATGAGATTGGGACATCCCATCGGGGAATTCCCGGGGATTTTAAGCATACTAGACAGGGGATTTGCAAGTCCTGCCCTATCTAATATGATAATGAGCCTTGGTTGCCTGGAATGTCTTGGTAGAAGTCAGGCACATTAGTGGCAGTATTTTCCTGCCAGCATGGGTTGAGCCATACCACAAAGTCTCAATGTAGGTATGTACACCAAATTGATTTATGTTAAAGCCGGCCTTAACACAGACGAGCTATGGGAATAGGGAGTGGATGGGAGAGGAAACGAGGTGAGGTGGGAAGATGAGTAAGCAAATGAAAAAGAGTAAATTTAATAATGCAGCAGGGTCCAATGTCCAACCAATATGTTGAAGATTTGGGTCGTGACGGGTGGGTCAATAATATCTCTGATCTTCTGTCAATGTCTTGCTAGCTCACCAATGCAGCCAGGCGTCACACGATTTAGAAGATAGCCAATGGGGACTATCGTCAGCGACTCGCTAGCTCACTATATGACCAGGCATCACACAAGCTGAGATAGTCAAGTTAAATGAAGTGAATGAGAGAGGAAAGGTCTTTGATTCTTGTCTAGCTACCGAGGAGAATAGACAAGATCAGAGATAGAGACTACTCTAAGAAATGCCCGATCTTATATACATATTCTGAAATGAACCCATGGGAACTATCTCACGTTATAACTGTGAGGCTATACAACAATCTGTCAATAGTTTGACAGGCATGAGAGAATTCTCACACTGTCAATCTGTCAATAGTCTGACAGACATGAGAGAGTTGTGTTGATAGCGTGTTAGAGTTATGCTGAATACAGCCAAGTGGACCGTCCGATGTGATGCGGTGCAGGATAATAGTAATGGGACATTGATGTTACGAACTGACTCTTTTTCAATTTCTTTTTGTCTATCCTATTATACTTTTTCTTTTATCTGTTCCTGTTCTTTCATTTACATACATGTGACAGCCTTGACATTCTCACAATGTCAACACATTTCTCTCATGTCTGTCAAACTATTGACAGACTGTCATTCTCGCGCTGTCAACACAACTCTCTCATGTCTGTCAGACTATTGACAGATTGACAGTGTGAGAATTCTCTCATGTCTGTCAAGCTATTGACAGATTGTTGTATAGCCTCACAGTTATGACGTGAGATAGTTCCCATGGGTTCATTTCAGAATATGTATATAAGATAGGGCATTTCCTAGAGTAGTCTCTATCTCTGATCTCGTCGATTCTCCTCGGTAGCTAGACAAGAATCAAAGACCTTTCCTCCCTCATTCACTTTGTTTGACTCGACTATCTCGGCTTGTGTGACGCCTAGTCATATAGTGAGTTAGCAAGTCACTGACGATAGTTCCCATCAGCTATCTTCTAAATCGCGTGACGCCTGGCTACATCGGTGAGCTAGCAAGACGTTGACAGAAGATCAGAGATATTATCGACCCACCCGTCACGACCCAAATCTTCGACATATTGGTTGGACATTGGACCCCGCTGCATTATTAAATTTACTCTTTTTCATTTCCTTACTCACCTTCCCACCTCACCTCGTTTCCTCTCCCATCCACTCCCTATTCCCATAGCTCATCTGTGTTAAGGCCAGCGTTGGCGTAAACACTTTGTTAATACATACCTACATCGAGACACTGTAGTACGGCTCAACCCGTGCTGAGAGGAAAATACTCTCTCTAGTGTGCCTGACTCCTACCAAGGAGTGTAAATCAGGGCTAGCAACAGAACATCGAGTTTCTTCCTCGGAAGATTCGATAGTAGGGACGTTGGAATGCAAAGTTTTCACACAGACGACTCGAAAGACAACGTTGCGCGAGGAGCGAACGTAGACAGTCTTCTGGATTAACACATAACTCGACACGAGCCTCTACCTTTAAGCACCTCACCCTCCTATCCTGGCGTTCTCGTCAAGACCTCAGGATTTTTGTTTAACAGCTATGACGAGTTAAAGAAACTCGTCACCGCCAACGATCTAATCCGCCGCCGCTACGATGAACAGAAGCACGGATACAACAACATGAGCTGGGGTAACAGCATACAAGGACAAAGTCGTGGTCAAGGATCCACGCAACAAGCCTACGGTAGGCAAGAGCCAAAGAAATGGGAAGGACCTCGAGTGGTAGGGTCTACCCCCATGATAGCAAGACGTGATGGGTCCGGGACGACCTTTGGAGGTTCGGGACGACCCATGGACCTGGATCGAGCAAGGGTAAATGGCCTTTGCTTCAACTGTGGCAAAAAAGGCCACATTAGTAGGAACTGCCCAAAGAAGAACAAAGCCGCGGTTCGTAGCGTAGAACTTATGGATTATAGCAGCGAGAGAACGGACAATGTTAGTGAAGAAACTAACGTAAATAGTGTAGATGTAGTACCAGGGTTACCAGCTGGTATGGACATGAATTCATTCACCGCCTGGGTGAATAGTATGGGTTTTATAAGAGCTCCCCAGTAGATATAGGTCTGGTGGAGCGTTCTAAATTAAATACTTCGGACATAGTAGATAGTGGACTTGATTTCACAATCAAATATAATAATGTAGAAAAACATGCTTCTGCATTTACTCATAAAAAACCCGAAGTACTTAAAAAACCTATACGATATGAACCCGGCACAGCTGAATGGACTGCTCAAAGGCTCAAGGAAGGGGAACTTCCAAAAGCCGTTGGACTTTTAAGGACATGGGTACCTTCCTCGCGAATAAGAGAAGCTTCGGAGGAAACCGTCATGGAAATACGAGCATTAAACTGGAAAACAGCAGTCAAAGCTGTTAAGAGTCTCGCAACAAAGAAAAGCTATGTCCGTGGAACACACGGAAAAAGCTTGAAACTCCCAGTCATTGTTGAAACACTAGAGGACAACAGGCAAATAGTTACACAAGGACTAGTCGACAGTGGAGCCACAGGTTCATGCATTGACGCAAACTTTGTAAAATGACATAGGATTGTAACCAAAGATTTACCTATTTGAATACCTGTCTACAATGCTGACGGTACACTCAACGAGAATGGCTCAATAACCAAATACGCTGAAGTCCATGTAACTATTGGAGACCACTCGGAACGAGTTCAGTTTTAAATCAGAAGTTACTTTTGACAGATGTCCGACTCGGTGTGGATATAATCCTCACTTTTGGACGCCTGAAGACATTCAAACAAGAGCGGTACTTGAAGACGGCGAGAGACTTTTCGTGTTTGATTGGGATCGATATGTACAAGAACAGGTAGATTCCAGGAAATGGACAGAGAAGAAGGCGGAAGAAGAAACACGAAAACACTTCGACACTTCCACTCCGTATATAAACAAATACCCGGATGTTTTCAGTCAAAAGGAATTTGATCAATTACCACAACGATGCCCTTGGGATCATGCAATCAAGTTAACACCTGGTTCTAAACCACTCGATTGTAAGATATATCCTTTGAACCCGAAGGAACAAGAAGCGTTGGATGCATTCCTTGAAGAAAACATTCGAACCGGACGAATTCGACCCTCAACATCCCCAATGGCCTCACCATTCTTCTTCATCAAAAAGAAAGACGGTACCCTTAGACCAATACAAGACTATCGCAAACTGAATGAAATGACGATTAAAAATCGATATCCACTCCCTCTCATTCAGGAGCTTATTGATCAATTGAAGGGCGCTAAGATATTCACAAAGATGGACATTCGATGGGGATTCAACAATATACGGATCAAAGAAGGAGATGAGTGGAAAGCCACGTTCAGGACCAATCGAGGATTATTCAAACCAACTGTTATGTTCTTTGGATTAACCAACTCACCAGCGACGTTTCAAGGATTCATGAATCATATCCTTCGAGATTTGATAAATGAAGGACATGTTATAGTCTACATGGATGATATACTCGTGTTTACAAATGACTTGAAAAGTCATTGAATAATTGTAAACCGAGTCCTTGATATTCTTCGAGAACACAAACTCTTTCTCAAGCCTGAGAAGTGTTCTTTCGAGAAAACATCTATAGAGTACCTTGGAATAATCATTGAGAATGGAACAATTCGAATGGACCCGAAGAAGGTCAAAGCTGTACGAGAATGGTTAACCCCATTGAAGAAACATGATGTCCAACAGTTCCTTGGCTTCTGTAACTTCTTCAGGCGATTCATTCGAGGATTTAGCAAAGTTGCCAAGCCATTGACAAAACTTACTGGAAATGCAGTCTGGGAATGGACAGTGGCCCAACAGTATGCATTGACGAACTCAAGCGTCGAATCTGTGAAGAAGTAGTCCTCCTCATTCCCGAAATCATGGAAAGTTTAGACTTGAAGCTGATTCATCTGACTTTGCAAATGGTGGTTGTCTCTCTCAATTTGTCGACGAAAATGGTGGCCTGTAGCATTCGATCTCGTTCACTCAATGAAGTTGAAAGAAACTATGAGATTTATGACAAGGAATTAATGGGATTATGGACTTGCT
The DNA here is from genome assembly GCA_027919855.1 of Lentinula guzmanii. NCBI lineage: Eukaryota > Fungi > Basidiomycota > Agaricomycetes > Agaricales > Omphalotaceae > Lentinula > Lentinula guzmanii. The sequence continues at coordinate 375,218 of JANVFO010000034.1, read as the reverse complement.
CGATGATTGGCGTCAATATCTTCTTGGAGCCGAAGAACAGATTGAAATCTTTACAGACCACGCAAACCTACAGTATTTCAAGAAACCCCAAAAGCTAAATGACACAAGCTCGATGGTTCTTGAACTTGCGGAATATAATTTTAATCTAGTCATCGACCAGGAAAGACAATGACAAAAGTTGACATCCTGTCAAGGATGACAGTCTTCAGACGGGGGAAAAGGACAATGAAACATCGTCCTTCTAAAGCCAGAATTTTTCATTTGCCCCTTAATATCTCCTCACCAGAAGATGTATTCCTGTCAGAAATCCAAAAGAATCGAAACCAGTTGATCGACTTGTAAAGGATAACCTCGATGCCAAAAACCCTGAGTGGAAAGAAACTGAAGGGATTATTGAGTGGAAAGGACGAATCTATGTACCGAAGAACAGAGTACTTAGGTCCAAAATCCTTACTAAGTACCACGATTCACCACTTGCAGGACATCCTGGACAGTACAAAACAGCGGAACTTGTCACTCGTGATTACTGGTGGCCAGGAATTACTCGAGATGCTGGAAAGTATGTGGAAGGTTGCGAGAAGTGTCAAGCGACAAAGTCTCATCGCACTCGACCCATTGGACATCTTCATCCTCACACCGTTCCAACTGAACCTTGGCAAGTAATCGGTACTGACATGATTGGAGAACTTCCTGAATCTGGCGTTACAATGCGATTGCAATCTTCATCGACCACTTCACAAAGAGACTGAGACTTGTACCAACCCATACCACAGTCACTTCAGAAGGAATGGCGAAGATTTATCGAGATTCCATCTTCTCCACCCATGGACTTCCACGCAAGATAGTTCATGATCGAGGACCACAGTATCACTCGAGGTTCATGAAGGAACTCTATCGGCTGTTAGGCATTGAAGCGAACTTTACTACGGCATACCATCCACAGACAAACGGTCAATCGGAGCGAACAAACCAAGAGATCGAACAATATCTCCGTTTGTTCATTAATTACCAACAAAATAATTGGCACGAATGGTTACCCTTAGCAGAGTTAACTACAATGACAAAGTTCATTCGGCGACGAAAGTTTCTCCCTTCTATGCAGATACAGGAAGACACCCGTATAAAGGCACGGCAACTCAAATGACTTCGGACAACCCCTCAGTACAAGCTTTCGTAGATGGAATGAAGAAGATACGAAAGGAAGTAGGATCAGCTTTAGAGAAAGCAAAGGTAGAGATGAAGAGGCAGTATGACGGAAAGAGGAAGAAGGGTATAGAATACAAGGTTGGCGACAAGGTGTGGCTAGAAGGAACCAACCTGTGGTAGATCGCCCAATGAAGAAATTAGGTGACAAGAGGTACGGACCGTTTATATCCAACAGAAGATAGGCGCCAGCTCCTATAAACTGGAAATCCCACGTACATGGAAACATGTACACAATGTCTTCAACGAAGTTCTTCTCACTCCATATAAAGAACCTAGTTTTCCTACACAACCCGAAACACACGCCGCCTCCTGTAGTTGTAGGAGGAGAAGAAGAGTTTGAAGCAGAAGAAATCCTTGATTCGAAGAAAGTAGGACGAGGAATCAAGTACAAAGTACAGTGGAAAGGATACGGTTCACATGAACAGACCTGGGAACCGCGATCAAACCTCACAAATGTTGACCAATTGCTCAAGGAATTCCATGAAAAGAATCTGACGAAACCAAAACCTGCAATATTTCGTCGAATTGAAATCCCTATTTCCTTGTTCCCTACAGAATTGTTTTGTCCTCTTCCTCTTGCCGACACAGAACCCAATCCCACTTCACTACCCTCCGAAAACTTTCTTTTACAACAAGCACATTGTGGAACTCGTGCCCTAAGGAGAGGGTGATGTTACGAACTGACTCTTTTTCAATTTCTTTTTGTCTATCTTATTATACTTTTTCTTTTATCTTTTCCTTTTCTTTCATTTACATACATGTGACAGCCTTGTCATTCTCGCAATGTCAACGCATTTCTCTCATGTCTGTCAGACTGTTGACAGACTGTCATTCCCGCGCTGTCAACACAACTCTCTCATGTCTGTCAGACTATTGACAGATTGACAGTGTGAGAATTCTCTCATGTCTGTCAACCGTTGACAGATTGTTGTATAGCCTCACAGTTATGACGTGAGATAGTTCCCATTGGCTATCTTCTAAATCGCGTGACGCCTGGCTACATCGGTGAGCTAGCAAGACGTTGACACTGTTTAGTATTGTTTCCCCAGCTTGAAATAAAAGTCACCTTCTATCCTCCTTCTATATTACGCTTAGTTACGTCCGGATCGACCAATCGGTTCCGTCCGACGCTCTGGAACTTCTTTCTTCTTCACACTTCGCAGGGACAACCAGATAGCGTGTAGGGAGCATTGCCGAAAGCTTCGCTGAAGTCCCATCATACTTCCGAGGACCGTGTAGCCCTTTTGAGTACCTCCTTGTGTCACAGCCACCATTCCCACACTTGGAACTCCGTCCGGAGCCTCCGGAACCTCAATCGTAATCCTTTCCGGTTGCACAGCCTTAACAGTATTTCAAGCTACACACTCTATACGTTATCACTCACTTCCTTTTCAATATGTCTTTCGGTTCTGACCCTCAGGACTTTGTACAATATGCTCTATCCCTCCCTGACAATATCTCCGACAATTCTTCTCAAGAATCCGAGTCGTTCGAGCCGTACACCGATTCGAACTCGGAAATTGATTCCGATGCTTTGGACATGGAGTCCAATGCTTCAAATGATGCTTCGGATACTTCCGAGGTTGCCAGCTGGGACGAAATCATTCGTCGAGCTGATCCGAGGTACCGTCATCGATTTTTGCGACACATGATGGACTACTACACCAATCCGGACCCCGATGTTGGTCCATTCGATTATTCGGACTCAGAATTCAATTATTCACATGATTCCCTTGTGAATTCGGCTCATTCTTCCGATTCCTTTCACTCTGCACACTCTTCGATTGCCGAATCCGAATCGGGCGAATCTTCGCACGATAACGGCTCGGAATCGAGTATGGAACCTCCCGATTACATGGGACCAGATGGTAGGCTCCTTGAATCCGAGCGAGAACGTCGTCGAAACCTTTCACTTTGTTTCTATTGTGGTGGAGACCATTTCCGCAGTCATTGCCCAAAACTTCGGGCGAAGTATTCGGGTGATTCCGATGCTTCCTAATCCGATGCTTCCGAGATACCGGATGGCAATCGGAACTTATAAGACAAGGAAAGTGTTTTTCATTGTGTTCTTTAATTCTTCGATTCCTGTTCTGTTTTTATACTTTGTTTTCCGAATTTAATTATCTTCACATTCATGTTCCTTTGGTTCCAGTCTCGTATCGAGCTACGTACGAATTTCGGCCGCTTACCTTCCGGTTTCCAGCCAAAGTTTTCGGTTTTTTGAACTTCAAGCTTTCATTTATCATGTTCTACATCTTGTTCACCACCTTTCCATTACGTTTCCGAATCCCCTGATCATCCGAGTCACCTTCATCTCTCACACTTGTCATCCTTATTTTGCACACTAGCTTTTTCATTTGGGAACTTCACACATTATTTGCATAGGATATGTTTCTACTCCCACTTAAAGTCCGTTGATTTGCCGGGCAGACCGAAACACTTCTTCCAAACTCATCTTGTTGTTTTTTCCTTGAGCTCTTCCTTCCTATCGGACCTTCCGGTCGTTTTCGGATCAGATTTCCAATCGATGCTTTGCATCACTCCGCGTGCACCCTTTGCTTACCTTTCCGGCTTGCTTTCGCTTTTGTGATTTCCAACATTCTGTGGCAGTACTTTGTACTGATAGGACCTTCGGATTTCTGTCTCCGAGGCTATCCTTCCACATTTCCGGACATTCCGTCCACTTTTCTGTCCTTTTCTCTTTAATTTACCCAGATCCTTTCGCTTTCGCCAGCCGATGGGACGTCTGGATTAAGAGGGGGATATCCGACAAGTTTCCCGAAACATTCACCATGCAATTCACTCTCTCGACACTTGGATTTTCGCTCGCAATCCTTCCGGATTTTCTTTTGGATTTTAGTTCATATCCTTCCGGATTTTTTCTCGTAACCTTTCGGATTCATTCGTCCACCCTTTCGGCACTCATCCGACACCCTCCTTGCACCCTTTCGAATGCTTCCGGTTTTCGGAAACTTTGGACCCTTCGATCCATAATTCCTCACATTTTAGTCGCATTCTATGTGGATTTTCTGGTTGAGTTTCTCAGGTTTCTCAGGTTCATACAGCTCATACCACTCATTCCCATTTCGCAATTCGGCTCATCTTGTTCATGAAATACTCCGAAATCCCGGATTGAAAGGATTTGAATTGAATTGAATTCTATTTTCTTCACATTCATCCTTTTAATGATTTCGCCATTCCCATCCATTCACACTCCTTCATTATGTCACTCACTCATGCCCTATCATGTCCCTATCCTCATCACAAACTTCCGCACCTCCGGCAAGGGCTTTTTTTTTTTTTTTTTTTTTTTTTTTGTATCATATTTATACACCGTTGTGCCGTAGCATATAGTAGTGTATATACTGCTTTATGTATATCATCTATTCGTGCTCCTCGTGGTTGTTTGTCCATTCAACTATTGTCGTTCCCTTGCGGATACACGACGCGTTTGCGCCTGACCCGAAGGTCGTAAGAGTATGTATGCTGTGAAGTCCGTATACCCTGAGGTATTAGTTCGTTGTAAGGTAGATTAGCACTTCGTTGTATGTTTCCGTTGTATCCCTCGTTTCTATAACCCTACTCTTCCTCAACTTCTCTTATTTCTGGCAGCTCCCCGTAAATGTGCTTTGAATCTCTCTGTCGTGTTAATGAAATGGAACAGCTTCGGTAGCGCCTTCTTCGACGTTAGCAGGGGTCCTAGACCCCATTGTTGGTTCGATAGCTCCCATTGCATCTTTTCCCTGGCCCTTCTGTGCGCTGGGCACTCGAATAGGTAGTGCCGTACTGTTTCCTCTTCTGTTCGGCAGCATGGGCATAGCGGCGTCACCGCTTTTCCGATTCGGTGTAAGTGTTTCTGGAGAGGTATGTGACCCGTTCGCAGCTGTGTGAGAATGGATAATATCGGTCTCGGGAGCCATCGTGCTAGTTTCCAGTATCTTCTGGAGGCCGCTGTAGCTTCGCCTGGGTCGATTCTCTGAAAGGCGGTATGGCGTGGTGATTTCCTCCATAACTTGTCGTGGTGCTTTTCTAGCTGTTCTCGGAATGTTCTGATTGCTGCCGTTTGGCTGTGAGGGAGTGGTTTTCTTAAGCATACCGGGAGCTCTGCCTTCCTGCTCGACCTCTTCTCTGCTGCTCGTTTCGCCTCCTGGTCTGCCCTCTCATTCCCTTCCACTCCAAGGTGCCCTGGGATCCATGATATGGTAACGTGTAAGTTCAGTAGTCGTGACCTGAGTTCGCGTAGCTGGTCGTGGAACATGTCCAGTATATAATGTGACGGGCCTGTCTTGGCCGTGTCGGTGGCTGTTATCGCCGCTGTATTGTCCGCCCAGATAGATAGTTTGTCCATTTCTGTGTTTTGTACTGCCGCGAGATGCAATCCTAGTATCATACCAATACACTCACCTTCATACACTTCGTGATGTTCTTCCTTCCCCAGCTTGTGTCTTAAGACCCCTCTTTCTTCGTCTTGGTCATAGAGAACTGCCGCTGCTCCTACGTGCCCTTTGTACCTGATCCATCCGTGAATATTTTCCACCTGGTTTCGTCATTTTCGAGTGCTGTGAGCGCTTTCCCCTTGGCGTCCCATATCCGGATTTCGAGGTTCAGGTCCCAGGATGCTTCGTATCTAACCGCCTTCTTCTTTTCCATCGTCTTGGGTGTTAGACCATATCTGCCCATGAGGTCGTGTAATGGTGACGGGTGTTTGGTTCGTTGTTTGTATCTCGCTGCGTCCTTTACTCTTTCGGCTATTGGGTGTTGTTCAGGCATGGTCGTGAGCCTTACTGCTGCGCGGTGTCGTTGTCGTTCTATTTCCAATGGCATTGGCAGGAGGGCCGCGTGTATGTCGAGGATGTCGGTGGCCGTCGTGGTCATGGCTCCCGATATCATGATAGCTGCTTGTCGTTGGATGGACGTGAGTTTACGTGTGATGCCTCATTTAGCTGACGCTTGTTTCCACGATTTCTCTCTTTTTCTGGATGTGGGCATAAGGGTAACATCAGCAGCGTAAAGTATTCGGGGTATGGCCTTAGCTTTATATAGTTGTTGGATTAGTTGCGCTGTCATTCCCGTCTTGAGACCCGCTATGCGCCTAAATTGCGATATCCATTGCTGTCCCTTCTTTATCATTGTTGTGTGTTGTTCGTTCCACCTCAGTTGCTGGTCTATTAGAACTCCCAAGAACTTCGTGAATGGTACTGGCTTGATGGTTGTTTCCCCCAGACGTACTCCCGGGCTTCGATCCTTTTGGTTCTGCCCGGGACCTCCGGGTCAGGCTCCCGTTTGCGGCTGTAATCCACAAGTTGGAATTTCGGGAGTCCAAATTGGCAGTTGTGATTCCTCGCCCATTCAAGGACGCCTTCGTCTCGTTCCATCATTTGTTCAATGTTCATGTGTACTACGGCCACGTTTGTGCCTCCTTTCATGCCTGCGAGATCGTCCATGAAGCCGTAACCATCTTCCTTTTGAGCTTCCTGTAAACTTTTTAGTAAACCCGCTGCGTATAAGATGTATCCCACCGCCGAAAAAGGATCTCCTTGGTCTTCCCCTCCTGGCACTTCGAAGGGCTCGGATAGGTAGTCGTCGAAGGAGAGTTGTGTGACTCTCCTCCCATAACGCCTCTTCATCCAGTCTGTGATACCGCTCGGCACTCCCATCTTCCTCAGTTCGTGAAACAGCATGTCTAAGTCAACGCTTGGGAAGGCGCCTTTGACGTCCATGTATAGTACCGTCGCCATCTGTCCCTCGCGCCATAGCTTCTTGATCTTGTCCACCATCATGTGTATGGAACCAGTTGTGCATCTCCCCGGTCTTGCCCCAAACTGCATTGCCGGCAGCAGTCCTAAGAGTTCCGCTTTTTTTGTTATTTCCTCCGCGATGCAGCTGTTCAGTAGCCGACCATGTCCGTTGGATAAGGTGATGGGCCGCCACGCATTCGGATCCCGGTAGTCTGGCTTGCCTGGTTTTTTGAGTACGATCGTCTCTGTTCTAGACCATTCATCCGGGTATATGTTGAGGGTGAAGGTGGCTCGGTAAATTGGTCCCAGATGTGGTGTTTATAGCTCGGCGGACTGCTTGAATATGTCGTTGGGTATCGTTCCCGGTCTTGTTGCCTTTCCGTTTTTTAGTCGTCTGATAGCCTGGAGAATTTGTCTGTCTGTGGGTGGTGTGAAGGCCCATTTTGGTGGGGGTAGTTAGTGTCTGCGGGAACATTAGTTGTTTCTGGTGGTGGCGGGGAAAAACGCATCTCGATATATTTGTGCTTTCTCTGAATTCCCTTCTACTATCTTTTCTGCGCCGTCCTCGTCCGTTGTCCTTAGGGCTGGTACCCTCATTCTACCTCCATCGGTGTATCCGTTTTCCATCAGTCGTCCTATATCCCATACCGAGCTAGTATCGGCGTTCTCGATGTATTCCACCCATTTGTCGATTTTTGCTTTCTTGATTTCCGCATTGTAAGCTTGCCGTATTCGGCGGTACTCTTCGTGTACTGGATGTTGTATGTTGTGTCGTTTCCTGTGTGATTTGTTAGCTAAGTTGCCTGCTCGTTTTTTCATTTCCGTTAGTTGTATGTTCCACCATCGTCGTTGGTATGGACTGGGTTTGGCTTTCGGGACTAGTTCGTCTATGAGGCTTGTGAACATATCACGAGGGTTTTGAGGGTGTCATTTGAACTCATCTATGGTGTTTAACTCTCTCGCTGGTGGTCTCTTGTCTATTTCCTCTTTCGTTCTTTCCTTGAAGCGTTTCCAGTCTGTTTGCGCCCAATTCCATCGCGTTCTCTGGTCCACGTATGGGGTGCGTACGTTGATGATCGTGTGAATTGGTATGTGGTCCATGCATACTGGGCGTCGGGATGGGATGGTGTTGCATGTGAGTATGTGTTCTGTTAAATCCTCCGAGCAAAACACGTTGTCGACTCTCGTGTAATTTCCCGTACTGTGGGCGCATAGCGTGGGTAGCTGTTCTGGGAGGGTCATCCGCATCTCATATTCCGCGTTGAGATTTAGAAGTAGTTGCGCCGCCTCGATGTTTCGCGCCGTGAATAGGTGGTGGTTTCTTGGTTCGTCCCACAGCGGGTGGTGCCGGTTGAAGTCTCCTAGCCATATGTAGTGGCAGCGGGCCCCTTGGTTTTTGTTGTGCTGTTGGTGATTTCATCCACTCGTCCAGTGTTCGTAGCGTATCGTCGTTGTTGCAGTCGTTATAGATGTTGAAGATTCTGTAAGTTCCGCTGGTGGTCGTTAGTTGTATCGCTGTCATGTCTGCGCATTGTATGTCTAATTGTGTCCAGTTGTTTGTCGAGATTCGTGTATGTATCATCATCAGGGATCTTGTTCGCGGTCTCGCTGGGGACCCGAAGTGCTCGACGTGGCCGGTTGGGTATATAACTCTGAGGTGTGGTAGCGCTCTCGTTCTTCCTTTGGAATCGATGTATGGTTCCTGTATCGCTAGTATGTCAGCTCTGCCGCGGTCTGATTTGAGGAAATCATGCGTAGCGTTGTCTGATTTGTTGGTGTTCAGCTGCATTATTTCTAACGTCGTCCTTTGTCCTGCTGTTGGTTGTGTTAAATCCATCCTCCGTTGGATTGTTGTATCCGTCTCTCGTTCTCATTCACAATTGGTTCTTCGCTCCATCTTCTTGTCGGCGTCGCCGGCGTGATCGTGACTGCTGGTGAATATTGTGGCTGCGATGGTGGCGGAGGGTGTAGGTATTTGCGGCATCATGTGTTGCGAGGGTATCGTCATTGTTGGCTGCGACATGAGTTGGGGTGTCGGGGACGGTGGTCCCGTTTGATACGTCATCATCTGCATCGGGGGGTACATTGCACCGGGTATTGTAGCGGTTGCTGTGGCTGTTGGGGGTTGGGTGATTGCGTTCGCGGCGGCCTGGATCCGGATGAGAACCTGTACTGCTCGAGCGTTTTTTGACCTCTTTCCCTTGTTTTCTCCCTTCTGGGGCCTCGACTGCGGCCTCTGTTGGAGGTCGACTCGTCTGATGTTGTTGGCTTCTCCCGCGCTTCCGGTTCTTGTTGTGTTCGTTTTTCCCCTCCGCCTTCTCCTGGATTCCCTCCCGCTAACCTACCTTTCCCTTTGTTTCTCTGTACTGTGGTCCATTCTCCGTAGTCACTGCGCACATTGGTTCTCCATCCCTGGTCAAATTCCTCCATCGTCGGCTCATCCATTCGTCCCCACGTGTTTGGGTTCCTAGTGATGAATAGCCGATACGCTCGTTCCGGGTCCCACTTCATCCTGTCCCTCAGCGCTTTTTGAAATTCTGGACATTCTCTGCTAGCTGCTCCGTGTCCTCCCTTCTTGCAGTTGGCGCAGAAGAGTTGTTGTTCCGTAGCTTGGCATGTCGCCGTTCGGTGCTTACCGGCGCATCTGGCGCACACGTCGTTCTCTGCTTTGCATTGTTCCGCTATGTGACCGAAGGTGCTGCATTTCACGCATCGTTTGGGGTCCGGGTTGTTTTTCTTCGCGCGAAGCACTCTGCCTTGTATGACTACTCGTCCTGTAAGCAATTCGTTAGCGTCATCTCTCGTATCCCTGGAGAAAATAGCATGGGCGTGCCGCTGCCCCTCTTTCCGCTTTTCAACTGCTTTGATCCACCTGATACTTTTTATCGCTCCCGCCCGTATTCCACTCGCCGCTTCAATTCTTCTCTGTTCCGTTGGACTGTTGATGGGCGTTTCCACTGGGATTGCTTCTACCACCACTTCCGCGTAGTTGGCCTTAAGCGTTGCTGTGGATCCCCACGCAGCTGCGAACCGTTCCATCCTTCCCTCCTTCTTGACCCAAATCACTTCCTCTGCGCTTCTCAGCAACAGGAACGCTCCTTTGTTGGCTATCTTTGTGGCCGCTAGCACTTCTGGTTTGATGGTTTCCGCCCCTTCCTCCGTGACGATTCTGTCCATGGCCAGGTTCGCCTTTGCCACCAGCTCTCTTTCTCCCAAGGTCCAATCTGATGGCGTTTGGGAGGTGATGACGATCCGTCTATCCTTTATTTCGGCTTCTCTGACTGCGGTGTGGTGTTGATGGTGTTGTATTTCGTGGGTTGGTGGGGCGTTCCTCCGTGCTGCGTTCGCGTACGATGTTTTTGGTGACCCGTTTTCGATTTCGATTTCGCCTTCCTCTCTGCCTGTTTGGGTGCCTCTGTCTGGTAACGTGTTGCCTATGGTCGCTATCTTGGTCGAAACTTCTGTCATCATTCCCGTCATCTCTTCTAGTTTCTTCCAGGTCGTGCGGGCCTCTCTAGCAATGCCGTCGATTGTTATGCTGATGTTATTTGTTCTTTCTGTGAGTTCCTCCTCCATGCATTCCATCAGCTCTTTCCTCCATTCGTCGGACTTGTCCTTCCATGACCATTCCTGGAGAATCTGGGCAATGAGAGTAATCTTGTCGAGTGTGTCGTTCAGGGCTGTTTTAGTTTTTCCGCTTTCTTTTGCTAACGTGGCTAGTCGAAGGAGTTTGTTGGGTAGGACTGCTGCACAGTTGTCGTCCTTGGCCATTAACTTCCAGGTTATTGCTCTCTCGATGAGGTTTTGGAGGTCTCCATGGTCTTCGTCCTGAGTCGATGTGTTTTCTTTCGCTATGGTGATGTTGCTTCTGGTCGTCATGCTTTCGCCGCGTTTTTGGCCTACGGTTCCTGCGATGCTCTCAAAAGTTTGGTGATTTTTTTTTGTATTTACTCTCAATCTGTGGTACTTCGCCTACCGAGGCCCTATTCCTTGCTCTTTTTAAGCGTGGGAATATTCGTAGGTGGTGGCGGTACTAGATCAAGAGCGGTCCCGCCGGCAAGGGCTTTCGAGGGCTCAAGCCTAAGTGGGGGATACTGTTACGCCTGTGCCAGACCAATCGACCAACCTTCTGATCAAATCGATAGTCGATTCATTCTGATACTTAGACTGGACCTTTCCGGTCAGTCTTCCGGTCGGATTGATCGTCGAATGCCTCCGGATCAATAATCAAATACTTCCAAATCAACAATCGAATAATTCCGGATCGATAACCAAATGACTTATTCGCATTTCCGGAGCTTTCGCATTCATTATCAGCTCTGTATCTTCGATTTCTATTCTCGATAGCTTCGGACAGCTTCGAAAGGTATTTGTCCGAGATTCCCACGCCCTTATTGTCTTATATTTCACCTCGGGTAAACCTTTATATTGCTTATTGTTCTTTATTTAACAATTAGGCAATTTACTACTTAAGTACACTGTTAGTATTGTTTCCCCAGCTTGAAATAAAAGTTACCTTCTATCCTCCTTCTATATTACGCTTAGTTACGTCCGGATCAACCGATCCGGTTCTGTCCGACGCTCCGGAACTTCTTTCTTCTTCGCACTTCGCAGGGACACCCAGATAGCATGTAGGGAGCGTTGCTGAAAGCTTCGCTGAAGTCCCATCATACTTCCGAGGACCGTGTAGCCCTTTCGAGTACCTCCTTGTGTCACAGCCACCGTTCCCACACTTGGAACTCCGTCCCGGAGCCTCCGGAACCTCGATCGTAATCCTTTCTGTTGCACGGCCTTAACAGAAGGAGGAGAAAGCCAAGAGAGAAGCTGAAAGGAAGGCTGAGGAGGAGGAGGAGGAAGCAGCGGCCGAGGTGTGATTGGCTGAGATCCATCAAAAGAAGGAGGAAAAGAAGAAACGGGAGGCGGAAGAAAAGAAGAGAAAAGAGGAGGAGGAAAGAAAGAAGCGAGAAGGTTACGAACTGACTCTTTTTCAATTTCTTTTTGTCTATCCTATTATACTTTTTCTTTTATCTTTTCCTTTTCTTTCATTTACATACATGTGACAGCCCTGGCATTCTTGCAATGTCAACACATTTCTCTCATGTCTGTCAAGCTGTGACAGACTGTCATTCTCACGCTGTGTTATATTCATGCAGGACAGTCTATTCTTTATATACAAATATACACTAATCGCTTCCATCGCGTCCGATGGATCCGTTATACGTTTATCCTTCATCGCATCCGAGGGATGCGATTGCACTTTCTTTATTACAACACTTATAGTTAACATCCACACATTCCTTCATTCAACATTATTACTTCTTACCAAGATCATATGCTCATCAGTCAGCATCTTATACATGTGTTATTTACTTATTACTCTGGTTAGCTACAAGACTAGTATTGAAGCCGTAGTGTAGCTTAGCTGTACTTCAGTTTAAATATCAACCTCAGTTGACTATACAGTCTATACTCAGTTGAGACATTATACTCGCTTTGCTTTGGATCGGATCCTTCGCTCCATCTGACTGCTTCTACCTGGGACACGTGACTCTAACGAGGATACTACGAATAGTGGTATCAATTGTCAACATCTCGCTAGCTTACCGATGTAGCCAGGCGTCACGCGATTTAGAAGATAGCCGATGGGAACTATCGTCAGTGACTTGCTAACTCACTATATGACTAGGCGTCACACAAGCCGAGATAGTCGAGTCAAACAAAGTGAATGAGGGAGGAAAGGTCTTTGATTCTTGTCTAGCTACTGAGGAGAATAGACGAGATCAGAGATAGAGACTACTCTAGGAAATGCCCTATCTTATATACATATTCTGAAATGAACCCATGGGAACTATCTCACGTCATAACTGTGAGGCTATACAACGATCTGTCAATAGCTTGACAGACATGAGAGAATTCTCACACTGTCAATCTGTCAATAGTCTGACAGACATGAGAGAGTTGTGTTGACAGCGCGAGAATGACAGTCTGTCAATAGTTTGACAGACATGAGAGAAATGCGTTGAAATTGCGAGAATGTCAAGGCTGTCACATGTATGTAAATGAAAGAAAAGGAAAAGATAAAAGAAAAAGTATAATAAGATAGACAAAAAAGAAATTGAAAAAGAGTCAGTTCGTAACATCACCCTCTCCTCAGGGCACGAGTTCCACAATGTGCTTGTTGTAAAAGAAAGTTTTCAGAGGGTAGTGAAGCGGGATTGGGTTCGGTGTCGGCAAGAGGAAGAGGACAAAACAATTCTGTAGGGAACAAGGAAATAGGGATTTCAATTCGACGAAATATTGCGGTTTTGGTTTTGTCAGATTCTTTTCATGGAATTCCTTGAGCAATTGGTCCACATTTGTGAGGTTTGATCGCGTTCCCAGGTCTGTTCATGTGAACCGTATCCTTTCCACTAGACTTTGTACTTGATTCCTCGTCTACTTTCTTCGAATCAAGGATTTCTTCTGCTTCAAACTCTTCTTCTCCTCCTACAACTACAGTTAAAGATCGGCATCTTATACGGCATCAATCATGTTATACGTTGAGCTCTACACGGTCATGACATTCAACCATGACCTCAATAGCTATACTAAATTATGCAAATATATCCCTTTCGCCTCTGTATTATGCTCAGAACCATCAAGTTCAAAGAATCATCAAATATCAAAGCCTTTTCTGTGCAATATTTGCATGAATTCCATCATTTCAAAATTCAAATCATTCACCAAACAAGAACTTTACAATTCATACTTCTGAAAGTGGTACTGACTTGTTCTATACCTTTGAAAGTACCTTTGAGCAAGTTTTTGTGCCCCTTGAGCTCACCATTCCTGAGTTACAATGGTTGTTGTGAGCGGACTTAATGAGCTAATATCAATTGACTGTAACATGAGTTCAGCTAAGCGAAAGCTTATCCTCCCTCCTCGATTTTCGATGGTGAGACATGCTGAATCTGATGAAAAGAAGAAGCAGCGTGAAAGTGAAGCCAAAGCTGATCTTCAAAAGCGGGCAGTGGAAGCTTACCAGAAGAGCTGGCTCAACGGAAACTTGGACTTCCAAATGTTGGTGCAAAAGCTATTTGCGGACCGGTTTACTGCTTTATACAGGATGGAAACAGGAAAGACAATCAGGTTGAACCATGCCACTATCATAAACCATTCCACCAGAAAACTCACTCGAGCAGAAAGTAATGCCAGTAAAGCATGGTTAACAGTGGGGGAAACAGATGCAGTTATTGCCTACATCATTGAAGTGGCTAACCAGGGCTTTCCTCTCAGTCACCGTCAATTGAAGGAACATGTTGATGAAATTTTGCACGAGAGACTGGGAGATAACTTTCCTGTCACAGGTGTTGGCAAAAAATGGACACAGCGCCTTGTGCGCAAGCACTCTGACCACCTTCATATGGGTTGGTCTTCACCACTTGATGAAAAGAGAGGTCGGGCAGTAAATCCTCACACAAACGAAGCTTATTTCAAACTGCTGCATGACACGATCACACAAAATAGGATTCTTGAAGAAGATACCTACGCTACAGATGAAATCGGCGTTACTGAAGGATCAGGAACTCGAGAAAGGGTCATTGGTGGATGGCGAAAAGGTCCAGTGTATGGCCATAACTCCCATTATACCAGAAAATTCCTGCAATATGCACGCGGAAACAATATTCTTATTCTTTGCTATCCTTCGCATGCCACACATGTCTACCAAGGTCTTGATGTCGTTGTCTTCTCAGTGCTGAAGTTACGCATTCGCGAAGAACAAGATGCCCATCACCGAAGAACTGGAGAAGCAATGAGCAAAGCAAACTTTCTCGAAATCTATGGAAATGCTCACATTTGTGCATTGACAGTCGGAACCATCCAGTCGGCATTTCAAAAGACTGGAGTATGGCCATACAACCCTAACACAATAAATGAAGACATGATGGCCCCAGCGAAAGTGACATCAGTTGAAGGTGTTCTTCCTGTTGTTCCCGCGACTCCTGTACGTGTCATGGCAAAGATGATTCGGAATGTTCTTCTCGTCAAAGATGACCTGGAGAGTGAACCTGACTCACCTAGTGGCATTGCTCAGTCCCACATGCTGCCTACAATTGCAGAGGACCCGCCATCAGTTGGACCTTCGAAATCGAACCGGCCTGCAGACCCATCATCCTCAAACTCACCTATGTCGTTTCAGAAACCAAATGACATCGAAGATATCATTAAAAAGACTGTTGGGCAGCTGAAAGAATTATCTTTAGATTCATTGGTGGGAAGACCAGTCACGCCGCTCACACTGAAGTCAAATGGACTCATTCCCAAAACCACGATGTCTCGCTCCAATACCCTTGGTATTACACCCGAAACTACCACCGAAATTCAGCTTCTAGCAGCCCTCCGTGAATCTGAATTTGAAGTTGAATATTATCGTCAACGAACACTGGAGCTGCAGGCAGCAAACATCTTGAATGAGGCCTACTGCAAAGCCCTATGAGAGCAGTTGGCGTTTCGAGAGCAAAAAAAGGATGGGAAGGGCAAAGGGAAAAGGTTAATGGGGGATGGTCTTCCAGTACTTTTGTCTAGTGATGAGTTCTATGAGAAGGTTATCGAGTTTGATAAAGAAATGGTTGAGAAGGAACGGAAGAAGGAAGCTGAAAAGACAAATAAAGAGGGAAGGAAGGTTGAAATAGAAGACTGGAAAAAGAGGGTTACAGAGAGGCAGAAGGCAGTGGATGCTCGAAAGGCAGTTTGGGCACAAGAAAAGCTGACTGGCTGAAAGAGAAGCAGAAATGGCAATCAAGGAAGGAAAAAGGACTGGTCAGTGGACGATTTGGGAAGCCGCAACCCAAGTTGGGGCCTTTGCCACCGGCAATACCTCGTCCAAAAGTTGTGGTGGATGTGCAGGAGCAATCTGGAAGTGAACTGGGGAGTGATAGCAGCGAGGAAAACAACAACGAACAGTCAGAAGACGAATCCTGATGAGACCGGCATATAAGCGCCGAATGTATAATATGAGTCATCCAGCCCAAAATGGTACCTGTCCGGCGAATCTGCCAAGTACATTCCCCATGTGGGGTTCCCAATCTTTTGATGTACTATAATCTATGTATTACGTCCTAGCTATGTACTCAACACGAAACCTGACCCTTTCCGATGTTTTATACCTTTTTAAGACAATTATACATTTTCGTTGTATAAGAGAATGGTCTTTGACTGTACAGGAGGCGGGCGTGTGTTTCGGGGTTGTGTAGGAAAACTAGGTTCTTTATATGGAGTGAGAAGAACTTTGTGAAGACATTGTGTACATGTTTCCATGTACGTGGATTTCCAGTTTATAGGAGCTGGCGCCTATCTTCTGTTGGACTGTAAATGGTCCGTATCTCTTATCGCCTAATTTCTTCATTGGATGATCTACTGAAAGGTTGGTTCCTTCTAACCAAACCTTGTCACCAACCTTGTACTCTATACCTTTCTTTCTCTTTCCGTCATACTGCCTCTTCATCTCTACCTTTGCTTTCTCTAAAGCTGATCCTACTTCCTTTCGTATCTTCTTCATTCCATCTACGAAAGCTTGTACTGAGGGGTTGTCCGAATTCATTTGAGTTGCTGTGCCTTTATACGGGTGTCTTCCTGTATCTGCGTAGAAGGGAGAGACTTTCGTCGCTGAGTGAACTTTGTCATTGTAGTTGAACTCTGCTAAAGGTAACCATTCGTGCCAATTATTTTGTTGGTAATTAATGAACAAACGGAGATATTGTTCGATCTCTGTCACAAAGAGGTGACGATGGCGGCAAGACTGAGCGGAAGCTTAGGCGGAAGCGGACAGATACTGATCCCAACGACAAAGTTATATTCATAATAAATACTGAGAAGTAAGTAAAGACATACCTGATCCCAACGACAAAGAGGTCAAGATAAGGATCAGGTTGTGGGGGCTGGCTTATATATACAAAGGTAAGGTACGGGAACCATGATGTCATACTGTATAGTTCAGGAACGAGGAATGGAACAGAATGGACTGGAAGGTTCCGGATTGATTATGATAGGTAACAGTGATGGAATGATGTATTGTAAAGAAAAGGAAAATAATAGGGGCGGCTCACTTCATGACAATCTCTTGGTTTGATTGACCGTTTGTCTGTGGATGGTATGCCGTAGTAAAGTTCGCTTCAATGCCTAACAGCCGATAGAGTTCCTTCATGAACCTCGAGTGATACTGTGGTCCTCGATCATGAACTATCTTGCGTGGAAGTCCATGGGTGGAGAAGATGGAATCTCGATAAATCTTTGCCATTCCTTCTGAAGTGACTGTGGTATGGGTTGGTACAAGTCTCAGTCTCTTCGTGAAGTGGTCAATGAAGATTGTGATCGCATTGTAACCGCCAGATTCAGGAAGTTCTCCAATCATGTCAGTACCAATTACTTGCCAAGGTTCAGTTGGAACGGTGTGAGGATGAAGATGTCCAATGGGTCGAGTGCGATGAGATTTCGTCGCTTGACACTTCTCGCAACCTTCCACATACTTTCCAGCATCCCGAGTAATTCCTGGCCACCAGTAATCACGAGTGACAAGTTCCGCTGTTTTGTACTGTCCAGGATGTCCTGCAAGTGGTGAATCATGGTACTTAGTAAGGATTTTGGACCTAAGTACTCTGTTCTTCGGTACATAGATTCGTCCTTTCCACTCAATAATCCCTTCAGTTTCTTTCCACTCAGGGTTTTTGGCATCGAGGTTATCCTTTACAAGTCGATCAATGTGGTTTCGATTCTTTTGGATTTCTGACAGGAATACATCTTCTGGTGAGGAGATATTAAGGGCGTGAATGAAAAATTCTGGCTTTAGAAGGACAATGTTCTCGTTGTCCTTTTCCCCCGTCTGAAGACCTGTCATCCTTGACAGTATATCAACTTTAGCCATTGTCTTTCCTGGTCGGTGTTAAGATCATGCAAGACCTTCGGGCGAAATATCGATCAGACGAATCCCGAAGCGACTTGACAACCTCCGAGCGAGATTGGACTTCGGCGAAGCTATTAGCAACACCTCTATACACCGCACAGTCCGACGAAGTAACGAGCGAAGCTCGTTGGCGAAAGCGAACAAAAGGATAGTAGTTGGCTTGAGAAGGGAGCGTTCGGAGTCAATCTAAGTCGATTTCAAAACTAAAGTCTACCATACTTGATGCTACCTATTTATACTAATTCGCTATCTCGTATGTCAGACGTGTAGATAAGAAATGACAATAAGAATGAAAAAGACAATAGAACAAAAGGGGATGTAAAAGACAATAAGAGAAACGAAACAAAGGATAGAAACATAATGAGCAAGTGAACAAATGAACAAGCGAACATATCAGTAGGATGACGCGAAGTCAGCGAGGCGAGCGAAGTGTAAGAGAACGAAGTGTTAAGTAGCGAAGAGAGTAAGGCGAAGTCGCGAGGAGAGAACTTAGCGATATGATAGTGATGGCTAACGCGTATATTGCGGAACCATTATCGCATGAATATAACAGTTGGTGAACTAGATTGAAATTATATTCCGCAAGTTCAAGAACCCATCGAGCTTGTCGTCTATTCAGCTTTTGGGGTTTCTTGAAATATTGTAGGTTTGCGTGGTCTGTAAAGATTTCAATCTGTTCTTCAGCTCCAAGGAGATATTGATGCCAATCATCGAGCGAGTCCATAATTGCCATTAATTCCTTGTCATAAATCTCGTAGTTTCTCTCAACTTCATTGAGTGAACAAGATCGGAATGCTACAGGCCACCATTTTCCATCGACAAATTGAGAGAGACAACCACCATTTGCAAAGTCGGATGAATCAGCTTCAAGTCTAAACTTTCCATGATTTCGGGGAATGAGGAGGACTACTTCTTCACAGATTCAACGCTTGAGTTCGTGGAATGCATACTGTTGCGCCGCTGTCCATTCCCAGACTGCATTTCCGGTAAGTTTTGTCAATGGCTTGGCAACTTTGCTAAATCCTCGAATGAATCGCCTGAAGAAGTTACAGAAGCCAAGGAACTGTTGGACATCATGTTTCTTTAATGGGGTTAACCATTCTTGTACAGCTTTGACCTTCTTCGGGTCCATTCGAATTGTTCCGTTCTCAATGATTATTCCAAGGTACTCTATGGATGTTTTCTCGAAGGAACACTTCTCAGGTTTGAGAAAGAGTTTGTGTTCTCGAAGAATATCAAGGACCCGGTTTACAATTATTCGATGACTTTTCAAGTCATTTGTAAATACGAGTATATCATCCATGTAGACTATAACGTGTCCTTCATTTATCAAATCTCGAAGGATATGATTCATGAATCCTTGAAACGTCGCTGGTGAATTGGTTAATCCAAAGAACATAACAGTTGGTTCGAATAATCCTCGATTGGTCCTGAACGTGGCTTTCCACTCATCTCCTTCTTTGATCCGTATATTGTTGAATCCCCATCGAATGTCCATCTTTGTGAATATTTTAGTGCCCTTCAATTGATCAATAAGCTCCTGAATGAGAGGGAGTGGATATCGATTTTTAATCGTCATTTCATTCAGTTTGCGATAGTCTTGTATTGGTCTAAGGGTACCGTCTTTCTTTTTGATGAAGAAGAATGGTGAGGCCATTGGGGATGTTGAGGGTTGAATTCGTCCGGTTCGAATGTTTTCTTCAAGGAATGCATCCAACACTTCTTGTTCCTTCGGGTTCAAAGGATATATCTTACAATCGAGTGGTTTAGAACCAGGTGTTAACTCGATTGCATGATCCCAAGGGCGTCGTTGTGGTAATTGATCAAATTCCTTTTGACTGAAAACATCCGGGTATTTGTTTATATACGGAGTGGAAGTGTCGAATTGTTTTCGTGTTTCTTCTTCCGCCTTCTTCTCTGTCCATTTCCTGGAATCTACCTGTTCTTGTACATATCGATCCCAATCAAACACGCAAAGTCTCTCGCCGTCTTCAAGTACCGCTCTTGTTTGAACGTCTTCAGGCGTCCAAAAGTGAGGATTATATCCACACCGAGTCGGACATCTGTCAAAAGTAACTTCTGATTTAACCCAGTTGATACTTGGATTATGATGTCGTAACCAATCTAGTCCTAGGAAGATGTGTTGTTCTCCAAGATTGACAACGCCAAACTGAACTCTTTCCGAGTGGTCTCCGATAGTTACACGGACTTCAGCGTATTTGGTTATTGAGCCATTCTCGTTGAGTGTACCGTCAGCATTGTAGACAGGTATTCAAATAGGTAAATCTTTGGTTACAATCCTATGTCATTTTACAAAGTTTGTGTCAATGCATGAACCTGTGGCTCCACTGTCGACTAGTCCTTGTGTAACATTTGCCTGTTGTCCTCTGGTGTTTCGACAATGACTGGGAGTTTCAAGCTTTTTCCGTGTGTTCCACGGACATAGCTTTTCTTTGTTGCGAGACTCTTAACAGCTTTGACTGCTGTTTTCCAGTTTAATGCTCGTATTTCCATGACGGTTTCCTCCGAAGCTTCTCTTATTCGCGAGGAAGGTACCCATGTCCTTAAAAGTCCAACGGCTTTTGGAAGTTCCCCTTCCTTGAGCCTTTGAGCAGTCCATTCAGCTGTGCCGGGTTCATATCGTATAGGTTTTTTAAGTACTCCAGGTTTTTTATGAGTAAATGCAGAAGCATGTTTTTCTACATTATTATATTTGATTGTGAAATCAAGTCCACTATCTACTATGTCCGAAGTATTTAATTTAGAACGCTCCACCAGACCTATATCTACTGGGGAGCTCTTATAAAACCCATACTATTCACCCAGGCAGTGAATGAATTCATGTCCATACCAGCTGGTAACCCTGGTACTACATCTACACTATTTACGTTAGTTTCTTCACTAACGTTGTCCGTTCTCTCGCTGCTATAATCCATAAGTTCTATGCTACGGACCGCGGCTTTGTTCTTCTTTGGGCAGTTCCTACTAATGTGGCCTTTTTCGCCACAGTTGAAGCAAAGGCCATTTACCCTTGCTCGATCCAGGTCCATGGGTCGTCCCGAACCTCCAAAGGTCGTCCCGGACCCATCACGTCTTGCTATCATGGGGGTAGACCCTACCACTCGAGGTCCTTCCCATTTCTTTGGCTCTTGCCTACCGTAGGCTTGTTGCGTGGATCCTTGACCACGACTTTGTCCTTGTATGCTGTTACCCCAGCTCATGTTGTTGTATCTGCGCTTCTGTTCATCGTAGCGGCGGCGGATTAGATCGTTGGCAGTGGCGAGTTTCTTTAACTCGTCGTAGCTGTTAAACTCCTCTGTCCTCGTTCGGACTAGATCACTCATGATGTTGAGGCTGACTGCTCTTTCAGCCAACTGAAGAACATATTCGCTCTTCTTGTCATACCCCGCTTCCTTTAGCAGGAGTTCAAACTCCTTGAAAAAGTCATCGGCCTTCATACGACCTTGCTGAATGCGATTCAGCTTATCCATTGCCTCCTTCTTCTGGGAGACGTTAGAAAAACTGCTCTTTAGTTCTTCTAGGAATTCTGCAAAGTCTACGTTCCAATCACCAGCGACTTCATCCTGGTGATCACTGGTGTATACTTCCGCCCAGTCATCAGCTCTGCCTCCTCAAATGTAGGACATTGCTACATTGATGGATTCGTTATCGTTATTGACCTGCTGTGTCCTTCGCAGGTCATGGATGTATGCAAGGAGTGTTCAGAGCCATGCTCGGAACTTGGAGGTATCTCCTGTAAATACGTCGGGTTCTTTAACGATGGTTTTTCGGGAGAATGAGGTGTTGGAGGTGGCAGGAGTAGCGGCGGTAGTAGCGGATGTGTTGGCATGCATGGATTGGTTGGATGGGTCAGACATTTCTGAGCCGAGTTCGGTGGTGAAGGATGGAGTGGGTGTGGGGGATCCTAAATGGATGGTTGAATCTGGTGATGCGGGAGAGGGAGAGCGAGATGGGTATGGGAGTGAAAAATCCTGAGGTCTTGATGAGAACGCCAGGATAGGAGGGTGAGGTGCTTAGAGGTAGAGGCTCATGTCGAGTTATGTGTTAATCCAGAAGACTGTCTACGTTCGCTCCTTGCGCAACGTTGTCTTTCGAGTCGTCTGCGTGAAAACTTTGCGTTCCAACGTCCCTACTATCGAATCTTCCGAGGAAGAAACTCAATGTTCTGTTGCTAGCCCTGATTTACACTCCTTGGTAGGAGTCAGGCACACTAGAGAGAGTATTTTCCTCTCAGCACGGGTTGAGCTGTACTACAGTGTCTCGATGTAGGTATGTATTAACAAAGTGTTTACGCCAACGCTGGCCTTAACACAGACGAGCTATGGGAATAGGGAGTGGATGGGAGAGGAAACGAGGTGAGGTGGGAAGGTGAGTAAGGAAATGAAAAAGAGTAAATTTAATAACGCAGCGGGGTCCAATGTCCAACCAATATGTTGAAGATTTGGGTCGTGACGGGTGGGTCGATAATATCTCTGATCTTCTGTCAACGTCTCGCTAGCTCACCAATGTAGCCAGGCGTCACGCGATTTAGAAGATAGCCAATGGGAACTATCTCACGTCATAACTGTGAGGCTATACAACGATCTGTCAACGGTTGACAGACATGAGAGAATTCTCACACTGTCAATCTGTCAATAGTCTGACAGACATGAGAGAAATGTGTTGACATTGCGAGAATGCCAAGGCTGTCACATGTATGTAAATGAAAGAAAAGGAAAAGATAAAAGAAAAAGTATAATAAGATAGACAAAAAGAAATTGAAAAAGAGTCAGTTCGTAACAAACAGTGTACTTAAGTAGTAAATTGCCTAATTGTTAAATAAAGAACAATAAGCAATATAAAGGTTTACCTGAGGTAAAATATAAGACAATAAGGGCATGGGAATCTCGGACAAATACCTTTTGAAGCTGTCCGAAGCTATTGAGAATAGAATCGAAGATACAGAGCTGATAATGAATGCGAAAGCTCCGGAAATGCGAATAAGTCATTTGGTTATCGATCCGGAATTATTCGATTGTTGATTTGGAAGTATTCGATTATTGATCCGGAGGCATTCGACGATCGATCCGACCGGAAGACTGACCGGAAAGGTCCGGTCTAAGTATCAGAATGAATCGACTATCGATTCGATCGGAAGGTTGGTCGATTGGTCTGGCACAGGCGTAACACCTTCTTCTTTTGAAGGTGAAGTTCCTCTGCCTTTTCCTCGTCGTCGGATGGAGAGTTGGGTCTGGAGGATGTGGGAGACATAGATGTAGTAGTATGAAGAGAAGTGAGGACTTAGAAAGTTTTTCAACATTGATTTTATAATCAGTCACATGATTGTTCAATCACTTTTCGTACATTACATTTCTTTTTCTCAATCACTGCTTCGATCTATTGATCAGGCTACTTTTCTTTTTACTTCACACCCTTCATACTAGGCTTTCGAGGGCGAAAGCCTTAACAGGGGGATACTGTTATAGGTATGCCTCCAAGCCTTCAATCGTTCAATCAGGCTTTTGATCTTCGGTAACGGACTTAGCATTTTACTTTCTCTTTCAATCTTCGATTGAACTTCACGGAGTATCCAATCTTCGGATATGAGTGCTTCCCACACTATTGTTCTTTTATTCTATTAGTGGGAATGATCCATGTGTCAGCGACTTGCTAGCTCAATACTATGCCAGGCGTCACACAGAGAGAATAGATCAAAAGTGATGGATAATGCAGGAGGAGTAGGTCCTCAGATACTTGTCTAGCTACCGAGGAGAATAGACGAGATCAGAGATAGAGACTATTCTACAAAATACTCTGTCTTATATACATATCTGGAGATGAACCCATGGGAACTATCTCGCACCGTAACTGTGAGGCTATACAATAGGAGTCACCCGTATCCATAAGTAAAGCTGTCTGTATACAACAATGAAACAATGAGGTAATATAAAAGAATGTATGTAGACGGCCTAGATCTGTCAATGCCTCGACAGACACGAGAGAGTCACGTCGACAATTAATGATAGCATGGGAACAGCAAGGCTGTCGCATGTTTATAAATAAAAGAAAAGGAAAAGATAAAAGAATAATACAAACGCTTGTGTAAGCGCTTACGGCGCTTAACATACCTAAAAGGGAATGAGCGTTTAAAGTACTAAAAGAGAATAAAAGAAATGAAGAAGAGAGTTCGTAACACCATGGACCGGTCAAAGCACATTGACCGTGGTCTATGCAGCAAGCAAAACCCCTTTCAGCCATCAATGCCAGTTAGCCTCGTTTCTGGTGGTGACAATGGTCCACGCACACAGTTCGAACCATTGTCCACAATCCCCTTTCATCCCATGTGACCTGGAGCTCATATATAAGAAGACTCCTGTCTCCAGCTCCTCATCCGGTTCATCTCCCAACCTCACTACAGTGGCTCGATACAGAGCCCATTGTTTTCTGTTTATAGTTGTTATAGCTATATTTAGAGTTCTTATTGTTATAGTTTCAACAATTAGGATACAAGGTATATAAGCTGTAGCATTCTGTAGATAGTTCCCCAGTTTAATCATCAACTTAGATTGTTGCTGAACTCCGTCTGGATCTCTAACTCTCTTCATCATTGTTTGCACCATAACCAAACAATATCCGGACATCTTGTTTACTCTTACTCCTTATTCATCGTCTTGAATGTTAACGGAACTGCGCGACAAGGCAAGGGCACTACCAATAGTGGTGCTAAGGTTCTTAGTTCATCTTTCTGTTTATCAACTAATGATCATAGACCATTGTTCGTTATCTCAATCGAGACCAAACTCATCAAACTCTATTTGATTCAACCCCCTTCACCTAAGACCCTACGGAACCTCACCGGCACAGTCTTAACACAGTGTAGATATCATCCAAAATATCATCAAACTCAATGTCACTGTCATGAAGTGAGCCGCCCCTATTATTTTCCTTTTCTTTACAATACATCATTCCATCACTGTTACCTATCATAATCAATCCGGAACCTTCCAGTCCATTCTGTTCCATTCCTTGTTCCTGAACTATACAGTATGACATCATGGTTCCCGTACCTTACCTTTGTATATATAAGCCAGCCCCCACAACCTGATCCCTTATCTTGACCTCTTTGTCGTTGGGATCAGGTATGTCTTTACTTACTTCTCAGTATTTATTATGAATATAACTTTGTCGTTGGGATCAGTATCCGTCCGCTTCCGTCTAAGCTTCCGCTCAGTCTTGCCACTGTCGTCACCTCTTTGTGACATTAGGTCAAGATCTCTTACTGCACTGATAACCTACCGATTGGGTTATCCTTGCAGGATCTGTTTCCACCACGTCTACCATTGACTGCTCCGCCTACCCGCACGCCCTTGATACTAAAGACCGAACTCACATCCACCGCCCCCCGAACCAGAACTGGGCTGATTGTAGTTCTCAACCCTGCCCCCACGCCACTGCTAATTCTATTAGCACAGAAGCCTCCCTTAGTGACGGGACACAGATCATACCTATCACTGCCACTACCCCTGTTCCAGCCACTCCTCCACCAGCCATGTCCAATCCCACCCCAGTTGATGCCAATCAACTCATGACTCAGCTCATCGAACAGGTAGCTCAGCTCACAGCTAACCTACAGAAGGCCACGGCCAGATCGAGCATGAACAAGCCGGAGCTCTTCAAGGGCACCAACAGTGCGGAAGCACGTCGTTTCATCGCTCAGATCCAGAGCTGGGCAATGGAACAGACGGACTTGAATAGCAAGGAAGATAAGCTGATAAAGGCAGCCCTGGGATTCTTCTCGGGAAACGCGGCGGACTGGGCCACCCCATACCTCTTGGAATTCAGTCATGGAAAGACACCATTCAATGGACGCTGGGAGGACTTTGTACGAGCCTTCTCACTTCAGTTTGAATCAATTGATGCAGGTATGGAGGCCCGGAATGCAATCCAACATCTCAAACAGGGAAAAGGCCAGACAGTAGCGGAATTTGCACAGAAGTTCAAGGACATTGGTGATCGAACTGGACTCTCGGACATCGACCTGCGCAAACGATTCCACAGTGGCCTCAATCCCGAGATTCGACAAAACCTTATTGTGGTCAACATTGCTCAGGGAATTGCCCCCACGTTGGATGAGGCAATTCAACGAGCAATCTCAGTGGACGTGTTCCTACATGACCCCACCATGACAGGCCGCAATCTGGTGATACACCCTGAAATAGTCTGTGCATAAAAACCTGGAATTTCTGAGATTCTACAAGCATGGATAGGTGATACTTCTAGCAGGTCTACAGTACATTGTACACTACAAGAATTGTACAGAAGGCCACTACAGATGAGCTGTGAAGGTTCTCAGTGGTGATACTCAGTTATAATCAGCTTGAAGCAGTACTAAAACCCATTCTTTGTGCCCAACTACACCTGTAGAAAGTGGTTTTTTTGTGATTATCATGCATGATGAGTCCTATAAGCCAACCCAGTTAGTTTCCAGTGAAGCAGAAAGCAAAAACTCCGAAATTTGTACAGATGATGATGATCCAGATGACAGGTTGGCAAGCTACCAAGTTGACAGCTAGGGGCTAGACAACAGAATTCTGATTAGAAAAGTGTCATGACAGTAATCTGACAGTTGTCATGTGTCATGACAGGGATCTGACAGTTGTCATGTGTCATGACAGGGATCTGACAGTTGCAATGTGTCCTGACAGGAGTCTGACAGTTGTCATGACATGTTCTAGAACTGTGGAGCTGAGAAGCTTCTGGAATGATTAGTAATATGTAGAACAGCAGATCTGGATCTATGGGTCAGGATATAAAAAGGGCTCAAATCCAAGAAGAGAGACAAGCTTGCTTCCCCCCCCACTTTTGTTGTGAGTGCTAGTCCAACAAAAGGGAAGTTTAGTTTCAGCACCAGAATAGAAAAAGCAGAGAGATCAGAAGTCAGACAGCTTGTATAACTCAGAAAGATTGTACTCATAACTCAGAAAGAAAAGAAAAGAAAGTAAAGTTATTCAGAGTCCAGTTCAGTAAAGTTATTAGAAGCAAGTCAGATTAAAGATCCCAGTAGCAATTGCAAGCCCAAGTTTGATAGAACTTGTGTCAGAAAAACTATCAGAATCATTGAATACAGAGTTTAGAAGATTGTACTTTGAAGTTTAGATCCTCTTTGCACCCTTAAAGAACTTGTGTTTGAGTGTTGGTGTGTGTGTGTGTTGGTGTTAGGTTTCTAGCATCTTCATTTTGCATTCAGCCCTCAGTCAGCATATCATCTGGAGCCCACCTGCAAGGGAGTCAAAAGATTAAAACTTCTAAGTTGAATTCTCCAAACTTTGTCAAAACCTTGCAATCATTGCACCCAAAAAGAGTCAAGCAACTCCTGCTGACTTAGAGCTTAAAGCTGAGAAATTAGCTTTGAGACTTAGAAAAGAAGAACAGAAACAACAGAGAGCTCAGAGATTTGTTAGGAGAGAAGCTTCCAATAGTCTATCTTCAAACAATCCTAAGTCCACTGAAGGATCATCTTCACAAAGAATTACAAGTGCAGATTCAGAATCTTCCACACCTATCAGAGACAAGGCCATCTTGTCATTGAAAAGTGCTACACAAAAGAGAGTGGAATCTAACTTGAAAGTTCAACAAAAGAGAAAAGCACATTTGCCTATCTCACCCCTTGTACCACAAAGTACTATATCCCATTTTCCTGAAAATCCAGAGTCAGAAGAACCAGAGTTAACACCTCCATCTTCTTTCTCTAGTTTTGACCAAGTAAATCTTGGAACACAAAATTTCAACTACAACTCCCTACAAATCACATCTCCCAGAAATTCACCTACTATACAAAACAAAATGTCTGGATCTTCTAGTATAATGCCTAGACCTGGTTCTAGAGATGCCCCAAAGCTCACAGCTGAAGGGACTGATGATCCAATGAAAGTCAGAAGATACTTTGATGACTTGGAGAATTTATTCTCTGATTGTAATATTACCAGTGATGAAGATAGAAAGAAATGGACAGTGAGGTACCCAGAAGAACAAGTAGCTTGGGAATGGAAAGCCATGACTGAGTTCAGTTCTTCTTTGAAAAACTTCTTAGAATTTAAGAAAGCAGTCTTGAGTAGTTACCCTGGTGCCACTGATGAGGAGAGGGGAACTATGAGAGAATTGAATAGATTGTTCAAGAAGTACAAGAATATTGCTAGTGATGACTTGGATGAATACATGGCACTTGTCAGGAGATTTAGAGCAGTGAAGAAAGAGCTTAATCCTCCAGCAGTTATAGGTGCCATTGTTCAACCAGAACCTTTAGTCACAAACAGAGAACTTGTTGAGAAATTCACAAGAGCCTTGGACTTAGGTTTTAGAAATGCAATTTTTGCAGCATTGCATATCAAAGGGAAAACTAGAACAGTTCCTATAGGTCAGAAAGTTAGACCTGATGATATGTATGATATTGATGATGTAGTGACTCAAGGAGAAGCAATAGCTAGAGGTACAATGCCAGGGACAGATCCAATGTCATCTGTTGCAACCCATGCAAGTACCAGTAGTGCTTCTCATGGACAAGTCAAACAGGAGCAATTTCAACAACAGATTCAGGATTTGATTAGTGAAAAGATTGCAGTGTTAATGGACACTATGAAAATTTCACAAGATCAACTTAGGCAAGAAAGTACAAAACAAATGAATGACTTCATGAGAATTTATCAGCAGAGTAATGTGACTAGAAATGCTGTAGGATTTGAGTCAAATCATACTAAGTCACAGAATGCAGATATGAGAGAGAATAACAAAGTCCCTTATGAATGGCATGGCAATCTCAGTAAAGTAGTATGTTACTTCTGTAGTGAAGAAGGACATGTTGCCAGTGAGTGTCATCACAGACAAGACTTGCTAGAATTGGGAAGAATTGTACTTGTGAATGGAAGAGCTAGATTACCTGGCAATTATCCTATACCAAGGCAACCAGTTGGAGCTGTCTCAGAAAAGGACAGAATAGATTTCTATTATGCAGAGAAGGAGAGAAAAGAAAAAGAAGGTGTAAGGAATGTGAACATGGTACAGAGTACTCCAAATAATATTCCTGGAATGATAAACTCTGCCACTATGTCCACATATCTGAACAATCAACTTAGTGACAAAGAAATGAGGATTGCCAACTTAGAAAAAGAACTTCAGTCTTTGAGCACTCCTTCATCTCAAATGATGTATCAGATGCCAGGACAGATGAATCAATTTGTGCAACAACCTTTTCAATGCCTCAGCAAAATCCTATGATGCAGAGTCAATTTTCACAAGTTGGATGGAATCCACAGGGCAGATGAATAATTTTGCACCAAGTCCAAACTCAACTATGCAGATGTTGAACTCAATGTACAAAATCAGAATAGTATGATGCCTAGTTATAACAATATGCAGATGCCAATGGCAGCACAGCAAAGTATGCCCACAATGGCAGAGTTTGAGGCATTTGTTCAAACTAGAAGACAAAAAGAGGAGCAGGAAAAATGAGAAGTTCAATGATTAGGGATCCCACTCAGAATCCAAGTGGGAAGGTTGTTACTAAGCCCTCTGAGAACTGTTGGATTAAAACAACTAAGGCAGAAGAGAATCAGAATTGGAGAAAGAAAATAGAGAAAATTACAAAAATGTAGAGTTTGATGCAGGAGAAATACCAGAAAACCCCTTTATGAATGTAAAGGATGTTTCTGAGTTGCCTATGAAAGGTGGTGCAAATATGGGTAAAGGTGTTAACACTCCTCCAGCACAGCCTCATCATATGCAACAGCAAAATGACAAGTTAGATTTTGGTCCAGCTTATAAATTCATAGCACCAGTGCAAAAATCTGGTAATGTGGATGAAGTAGTGGATAAAATACTAGATAGTCAAATCTCTATCAAGGCTAGTGAATTGTTATCAACTTCCAAGCCTATCAGAGAAGAATTGAAGTATAGAGTTACTCAGCAGAGAGTCACCACAGAGGAATTGACTAAACCTATGCAAGTGGAACAGTTTGAACTTTCCAACAATACAATAGATGTGCAGTCATTACCTAGTGTGACTTGGGAAAAGAAAATTCAAAGAACAAACAATGGAGAACAAGTGTCAGCATTTGTTGTTGGGATGTAGTACTCCAATACTTAGAGACTCTGGCACCAGAAGAAAATGCAAAACAAGTTGTAGTGGCTAAAGATTCTCAAAGCTTGAGATCCATATACCCATTACTGAATGGAAGATTGCATGTAGAAAGTCTATTGGACTCAGGTTCACAAATTGTGTCCACTTCTCAGGAGAAAGCTGAGAAGGCTGGTTTAATTTGGGATCCAGACATAGTGATTTACATGCAAAGTGCAAATAAAGCATTAGAAAAATCATTGGGATTGGCAAGGAATGTACCATTCTTAATTGGAGATATGACTGTACTTCTTCAAGTGCATGTGATTAGAGAACCAGCTTATGACTTGTTATTGGGAAGACCATTTGACACATTGCTGCAAACTCACATACAGAACTTCACAGATGGAAGACAAGTCATTACTCTGACAGAACCCATGACAGACAGAAGAATAACAGTACCAACTTTTGCTAGAGGAACTGCTGGTATCTTAGCAAACTCAGCAAAGATGGAGAAAACACCAGAACCTAGAACAACTAAGTCAGTTGAGCAGGGTTTTCTGATAACCTCAAGGATTTGATTAGAAAAGATCAAGGAGAGGTAGCAATAATATTTGAAGTTAATGAAGCTGGAGAAGTAGGAATTGACAGTTACTGTCTGCCTGCCAAGAAGAAGTTCACCCATGATGGACTTCAAAATGCATACTTGGTTGCATCTTTAGATGCTACTGCCCATGACACAGCTGCTCAGTTCTCACTTTCTTCCTATCTCTCTTCTATTTATTCTGGTTCTTCAACCATACCAAATGTTGAAGTCCCTTATGATCAAAATTTCAATCTTGCTAAGTTATTTGATATAAATACAACCAGGAATCCTATCAGGATACCAAAAACACTTAAAAATTTCGAAATTCTACCAAAAACATCAGAAAAATGGACTGATCATAACCCAAAAACAATTTCTAACTTTTCTTATATCAATCATACTCCTCTTTTATCTTTTGTTTCTAAGTTATCCAGTGATTTTGAGCCAGTTTCAGTGTTAGCAGCAAGGAAATACAAACCAGTAGCAAAGAAAGTAAAACCAATCATTGGGGAACTTCCTCAGAGATTCAGAATAGTCAGAGAGATAAAAGGAGATCCCTTAAAGGATATGCCTGAGCTATCTACTCATCCACCAGAGTTCACACCTACTGGTAGATATACAGAAGAAAGAAAAGCAATCATTGATAAAGTCCATAGAGAAGATTTCCTATGGCCTGAAGAGAGAAAACTCATGCACCACTTAATGATGGAACAAGAGAAAGGTTTTGCATGGAATGATGAAGAAAGAGGGAAGTTCAGAGAGGACTTCTTTCCACCAGTAGATATGCCAGTAATCCCTCATACCCCATGGGTTGAGAAAAACATTCCCATTCCACCTGGTACATATCATGAAGTTTGCAGAGCAGTCAAAGTCAAAATTGATGCTGGGGTTTATGAACCTTCAAACTCATCATATAGATCCAGATGGTTTGGGGTATTAAAGAAAGATGGAAAGAGTATTAGACTTGTGCACAGTCTGGAACCTTTGAATAAAGTTACCATTCAGCACTCAGGTCTTCCACCAGCCACAGATGAACTAGCAGATCAATTTGCAGGATATTCTTGTGGTGGAATATTGGACATGTATGTTGGATATGATGAAAGAACTTTGGCAGAGTCATCAAGGGACTTTACAACATTTCAAACTCCTTTTGGTGCACTTAGATTAACAACATTGCCAATGGGTTGGACTAACTCAGTGCCAATTTTCCATGATGATGTTACATATATGTTAAGAGAAGAAATTCCCCATGTAACCAGACCATATATTGATGATGTCCCTATAAAAGGACCACCAACCAGATATGAAACTCCTGAAGGAAGCTATAAAGTGATACCAGAGAACTCAGGAATCAGATGCTTTGTGTGGGAACACATGCAGAATGTGAACAGAGTTATACAAAGAGTGAAATACTGTGGTGGCACATTTTCAGGACACAAAGCAGTTATATGTGCTTCTGAGTTCAAAGTAGTAGGATACAGATGTACATATGAAGGAAGAGTTGTAGACCCTGATTTAATGGGTGTCATTGAAAGATGGGGTCCTTGTCAAAATATTGGAGATGTTAGAAGTTTCCTGGGTACAGCTGGACTTTGCAGAATGTTTGTAAAGAACTATGCAAAAATAGCAGAACCCATCAATGACCTTAGAAAAGACAATGTACCATTCACTTGGGGTCCTACACAACAGAAATCTATGGATGACTTGAAGAAATATATCAAAGACTCCCCTGCACTCAGAAAATTAATCTATGATAGTGACTGTCATGTGATTTTTTCAGTTGACAGTTCTTTCAAAGGAGTTGGTTTTTATATTTGCCAGGAAGATGAGAAAGATAAAAGAAAGAAACATTATGCAAGATTTGGTTCTATCACTTATAATGAAAGAGAAGCCAGATTTTCACAACCAAAGAGAGAATTGTATGGATTATACAGAGCTCTGCAAGCCTGTAAATATTGGCTATTTGGTGTCAGAAATCTGATTATTGAGACTGATGCTAAGTACATTAAAGGCATGTTGCAACATCCTGATGAAGTTCCTAATGCTGCAATCAACAGATGGATTGAACAAATCTTAATGTTTCATTTTGAACTTAGACATATCCCAGGAAAGAAACATGGATCTGATGGACTGTCAAGAAGAGACTTACAACCAGGTGATGAAATACACTTTAATCCTGAAGAAGAATATCAAGAGGAACCTCCAGCTTTCACTGTGACATTTGAGAATGGAGTGGACACTACAATTCCCTTTGAGGACTTTAAAGACAAAATTGATACTAGAACTGGTTTTTCACAAGAAATCCCAAAGTCTGTACAAGACTTAGTTACAATTGTGCAAAAAGCTAGGGAAGGAGAGCAGCAACTTAGGAGTAACTTGGTACAGGATTGTGTCAGAAAACATGACCTCCTAGCTACCTTACCACAAATTGTTAAGCCTCAAAAGATTATAAGTGAAGAGAAATATGAAGAAATGCACAGATCTGACAGAGGCAAAGAACAAGATGAAAGATTGTTACTTGTCAGAAAATGGTTGAGAAATCCCAAGTGGAAACCAGATAAAATGTCAGAACATCAGTATTTGAAATTTAAACAATTTGCAAGACAGTTCTT
Source organism: Lentinula guzmanii (assembly GCA_027919855.1). Lineage (NCBI taxonomy): Eukaryota > Fungi > Basidiomycota > Agaricomycetes > Agaricales > Omphalotaceae > Lentinula > Lentinula guzmanii. The sequence goes on along the minus strand of JANVFO010000034.1, from coordinate 342,028 downwards.
TATCAGAGATGAAAAACTGTACAAAAGAGATATTGAAGGCAAGCATAGACTTGTAGTTGGCAAAAAGCACAGAATGTCTATGATGCAAGCTGCACATGATGGGCTTGGCCACAGAGGAGTTTATGCAACCAATGCACTCTTAGCTGAGAGATTCTGGTGGCCTGACTTAGAAAGAGATGTAAATTGGTATGTTAAGACATGCAACTTGTGTCAGCAAAGATTAAAGGACTTCATCAGAACTCCTCCCAAGTTGACTGCAACACCCTCCATATTTCAAGTGCTTCATGCAGACACAATGCATATGCCCATTTCTAATGGCAAGAAGTATTTTGTGCATGGCAGGTGCCATGTTACAAGTTGGATGGAAGGGAGGGCCCTTAGAAAAGAAACTGGAAAAGCTATTGGAAATTGGATATATGAAAAGATACTCTGCAGATGGGGTTGTTTAGCTATAATCTATACAGACAATGGCACTCCATTTTTGAAAGCAATAAAATACATTGAAGAAAGATATGGAATCAAAGGAATACAGATTGCACCTTATAGATCTCAAGCAAATGGGAAAATTGAAAGACCACATTGGGATGTTAGACAAGCATTGTTCAAAGCAGCCAATGGTGTACAGTCTAAATGGTCCTATTTTGTAACAGAAGTAATGTGGGCAGACAGAGTAACAGTCAGAAAAAGACTTGGTTGTTCACCATATTTTGCTCTGACTGGTGCACATCCAGTTTTACCTTTTGATATCATGCAAGCAACTTGGTTGATGCAAATTCCAGGGCATATCCTTAGTACCACAGAATTAATTGGACTTAGAGCTAGAGCTTTGGCATTACATACAGATCAGGTGAAAGAAATAATGGAAAAGATAGACCAGAAGAAACAGAAAGATACACTCAGATATGAGAAGCTGCATGCCCATACCATTAAGAATTTTGACTTCAAACCAGGAGAATTGGTTTTGGTTAGAAACTCACAAGTGGAAAATTCACTAAGTGCAAAGATGCTACCTAGATGGATGGGACCTTGCATAGTCATTAGAAGAACAGAAGGTGGAGCATATGTAATTGCTGAGATGGATGGTGCAGTTTTTCAAAATAAAATCTCACCATTCAGAGTCAGACCATACAATGCTAGGCATAGAGTCAGATTACCACAGTCCTTACCAGCTTTAACAGGAATCTCAATGGAGAGCCTTGATAAGATTGCCAATGGACCTGAACCTGAAGAAAAAGAACCTGTGGAGATAGACACAGAAAACTCAGCTGATGAAAACCTAGAAATAGAATATGAAAATGATAACTCTATAACAGAAACCATGATCAGAGGAGAAGAGTTATATAACCCAGACTCAGACTTGGACACTTAGAGTTTGAATCAAAGAACTTGACTTAGAGAAACATTTTGGGACAGAACAATTGAAAAGTCTATTCCTTAAAGTCACTACTGCTGAGTCAAACATAAACAAAACCATATGAAAAGAATGACACAGTAGTTAAGTACTAAGGAGTATGATATGAAGAAATTTGAAGAAGGCAAAAAGAATATTGTTTTGATGAAAGCACTTTGGAAAACTGCACTGAAAATAAGAAGGATAGAGCATGCAGAAAGATAGAAACCAAGCAAGGAGTATAAAGCACTTGCAACCACATGTATTGAAGCTGTTAGAACATCCCTCACCAGTTCCTCAGTTGATCATGAACTGAGGACAGTTCAAATTAAGACAGGGGGGGATGATACACCCTGAAATAGTCTGTGCATAAAAACCTGGAATTTCTGAGATTCTACAAGCATGGATAGGTGATACTTCTAGCAGGTCTACAGTACATTGTACACTACAAGAATTGTACAGAAGGCCACTACAGATGAGCTGTGAAGGTTCTCAGTGGTGATACTCAGTTATAATCAGCTTGAAGCAGTACTAAAACCCATTCTTTGTGCCCAACTACACCTGTAGAAAGTGGTTTTTTGTGATTATCATGCATGATGAGTCCTATAAGCCAACCCAGTTAGTTTCCAGTGAAGCAGAAAGCAAAAACTCCGAAATTTGTACAGATGATGATGATCCAGATGACAGGTTGGCAAGCTACCAAGTTGACAGCTAGGGGCTAGACAACAGAATTCTGATTAGAAAAGTGTCATGACAGTAATCTGACAGTTGTCATGTGTCATGACAGGGATCTGACAGTTGTCATGTGTCATGACAGGGATCTGACAGTTGCAATGTGTCCTGACAGGAGTCTGACAGTTGTCATGACATGTTCTAGAACTGTGGAGCTGAGAAGCTTCTGGAATGATTAGTAATATGTAGAACAGCAGATCTGGATCTATGGGTCAGGATATAAAAAGGGCTCAAATCCAAGAAGAGAGACAAGCTTGCTTCCCCCCCCACTTTTGTTGTGAGTGCTAGTCCAACAAAAGGGAAGTTTAGTTTCAGCACCAGAATAGAAAAAGCAGAGAGATCAGAAGTCAGACAGCTTGTATAACTCAGAAAGATTGTACTCATAACTCAGAAAGAAAAGAAAAGAAAGTAAAGTTATTCAGAGTCCAGTTCAGTAAAGTTATTAGAAGCAAGTCAGATTAAAGATCCCAGTAGCAATTGCAAGCCCAAGTTTGATAGAACTTGTGTCAGAAAAACTATCAGAATCATTGAATACAGAGTTTAGAAGATTGTACTTTGAAGTTTAGATCCTCTTTGCACCCTTAAAGAACTTGTGTTTGAGTGTTGGTGTGTGTGTGTGTTGGTGTTAGGTTTCTAGCATCTTCATTTTGCATTCAGCCCTCAGTCAGCATATCACTGGGCACCTCTCACGCTCCCTCCCCTCCTTCCAACTCTTATGCCATGGATGTTGATGCCACGCATACCAGTGGGAATAACAGGGAGAGCTTTGTGGCACAGATGAGAGGCAGATGTTATGGCTGCGGTGCACAGAACCATGAAAAGAAGAACTGCTCATACAAGGACACAGTATGCCGCTACTGTGGTCGACGAGGTCACCTGGAATCGGTCTGCCAAGACAAATTCATGGGTCTAGAGCGAGGCCGTGGCAAGCATCAACAGCCCCATCGACAACAAGTCTCCGCTTCATCCTCGATGCCCTTTACCCTGTTCCCAAATGAATTGGTCCAAATTGCCGCCTCTGCTCCTGTTTCCGCTCCCGCTCCTGCTCCACCGACTCTGCTCAACCCCGATCTCTCTACCCAGATTGCTCAATTGCAGGAACTCCTGAACAGAGCGAATGCCATGGCCTCACTGTCTGGATCGCAGGAGGGTTTTTAAAGCAGGTGCCCGTCTCAGCCGCATCGAGAGCACCCGTTAACCAATTTGCTATACACTCTACTTCCGTGTATGATTCTCTCTCCTCATGTAAAATATCTACCATTTTGGAATTGAATTCCAGTTCATCGCATTTCCGAATCAACGCAGAACTAAGAGGCAGGAATCACAGTATAGCAACTGCGGCCATGATCGACTCTGGAGCCACTGCTCTATTTTTGAACCAAGGATTCGTCGCTCGCCACCACGTAAGGACGTTCCCACTTAGGAAGCCCATTGGGGTCTTCAACATCGATGGTTCTGCCAATCGGGCAGGGCAGATCACGCACTTTGCACGTCTGGCCCTGACCGTTGATGGGCAAGAACGATGGACGGACCTACTGGTAACTAATCTGGGCAGTGAAGACCTAATCCTAGGACTACCTTGGTTACGGAAGGCCAACCCAGATATTGACTGGGAGAAAGGACAGCTCTCAGTCAAGCCGCAGTGGGCCACAGTCGAAGAGAGGGCAGAAGAGGAAGAAACCAAGGAGACAATTCAGGCAGCTGGCACCCCCGAACCTCCACAGAGTAGGGAAGACCAGGAGGACGAAGAGTCACCCATACACCGAATCCGAGCCAACCAACAAACACGTCGTGCATGGGTGAAGTCGGGGATTCTACAGGAACAAACGGAAGAGGTCTGGTGCGCCGCAGGTTTCACCTACTCCCAACAGTTGGCAGAACAAGCGCACAAGGCAAAACCTGTGAAAACCTTTGACGAAATGGTCCCGGAACCCTATCGAGACTTCAAAAAGGTGTTCTCTGAAACCGCTTCAGAACGTCTCCCGGACCATCAGCCATGGGATCATGCCATCGAACTAATCCCAGGGGCACCTGAAACGATGCGTACCAAGGTATATCCAATGTCACTAAACGAACAGGGCGAGCTTGACTGATTCTTGGACGATAACCTGCGAAAAGGTTATATACGACCCTCAAAGTCACCACTGTCCTCACCCGTCTTCTTTGTGAAAAAGAAGGACGGTAAACTCCGTTTCGTACAGGACTACAGGAAACTCAACCAGGTCACGCTGAAGAATCGTTACCCCCTACCACTGGGGTCTTACCAACTCTCCAGCCACCTTCCAAGCACTCATGAACTCCATATTTTCAGACCTAGTGGCAGCGGGAAAGGTGGCGGTCTACCTAGATGACATCCTTATCTTTAGCAACGATATACATGAACATCGACAGGTGGTGCGAGAAGTACTAACCCGGCTAGAAAAACACGACCTGTACCTACGACCGGAGAAGTGTGAATTCAAACAACTGCAGATCGAATACCTGGGACTGGTGATATCAGAAGGGGAGGTACGCATGGACCCAGTAAAGGTAGCAGCAGTCCGCGACTGGCCAACACCAAAGAACCTACGGGAGCTGCGAGGATTCTTAGGGTTTGCTAATTTCTATCGTCGCTTCATACGGAATTTTGCCCGAATAGCATGCCCTCTGAACGATCTGACGAAGAAGGACACGAAGTTTGACTGGGGGACACATCAACAGCAAGCGTTCGACACACTCCGGGAAGCTTTCGTCTCAGCACCCGTGCTGGCTCTTTGGGACCCCGACAGGCTCACTCGACTCGAGGTGGATGCATCAGGCTTTGCAACTGGAGGGGCCTTAATGCAGCTGCAAGACGATGGTCAGTGGCACCCAGTGGCGTTCCGATCAGCCTCCATGCAACCAGCGGAGCAGAATTACGAAATCTACGACCGAGAGATGCTTGCTATCATCAAAGTGCTGAAGGACTGGAGAAGTTTCTTGGAAGGGTCACCACAACCCTTTGAGATCATCACTGACCATGCAAACCTAGAGTTCTGGCGCTCCGCTCAGGACCTAAGTCGACGGCAAGCACGATGGGCACTATGGCTATCCCGGTTTGATTTTCAGCTTATTCACCGCCCAGGGAAAACAAACACACAGGCTGACGCCCTTTCCCGTATGGCAACACACCAAGTGTTGGACAGCAAAGACAACCAACAGCAAACGGTCCTAAAACCAGCTCACTTTGTGCAGATTGCAGCAAACTCGCTACAGAACCCGATAGAGGACCGTATCCGGAAAGCATCGCAGAGGGAGGCGGAGGTACTGGAAGGGTTAGAAGAGCTGCGGAGGAATGGCCTTCAACGCTTGGCCAATGGAATTGCGGAATGGGAAAAGGATGATGGATTGGTCTATCATCGAGGTAGGGTGTACGTTCCACCAGTCAAGAACCTGCGAACCGAAGTGCTACAACAATGCCATGACAACCCCATGGCGGGCCATCCAGGACTTCATGGTACCCTCGACCTGGTGAGCACACATTTTTGGTGGCCCACCTTACGATCTTTTGTGGAAAAGTACGTTGCAGGATGCGAGATTTGTGCGAGGAAGAAGATACAGAGACACCCTCGAGCGGTAACACAACCCCTGGAGGTGCCTGCGGGCTTGTGGGAAGAGGTGGGAGTGGATCTGATTACACAACTACCCCAGTCACAAGGTTACGACGCCATCCTAGTTTGCACTGACCTTTATGGCAAGCAAATCCACGCCATCCCCTGTACAACCGCAGTCACGGCAGAAGGTGTCGCTGACATCTACTACCGCGAAATTTTTCGCCTTCATGGACTCCCCCTCCGCTTTGTCTCAGACCGAGGACCCCAATTCGCAGCAAAATTGATGCAATCCCTGCTCGCTCGGCTGGGAATCAAGTCTAACCTCACCTCGGGTTACCATCCACAAGCAAACGGACAGACTGAACGGGCGAATCAGGAAGTCGAGAAATACCTCAGGCTGTACATGGGACGACGTCAAGACGACTGGGCAGAGCATTTACCGATGGCGGAGTTTGTAATCAACTCCCGCACCCATTCAGCCCTGGGGATGTCCCCATTCGAGCTTACCTATGGTTATCTGCCTCTATTCAATATTCCGGTGGGTCAACGTAGTGGGATTCCAGCAGTGGACGACCGTATCCAAATACTTCGGGATGCACGACAGGATGCCGGTGCAGCTCTACACCTAGGGAAAAGACGGCAAAAGGAAAGCTACGAGAGGGGAAAACGAAAAGCACACCAATTTCGGGTGGGAGACCGGGTTTGGCTGAGCGCAGAGGACATTAAGCTCCAACTTTCCAGCGAGAAGCTGGGGGATCGACAGCTCGGACCATACACGATCTTGGATAAAGTTGGACCCCTTGACTATCGTCTGGACCTACCGTTGTCCCTGGACCGTGTCCATCCCGTTTTCCATGTTGACAAGCTATACCCATGGAAGGGGAACGCTGTCAACGGCCAGATTGCGACACCACCAGAACCAGTGTACCTAGAGGATGAAGACGAACCGGAGTATGAAGTAGAGGAGATCTTGGATAGTCGGGTTAGATGGAAGAAGTTAGAGTATTTGGTGAAGTGGAAGGGTTACGATGCGGGGCATAATTCATGGGAACCGGCACAAAATTTGGAACATGCGCCGGCTACTGTCCAAAAATTCCACAAGAAACATCCCCGGGCAGCAAAGGCTTGACCATTGAGGGCAATGGTCATAAGGAGGGGGTAATGTCATGAAGTGAGCCGCCCCTATTATTTTCCTTTTCTTTACAATACATCATTCCATCACTGTTACCTATCATAATCAATCCGGAACCTTCCAGTCCATTCTGTTCCATTCCTCGTTCCTGAACTATACAGTATGACATCATGGTTCCCGTACCTTACCTTTGTATATATAAGCCAGCCCCCACAACCTGATCCCTTATCTTGACCTCTTTGTCGTTGGGATCAGGTATGTCTTTACTTACTTCTCAGTATTTATTATGAATATAACTTTGTTGTTGGGATCAGTATCCGTCTGCTTCCGTCTAAGCTTCCGCTCAGTCTTGCCACTGTTGTCACCTCTTTGTGACAGTCACGAATCTTGTAAGTCTTTTGTTCACTGTTTTTATCATGACGAGGAATCATAAGGACAATTTCTATAGACGGAGAAGATCAGGATAGTTCTAGAAACAAAAAGCATGCAAACAGATTTTGAGGGCCAGCTTCTTTAAGCCTAGGTGCCTTTCTACTTGGTGCTTTAGCAACTGGCTTAGCCATGGCTGTACACTTTCCTGCAGAATTCAAAATTCCTCAAAGACTCAGAGGTGGTGGTGAAGATGGTAACGGTTGGTCGGTCCCTTCTTCAGAGTCATAATACTCTTTGCATTCACTCTTGTTACCTGAGAATTCTGAAGAGTTAGTAGTAGCTTTTCCTCCAAAAAAGTATCAACTTTCAAACTGACCTGCATTTTGTGAGCGCATAATCCGTGGTTGACCACTGGATGAACCTGACTTGAGCCTTTGACTGTAACGGCTGCGACTGCTCCCCATGAGACTGAGCAATACTAAAGCACGTTCCTGATATTTTCCTGTAGCGGCGCCTATCCGCCTAAGTATTCCTTTTTCGGACCTCAAGTACGTAGAGGCAAAAATTCAAATATTGAATCTGGGCATAAAGATTGTACGTGCAGGTAGCTATGGTCTATGAGAGTACATATCTACAGTATTATTTGAAAATATTGAGTATCGGGACGTGTAGGCGTGGCGGAAGATTGGGCGGGAAGATTGCTTGGGAAGATTGATCGCATAAAAAAAAAATCCGCCGCGCCTTATGTTCTGCAAACTGTAATCACCTCTGGATTGACCAATCATACTTGTCCAAGGCTCTGGAACTTCTTTCTTGAGACAAAGTCTAGGTACCCTGACTCCCAAAGAAAGAACATTGTCCTACCAGTCAAATCACAAGGAGCCAGCTACCAGCCGTACATGTCGGCGCTTATATACCTATGCTCAGAACTATCTTGAACATCCAGTCATCTCAGCTCGTCTCTCTTCCAAGACGCGCTTGCTCTCTTAAAGAACAACGAGGCTTCAGCATTGGGACCAGTAAATCTCTTCCTACACCTCCGAGCATCGCTGTCCTCGAAGGACCAGCAGACTGGGCTGAAGCACGCAAATGGGCATCTCAATTCAAGGTTGAAAGTATTCCCAAGACGTTGGTCGAATTGACCTTCTCAAGGAGCTCAGGGCCTGGTGGACAAGTGGGTTCCACTGTTAAATACTTCAAAAGTTACCGATGGACTGATTGACTGATTGTTTGAAACAGAACGTGAACAAGGTCAATACAAAAGCAACTGTGAGGTGCTCTGCGGATGCGTATTGGATTCCATTATGGGCTCGATCTGTTCTTACAAAGTCTGTACGTCTTTCGTCATGATCATGTTCAGTCCTCGTAGATTCATTCGATTCGTTCAGCCCCAATACGTGTCCTCGACCAAATCTCTCCTCATAACATCAACCATTTACCGCTCACAATCGCAAAATATTGATGATTGTCTATCCAAAGTGCGCTCACTTCAAGTGCTATATCGTCCTTATCACACCCTGTTTTTTCAATCTCCTTTTCATTATTCCGTTTTTCGTGCCAATTTCCTCAATATGCTAAGGACGAATTACACAGCTTCACGCCCTAGTCCTATCTGCCGCCTCATCGTCAATCAAGAACGAAACGCCGGAAGAAACCAAGAAACGGGTGGAAGGACACCAGAAAGCACAGAAGGAGCGGAATAGGAAGGAAAAAGCCCAGAGGAGCGCTGTGAAGCAGTATAGATCAGGCAAGGCCAAAGGAGGATGGGATTAAAGGGACCGAGCTTTCGTCACTGCACACCGGAATGGGATGTTGAATAGCTTTTCAATGAGCAACCCCGCAAGGCAAAAAAAAAGGTGAGGGTCTCTTTTCGTGGCTCACCAAGAATAGAAGCTGTATTACTGCGCATAGATTGGTGCACCTCCACCAAAACGCGCCCGACTTTTGTTCTAACTGCGTCGTTCGGTCATGGTCTCTAATCAACAAGTTACAAGTTGATAACAAAGGTCAATCTGGATATCTCAAGGACGTTTACTTCGTGCTCAGTTCTTATGAAAACGAAAACTCATGCCAGTAGTATTCAATATCTCGAAGACAAACGAGTTCATTGCGGCTACATATCTCGTATGAGTGGCGCGAAGATGAACCCCAATACTATTAGCACGTTAAGGAGCGAATAAGTAACATACAGGAAAATGAAGGGTAGGGACCTCAAACTGCAAAAGAATGTAACTGTTCAAAATGGGACCATCCTCCACACATCGATGACTAGTGTCACCCCAAGCCTTCAATTTCCATCGCAGTGCCTCCACATCTTCACATAGTCAATGGCCATTGCCCTGTCATCCGGATTTTCTGGCCAAGTGGGATACCATTCTGACTGTGCTTCGGCAAACGAGCGCATGGCATCTAGCAATTATTGTATCATAAACGCGATGGAGATGTGAGAAGATAATAGTAAACTAACCTGCACCTCCGTCAAACCATGGTTTGTTCCCTTGGCCGTCAGGGAACCAGCCATTGACACCCCCGACAGCAACGTTCATGATAAGATAAAAATCTGCGTGATATCTCGTCAGTCACTCGAGCATTTAGTGCTCAACGGGTGAGGTTCCTACCTTGGTCAAACGGCGACGCCCACCTCCCCTTCGCACTCTCCTTTGGTGACCCAGTCTCGGGATCCACCCAAGGATCCTGCAACGCCTGCACCTGCCCAGTACTCGCATTCACAATCGTCTCCGGAAAATCTCCCTTCTCAAAAAACGGTTCGTCAAACCGATACTCCAAAAGCGTATGCAACCTCGTGTCCACGTAGATCCTAATAAAACTCGTCGTCCATTCCAGAGCGTACGTATGGAAGTCTTTACTGAACGGCACGCGTTTGTCGGACCACCAGGAGTAGGACTTTGATACACCGTTGAGTTGGGGAGAGGGTCCCCAGTTGAGAGCGCCTTGGACGTAGTTGGCGCCGCGTGCGGTGTACGCCAGTCCGTTTCCACGTGATTCGACAATGTCTATCTCACCGGAACGAGGCCAGGGACCGTATGTGTTGTTGACCGGTAGCATCCATAAGGCAGGCCAGAGCCAATCCCTGGAAAGAAGATCAGCGATTTGCCAAAAAAAAACGAGGCCGTCTCAAACTCACCCAGTAGGCATCTTTGCTCTGATCTCTACTCTCCCATATTTCGTACTTCCATTACCCGATCCACTCTGAGCGTTCATTAGAGTAGAGATCCTTGCGCTCTGCACCGGATTAACAACCGTTCCTGCAGTATTGTTGCCTGTGGCAGAACAAGCCGCATAATATCCAGCGTAGTCGAAAACCTGATCGCAAATTAAATCCACAACAGGTCCAAAGGTCAACGAAGGATTTTTCCAGATTTCACTACAAGAAATGAAGTCCAAACATACCTTGCCTCCACTCCCTTGAGGATCGTCAATAAGGCCTCCATCTGCCGCAGTTTCATTGAAGGTGCAGCCAGTGATATTGTAGATATAAGGACCGTTGTTGCCTATACATATCAAACGCCACGTCAAAGATCCAAGTACTGGCAAAATTCACGATACATACCAAAAACGTTATCCCTCCCAATTTCGTCCTCCGTTAGTGTCGGAGCCAGATATAGAATTCCGTCCTTGATATAGGAGTTTTTGGATGAAGCAGTACTCATTTCGAATTCGCCGTTTCTTATTATCGCAACTTCAACCAAAATGAACAGATATGAGTTAAAAACTTGACCAACATACCCAAATCCATCCATGTTAACCTCCCTCCAAAAGCTACCTCCTGAACCACCTGGTCCAGAACCAAACACGGCATCTTCGCCACCGCTAAAATCCTCTTCCATCACCAAACAAAGCGGTTGCCTATCCATTCTCTCTGTGCTGACATCTATGTACGTAAGTACACATTGTAGAACGCCCAGTCCAAGGCCAACAAGTGCTAGCAAGTGAGGAATGACACGGGAAATACGTTTCCGAGTAAACACCCTCTTGATGAATGGAGTTTTAGCCAGTTCCGCAGCGGAAGGACCCTCACGCCAAGGTTTCTCTACGAGAGAACCGTCTGACGTTTTGACTGAAGCAGGAGGCTCGGACGTCATCGAAGATGGCCGAAGAAGGAAAGGTAGGAGAGTGGTTCGCAAACGGGGCGCGGTGCGTGTTGCTGAGGGATTGACGGCAGTAGATGTGGCAGTGGAGGCTTGCCCGGAGACCATTGCAGACGACGACCGGTACACAGATCCAGTGGGTGTTCCTAATGAGAACTGAGGTCCCAACACCGGTGAGCTGGGATAGCTGCCAACAAAAGAAGATTGCCTGGAGTGATTGCCAAACACAGCGCTGGAATCACGTCGAACAGCATAAGCTGTCGCATTTGCGAGCGTCGAAGCAATGTTGTCTCTGGCCTGCGAAAGAACGGAAGGTGCTGCACCAGCATTGATAGGTGTGGGAGGTACGACTTGAATGTCTTCAGGATTGGCCTTAATTTGAACGTCATCATTGGGAGATGCGAAAGGATCGATACTAGGTAGGTCTGGCATCGTTAAGGAGGGTCCAACTGTGAGCTATCAGCAGAGGTAAGGGGCGCAAAGACGAAACGAGCCAGCTATCTGCTTCGTTTATGTATTTGAACGGTCAACCTCACTTTAAGGGCCACCATCAATCTTTCGAAAGCTTCTTATCGGCATCCGATTTTTTCTCTCCGGACGTGAAGCGGATTCCTGTCGAGTTGGTTCCTAGGCTTTGAATTCTGCGTGCGATGCTCAACAAATACATCCGGCGACACCGAGGTACCCACTGAACTGCTGACAACATGGACAGTTCCCCCGTCAACAAACATTGTACATGTCGCAATTGGAGAGGATGTGGGACAGGCACTCACTGCATTTCTTGGACAGATATCATAGATAGCACATCATTATGAGAGGGTTGATAGAACGCAGCTAGTACCTCACAGAGCGAGAAGAAAGAATTGATAAGGAGCCGCCGTGCCTCTCCAAGGCTGGACTCCGAGTTCATCTGTTGACACTTTTTACAATCCTGACATCTTAGGTTATATGACTATGGACCATGACCCACGACAGTGTATAAGTACCCACTGGTTTAATTCTGTTCATGTCGAATCTTGGTCGCCACAAAACCACAACGCCCGCTTTCAACCGCTGGCTCACTTTCCATCAAACTACCGCTTCCTATCGTCGAGTTGTTCACGGGTTGCTGGAGCACAATTCTCTGCTTCAAATTATCCCCAGTAATAAAGTACTCTTCCCAAATAGGAGACCTGTCCAACTTGAAGGTGTTGGGGTTGCCGGAGCGCACAAAGGACAACCAATATGCAATGAGTTCAGCTGCGAAGGCCTTTTCCACTGGAGACATGGGAGTAAATGTCCCTGTTCCGTTGAACCTGGCGTTTGTTTGTTCAAAGGTGACGCGAATCAGCCAACGGTGACGTTGGCTTGTAGCAGACGCACCCTGTGTTTATGCCATTGAACATCATCCAATTCTCCGCTGCATGTCCAACAGCTAGACTTCCAGATGTGGGATTGGGTTGATTATATCTGTACGTCCAAGCTATGGTTGCATGAGCATATGCGCCACCAAGAATTTCACGCTTTGAAAGGGAACGTTAGAAGTATTCATAGGCACAATGATGTTGCAGCGTACCGAACAAATCAAGATTGATTCTCCTGTGGCTACCTGAAATTGTTGGCTTGTCGAGTCGAACTCACTCAGGGGATACTCCTGGGCCGTCGTGTATGTAAGTAGTGGATTTGGAGCAACACCTAATTCAGCAGACCTTGACAAATTCTTCCAGATCCGCGGAAGTTAGTCCCGGAAAGGCTTCCTGTAGGGTTTGTGTAAAATTGGTACCTCCAAGTACGGTCTCGTTTGACGTAGCACTGAAAAAACGTTCAAAATTCAAATGGACTTCATTGTCTTTGAGCCTCATACCCAACGATGAGCGGTACATTAGCAAACTGCCCTCTGAGAATCGAACTCGAAGGATAATCAGTAATGATTTCCCCATCGACGACCGGATGGAAAGTGTTGTATGCCCTAGTACGAATCCAAAAAAGTCAGATTATACGGATCAAGACCTGGAGCTCAATACTCACAGTCCAGAAGTCGATGCTGCATCCTGCGCGCGCGCCAAAGCACTGATACTGGCGTTCCGCAGGCATGCTAACTGGACGATTACAGAACCTACTCCACAGCCCGCGTTTTCCGCATAGAAGGTGAATAATGGCTGAAAGATGGTGAAGTCCTGAACTTTATGTGATTGATCATGAAAGAAATCACACCTGTTGCTGCTCAGGAGTCGGAGTCGGAGTTCGATAGGCACTTTGCACGATTGCTCCGGAAAATAGGTGTTCACCTTGGTTCTTGGCTACCAAGTGAAGTTCGACAGATCCTCCTCCAGCGCTTTGCCCGTTAATCGTGACCTTCTCGGGGTTGCCTCCGAAGAAGTCGATATAGGCCTGAAGCCATCTTAATGACTGTATCTGGTCTTGAAATCCAGTATTGAAGTCACCATTAAAGGTATCATCAAATTCTGGAACAGCGAGGAAGCCGAATGAGTCGAGTCTGTAGTAAACAGATACAATGACAACGTTTGGGCTTTGATCGATCCAACCGTCGAACGGCCAGTTAGCGGGATTGCCATAGACGTAGCCTAAAGAATGAGACTGGGAGTTGAGCCTCTGAGAGCAACAGCGCTTCACGTAACCTTCTACTTACCTCCTCCATGAAAATATACAAGAACGGGAACTAGGAAAGTCAGTTTTGATAGCGTATCATTCGGAGTAACGCACGATTGTCGCCCTTTTTTGCACCAAAGGGCGCATATATGTTCAATTTCAGGCAATCTTCAGTTCCAGCGCCTCCAGCATCGCCCGCTAGAAGGTAGAACACAGTATTAGTACTAATCAATCAATATTCTGTTGCTAGCAGAAAAAACTCACCACCCGTGCTTCCTTGTACGCAAAACTCTGGGTACTGTGTCGCATCCACGACCTGACCGAGAGTCTCTGTCTTGATACGATTCGTATCAAGAGGTAATGGGGCCCGAAAACGTCGATCTCCAACAGGCGGTTCTGCGTAAGGAATTCCCAGGTAGGCAACAGTGTTCTCAAAAGAACGATTCCCGTGGTATTGAGCATATCCTGTATCGACTATGTCTCCCGCTGAAGACGCGGAAGAAGCTCGAGTCAATCTTGGAAATGCATGCACAATACTTGCACACCAGAGTAAAAAAGCGGCCGCAAGCATATCAGGAAATTACAGTATCTTGACCATCCTGGAAGGTGTTTATAATAAAGGTAGGCGTAGTATCTCATCACACGAGATGGATCATGAGGTACAAACAGAATACTGTACGTCACGAACTATATATGCATGGTGGTGGTAGCTGGTGGTAGTGACAAACACCTTGGAAGTCTTTTGCCTAACTTATCGCGGATTTTTAAATACTCACCTGACTGAAGCCGGGCCGCCTGGAGCGGCAGAAAACCGACTCGGCGCATCGGGCGCACCGCTTCAGTCTTCAATTCAATATTCTACCACTCAGTGAGAGAAATGTGCTGGAATCATTAAGCCGATTATTCAATTTGATCAACAAATTTTACTCGGTACATGACACGAAACAATCCTGTGTAGTCTTTCTCCTTCCACCATATCCTTTGAACGACCTCTATTCTATTCAATAAGGATTAGCTAAAGAAGTCAAATGAATATAAATGAGCCTACCTCCTTCAAACTTAGACCCTACGGAAATCTCTGGCATGAACTCGTCCACGTTTCTCAACTGAGGCTGCCCCATTGTTAACATCAACAGGAACGGGAGCACGAGCATGGAAATCCCTGGCATGCATCCGTGCAGCGACATTCGGTCCTGGTTCTGCGGCAGCCCGAGTGACAACCTCGACAGGTTGTTCAGGAGCGCGAGCCTGAGGACGAGGGACAGCTGCGGCCTCCACCGAGAACATGGTGAGGAGGGCAGCAACGACGACGAACATGAAAGATGCAATAGTGAAACGCATTGTGAGAAAGAAAATTGAGTGAGAGTAGAAGTTAGACTGGGTGAAGAGTGCGAGGAAAACAAGCCCTGCTTGTTGACAATGGAAAGAGTACCGGATTGAAGGTGAAGTCTAGCTTGAGTTGATAGGGCATGAAATCGAAAGCCTCTTATACGAAAAAACTGACCCGCGTCGGCTATCATGAAACAGATTGCGCACGGACCCATTTTTGATACGCGTCTCCTGTGCCAGCGCGGGTGCCCGGACAGGCGCTATTCTTGATTCGCCAGGCTGTGATAATCTCAAGTGGTCGTGTCTGCATAGATAATCAGAGAAAAACAGTATGATATTGTACACCAAGCGCGAATCAGAGCATCCGGATTGCAGTATGTACATACAAAGTTCGTGAAATTTGCTTGAGCCCCCACTCTCTCGTATATGGAATGGTGGAGCGAATAGCTGGCTTCATGAGTGATACGTACCTCAGAATTTCGATGCACAGATCCCACAGACCTCTTTTCACGGTTTACCACAAGAGTCTACGACGTGTTGCTTAGCACGCCGTTGTTCAACGCCTGATGAGTGAAAGTTCTCTTATTCGCCTTGAAGTTTACTGAACATAGAAGACGCACCTCCAACGCCATCCATATCCTCCGGGGCTTCTCCGTCTTGGTTTAACTGCGATTCAAAAAAGTGGCGGAGAGGATACGTGAAAACCGGGACACAGGAAGTCAAAACGTACTCTGCTCCGGTCGGCTCCTGCCTCGATAAGAACGACTGCTGCTTGAGCATGGGCGGAATCCATCGCGAGATGTAAGGGGGTGTTACCTACGGGCGACAACAACAACCGAGCATCAACATTGACTAGATCTGGCTCTTCAGCATGAACGATACTCACCAACTCGATCTTGTGTGTTTAGCCTGGTTTTTGTAGTCGATGTAGAGGAATCTAGCAGTAGTCGGATGAATCCGACAGACCCTGTGGTAGCTGCGCGATGTCTGACCGCAAAAGTTGAACTGGACAGGCGTGATTAGAATCATCGTGTAGACACATACAATGGAGTTTGATTTGCTTTGTCTTTCGCATTTACCTAGATTGGTTCGTAAGAAATAACCTATCGAGCGTGCACACATCCACGTACATCTGCGCCTCTTGATATCAGCAGTTTTCCTATCTGGAGCAGCTGTAAGGAATGCGAACGTCCCCACGCAGGAGTTTCTTACGTTAATACGCGACTTTGAGGCTGCATAATGTCTTTGGAACTGTCAATATTGTATCAGGATTACTGATGACACACACTTACAAAGGAGTGAGCCCTTTATCGTTCTTCCTAAAAATCCTGTCAAACACTCATTTGTGTGTCGATGGCGAAACATTATACCTGTTCACATCAGCTCCAGCACCAACGAGTTCCTCGACTACACTGTCATTCCCCGCACTCACTGATCGGGGGTGAGCATAGACATTCAATCATGTAAGGAGCTGATTATACCTGCTATGTGTAAGGAAGACCAGCCGCTTCCGTCTACTTTGTCCACTTCAGCTTTCTGATCTATCAGGTATCGGGCGATTTCCAAGTCTCCCGACGATGCAGCCCAGTGAAGCGGCGTCCTTTCGTCCTTTTCTCTCGGTGAGTCTGGATACAGAATTCAAAAGACATATATTTACTGCGTCAACAACGTTAACCAAGCTGGGATTCTCAGAAACAAGGGTGCGCAATAATCCGACTTGATCTACGAGCGCTATTAGCTTAAGTCAAGATACAGTTGTGCAGATTTAACTTGCGTGTGAGAGCAGCGGAGTGTACTGATAAAGTCGACATGGTAGTTAAAACTCAAGAAAAGCGCGTAAGAGAAGCGAAACGCGTAAGCAGCGCGTGACATAAAGCAACAGGGGCCGTTACCTTCACGTCACGTTTGATCCCTTTATCCAAAGCTACCAATTTTAGGCGTATGAACAGTGCTTTTACGCGTGAAGCGGTCCAAGTAAAACAGAAGATCTATGCCTTCCAATCCCTCTGATAGCGTCGACGACAAGACTCTGACCATAATCTCGAACAAACCTCATGCATTACTACCATTTCTTCAATCACAATCTGCAACGTCTCTCAGCCGCTTGTATCAGAGCCCATCTTCATGCCTGTCTATCTTTCGGTCAATATGCTCTCCGAATGACTCTCTGTATGCTCTGACGTCGGTGATAGGCTGTTGGACTCAGTAGAGCGCCAACTTGTCATGAATTTGCTTTGGCTTGAATCAGCAATATCCTTAAACACCATGGGCGCATGGGTCGTTCCAGACAAGAAAAAGTAGACTTCTTACGATCTTACGTTGCTGGCTTGCTTATGTCCACGGGAACAGGATATACGATGACGCCCTGGACATATTATCCAGGCTTCATATTTTACATATTCATTCTGGTAAACTATCGCTCAATACCACTTTTAAAACGAGTCTGCGCCACGCTATTACCGGCGGGTGCGTCTTCTCTTTCGTTCAGCCCCTCCTTCCCCTTCATTGGTCTTAGGGGACTAACTGGAAGCTTCGGCGTACCTGCTGAAAAAGATGAAAAACGCCCGCCGATGGATATAGAAGGCCTTGATGGATATGCATTGGAACGTTGGGAGGTACGAAGCTTCTTTCTGTCTTTCTCGAGAAATTGCTGATGACGGTGCTTTAGACTATTCTCCACTTCATGGTGTCGTCGGGAACAGGGCAGAATCCGACGCGGCCTTCCCAAGGAGTTCTCTACCTTTTGCAACGCAGTGGTCTTATGAGTAACCAGCAGTGCGAACCTCGGCTCTTTGTCCCATCTTGACTTTCCCCTGACCATAAGCTCTTCAGTGGATCTCTACCCCAGATCACGTCCGCTGGATTTCAATTTTTGCTTCATCACCCGCACGCTCAGTTGTGGGATCTATTACTACAGTACTTGCACATGGCCGAGGTAAAATGTTCCATACTTACGGACGCCTGAGATGAACTGATCTGTGATTTCACAGGAAAGACAAATGGATTTGGTTGAAGTTCTGACCTTTTTCTTCATGTTATCCACGATGGAACTTGGTCGTGTTAGTCTTTCCTTTCCTCTAATTTCTGCTTGATAGAATTTCTTGTCCAGGAATATCTGACAGAGAATCTAAGTCAAACGCAAAAAGCAATGCTTGATGACCTCCGAGATTACGGTCTCATTTGGCAACGCAAGGTCCGTCCTATCATATTTCCTTTTTGCACATTAACGTCACACCACATCGTAGGCTTCATCGCGACGTTTTAGTCCTACTCGACTGGCCACTACTCTCACCTCGTCATCTCCGTCGCTTCCCACCAGCACCGGTACGGCAAGCAGTTCGCAGCAGGGCTTCATTGTTCTCGAAACGAACTATAGGGTTTATGCATATACAGGTATACTTTCTTTACGTTGAGCGCTGTAAACCTTGCGACTCTGATCGTGCTTCAGACAACCCTTTACAGACTGCTGTTCTTAATCTTTTCGTGTCCCTAAAATATCGTTTCCCTAACTTGGTTGTTGGCTCCATAACCCGTGACAGCGTCAGACGGGCGCTGAACAACGGTATCTCCGCTGAACAGGTTTGTTATCATTGCTTTGAGAGCAGCGAATTAATCAACCACTAGATCATTAGCTACCTGACCGCTCATGCCCACCCTCAAATGCGAAAATTCGTACGTCTACAGCGTGAGCTTGTTCTCAAGGCATACTGACTTTTTACGACAACAATCAGAATCCCCTCATACCTGTCACTGTCCAAGATCAAATCCGTTTATGGGAGTTGGAGAAGGAAAGACTGAGATCTCAAGAGGGTAAAGTCTTTCTTGCGCCGATGTCTAACCTTGAATCAATTGTGCCTTGTTCCAGGGTATCTTTACACCGCGTTTGCGTCCCAAGCGGACTATGAGTTTGTCCTCAATTATGCCAAACAGCTTGACGTTGTACTGTGGGAGAACAACCCAAAGCGCTGCTTTTTTGGCAGCCTTGAAGGCCACTCGAACATACGCAATTTTATCGAACGGAGAACGAGTGGGGCGGATTAGCGGTGGATTGTGCATTATGTATTAAGCACACAAGGTATCTTTAGCAGTTGTGATTTTGCAAGATCCATGTCATTGCTCATACGTTCCCCTCGGCGCTGAAGATCCACAAACAACTTATGGATGGCTTAAAAATGCCTTCAAACTACAAATCAGTGCTGCTATTCTATGGCGACTGGCACAGAGTTCTTAGAGCCTCGGGGGTCGGATATTGGCAGCAGGACTGCAAGAGCATCCCGAGTATTTCGGGGGAAGTCTGGCCAGTGATGTGACATTAACTGCGAGCGAAAGATTTCTCCCAGTAATGTTCAGTTGTAATTTTTCATGATACATTATGTAGGCGACGATCTACGTCTCAGTAGTACATAAATTGCAAAGACAAAAGGCTCAAGAATATACGACGTCCAAGAAAGATATCCAAGTAATCATTTCAATCTATGATGTGCTTGTGGATGAATCCATTTTGCTTTTTGAGAAACATAGTAGATAATCACGCACTAGACCCTGCAGTATATGAAGAGGTATAGGTTTGATGACTAGGAGAGAAAGGTGTTTGTGAAGTTGGAATATCTATACCGTGATCATTGCCAGACCAACCCGACCCATATGACTGGTATCCCTCTACAAAAGGGAGCGCAGAAGAGGAGGAGGAAGAATAAGAGGACCGTGAATGAGAGCTGCGATTATCTCTATCGGATGAGTCCGGACTCATCATCCATGGCAAGCGCTGAGAACCGGAGTCGCGACCAATACGGCTTCCGCTGTAGCGTGTAGTGAGCCCAGGGAGGTTTTCATGATCTCTCATAGCCACAGCATTCTGATATGGGTTGCTGGACCGTGCTCGGGAACGCTCTATAAACCTATCAGGACTTGCAGCTTCATGAATTACGAAGATTCTTGATTTACCGGATTGTAAACCAGAGCTTATCCATGATTCAGTTTGCGATAACCCCCCAGTTTCACGTCTGGATCCTCCTATGTGTGTATGCGAACTTGGGGGCGACAGTGGCCATATGTCTTGACTTTGCAAGGTGGGCGTTCCTATTCGGGTGGTGTCTACAGTTCCTTGCCATCTATCACCTGCGCGAGAGTAAGCGAAGCTGGCGCCTACGTTCGCAGACGTTAAGGGGTATAATGGGTTCAAGGGATGATCAACGGGAGAATGCCCCGGCGATGCTGACGAGGTGGGACTTCCGTACGTTTGCTCTTCTATTTTGCAGTCAACATCTTGCTCCTCGGGTTCTGGGCTGGACTGATTTGAGCAAAGCACGTTGAATTTCATATATGGAGCAACTTACACGAGGCGATGTTTTCCATCTGGGCCCGTCTCCAATTTCGGCGGGACTCTGAAATTCGTCAACCGAAAGATGTGTGGCGACATGTAGAGACCCATGATGTCTGGGCGAGACGACGGCCTCTGCGGTCTGTATTAATGTCTATCCTCATGAATCAATATAAGTGCGAACCTTGAGCCTGCCGTTGCGAATATCCTCTGAGGTATAGTAGGAAATGAGGTGGAGATCAGATCCTTCGATGGTAACCGTTATAGTCTTGAAAGGGATGAACTTGAAGGATCCAATGATGCTCGCAGTAAACATACCTTTTTTATGAGACCATTAGGCTTGAACGTCCCTTGGTCGCTCCCGCTTTGAGTACTTGAGCTTGCTTTGTAGCCTGAAGATAATCCAGGGGAATTTCTGTGAATGGGGGAATTTCTGGAATCATCCCCGGTGTATGTCTTTTTGTGGTTCCCTCGGCTACTGGCACGTTCGTTGATCTCGCGGTAGACCTGGTATGTCGGTTTTCAATTTCGGCTGAGCTTCGACTTGTATTGAGAATTCAGCGAGCTTACCAAAAAATTTCCAACGATACGAGATGGAGACCAAAGTAATCCGTCTGTGAAGCATTGAGTGTCGTGGTGCACTGCATTGTGATTCACTATACCTGTCCACCGCTTGATTCCACTTTCTTCGACGCTGAAAATGAATACAGCGCCGCTTTTGATCATGGAACGTCGTTCGGTATCGTTGAGACGACGTGTTATGCGGGGAATGACACCTTGTCGTGCGGCATGTATAAGCCGTAGAGCGTTGACGGTCGTTTCTACATAGCCATGGAAAGGCGGGACATCTGGAGAACAGGAGTTGCTCGCCATCGTTTAGAGCGTCTAAGTTTGAGGTTGTTGGACGTTGTGGTGAGACTCAGAGAGTTTATAGTGTACGGTTGAGGTTTGCTCTATTATTAATGGGAGGTGCTGTGCTTTTTTGCATAATCAAGCATCCAATCTGGACAATGCTATCGATTCGGAAATGGCCTCTACTCCTTGAATGAAAACCTGATAATACTGCAGGATTCCACCGGCGTCACCGGTCGGATAAAGTTTCCAAGAAGTAACGTTACTGAAGTAAGGCTTACCTGACAATTTGAACGCCACTTCTCACTATATGCAACTTGCTTCTCGAGGTTCCTTCCTCGAGGTGTACGAGCACAGATACCTATTTACATATCTAGATAGTTACCGAGCAGTTTCCTCTCGGCTGAATTGGCGATCATGGTAAAGGAGCTTGGCTTTCCTTTTCCTCACAATCCCCCCACAATCGTAAGTTTAGAATATGGAAATGTGCTTGAATGTAGAAGGTAAGCCTGCCGCTCAACGGCTGAAGTAGAGATCAATTTAATCTTTCCGAGGCGTAAATTCGGTCCGTTGAATGATTTGGAGGATAGAGTATTTATTTCTTCCGCACAAAACATCTTTTTTTAACGCCCAATTTCAACTTCATCATGATCTTGCAAGGAATTACCTAGTCTAAAAGCGTGTCAGCAATGTGTGTGCTTCCATGAAATGAAGGTTTCCGCCTACATACATTCCGATGGAATGGTACATGTCAGATGGTCCAAACCTTAAAACTCCTGATGATCGTCGTGTTCAACAAAGGAATGCGGAATCCCTCAAGGATTCCTTCGACATCCTGTACACGCATTCTATGAAAACATCTATGAGCAGGGGAGGAGGTATGATTGGCATCTCCAATGCCGCTGGTGTCCCGTTCGCAAGGGAAGCAGTGTGGATTCGCCGTGTGTTAAGGTTAGAACAAGTCAAATTCAATTTTTTCAAAAATATTCTACCTATGTATTGCGAAACCTCTTGGGCTTTCTCTCACCTTATCGAATTTCTTTTCTTGGACCTTTCTACAACGAGACAATCTGGATTGAAGCACGGTCCGGTAACTACATGCAAGTGTGGTCCAATAAATTGTGCGCGACGAATCCGCCTTGATATCCTGTAAGGTTTGGAGAGGTACTTGTTTCTCTCCAATGCCCCACCAGGTTATAGTCATGTAAGTAACCCCTGAATATCCAGCGACCGAGATCCGAGCGTGTTGGATCCCTCTGTCAAATGGTTTATGAACTTTGATTATTGACCAACATGGAAACAAAGCTCACCGGTGTACGTAGGAGTACAATCAAACCGTCCCAGAGTCTGACTCTCCCAATCAAAATGTAGTGGCCCCAGGCTGCGCCATTTTCTTCTGAAGTCTACAGAAAGATCCTAGAAAAATATCATTCCCCATATTCTTAGTATGCTCACTGACCTGCCCAGTGATCAGGATATCATTCGGATATGAGAAACTGTTCGTCAAGTTGTTCTCATCTGTACCTCCCGATTTTCGGCTCGTACCAGGCACTAAATGCATATCCTCAGCGGCAATCTCCACCAGGAATCGGAGATCCAACCTCTTTCATTCTGCGTCCCATCCCAGCGCTTGGGTAGAAATGTATGATAGCGCACGTTTCTATGGGACACGGGATCAAGAGCCTCGATCTCATTCTTAAGTGGAGTAAGTGAGTGAGTAGGTTAGCAGGGGAAATACCGTCTACCAACCTCATACTGTTTAAGTGTAATTCCTTGCGGTAGCCAGGCATTCAGAACATCTTGCCCACCCGTGCAGTCACTTCCTGGTGCTAACGGCACGTCTGGATCATAGCAATGATGTTCCTGCAGGGTAAAATACAATGGATGCCGATATAGAGGAACTGGTTCTGCAGGAATACGATTAGGATCATCAACTAGAGCAATGTGATCTTCTAAACTTGGTTGCTGGGAGTGTCAACGTCAGCCTTCGAGAACATACATAAAGGATGAGGGCATGTTAGTACAATCAAACTTACCACAAAGAAACCTTCCCAGTTGCCAAGAAGCGCTCCCGGCGTATAAGCATTATCATTCAAGGAAGGAGCACGAGAATCAGAACATGCCGCCAAGCGATGCCAGTCTTGATCGTAACGCCGAGACCCGAGTACCAGCGAGATCCCTTCAGATGACTCTTTGACACATTGAGTTAGGATTTCCTCCTCAAAAGATGTACAGAGAACTGAGGGACAATGAGTGGGGGCCCGGATTTGGGCTCTATGGAATTCCAAAACGTCCGTCTGCGTGGGTCCTTGCATTCTGCGAGCTATAGCACTTTCTCTGTCCGGTGGAAGTGACGAGATAGAGCTACGATCGAAAGGCGTAACTTCACGAATGGTCTCTAGCCGTACGGTCCAAACGAGAAAAGATGCAACGTTTAATAACGGTGTAGCGAGGTCAAATTCTTTTGCGAAATGGTTTACACGGGCTACAGGCGTCGTAGGTGTCGAAGACCAGGTGCATCGGGCCACTTCGGTAGAGGGGATATGAAGATGTGACTCGGGTCCATAGAAGTTGGGATACTATATATGATACAATGAGCAGTTCCGTCCGAACAATCCGACAAAATCGCCAACATACGCGAAAACTTGCAACAATCAAGTTATGCAGTAGAGGGTAAATGAGTGAATCTCGAACGCGGGGATTTTCAATACGAACATCATCTACCCGTGTCCTGAGAGACAACATTCAGGAGAGTAGTGAGTATTGACCAACCTCTGGAAAATGTCATCCACCATAACCATAGTAGGAGAGACGTCGTTTCAGTGTTTTGGAACCAGTTCGTGTTTGAGTGAAGATCTGCTTCATACCGAAGACAGGTTTCACGCTTGAGGTAGCCATACAGGTGGGCCCATTCGATGAGTTGTCGCTCGTTTCTGCCATCGTTCTCCAACATCCTGTTGATATCAAGTTTTCGAATACCATGATAGAAGCACTGCACGAACTAACATCAAGTAGCATGTCCAAAGATCCTGCATGGTGCACACTCTCTGTCGAACTTGCTTTAACACAATGATTCTCTTCTTAAGTTCGAGGGCCATCGACCGTGTAGTGAGCCAGTTTATTCCGAAGCGACGAAGGGGAGCATGATAGTCAAACTTGAAGCGAAATATTCGAGCATATAAGCTGGGATTATCATCGAACCTGATTGCACGGTCGAATGACCGGCAAGCAAGGCAGATGTTGACTATATCTTTAGGGGGACCCAAGAAGGAGTCCTCTCTTGCGTTTGCAAAGTATGCTATTCTTTCCCAAAGTTCGTTTGGGACAGTTTCAGCGATAGCCGTGAATCTTGTCAACGACATTTGAGCTGGGCGCGATTGGGAGGTGTAATCACGACCTTGTCGTACATATTTATAACTAGGCCAGCGAAGTCAGCATATTACTGATATTGTATGAATACAAAACTACTATGATCGCCGTGCTCTTCGAATCAGGGTGAGAGACGAATGCAATTGCATCTGTCAGCGTCGAGAACGTTACGGAATACGGAGATTCAAGTGTAGGCATGGGCCAGCGCTGTAAGTAAGCTTTTCTAAGCGCCTACATGAGAATCTTATCACGATAAGATATGGAGAGTTTGTAGAAATTATGTGTAGGACTTGATTTTAAGTACTACTTAGTATACGCTGTTCGTGTTTGATAGGGAATCACGATTGATAGACACAGTCCCCGAAGCTGTAGGAGGATTGTTCTTATTGCAGATACTCACCACAAGATTGTGTAGGCGGATAGAAAAATCACCCATTGATCAACTCGTTGAAGACACACCTGAAAGCTCATGCGGGATCTGTCCTCTGCGAAGCTTCACTATATTTCTGCTTCAGCACACAATCATTATCATGGGAAAGACGACCAAGAGCATGGCGGGCTCAAATGCGGAAACTCAGCGCCGATGAAAGTTTGAGCCAGAGCCCAGTTTCTTCAACTCACCATATTATCTCGATTGACTATATGTTTTCAGATCTGAAGTAAAACGATGAAAGTTAAAAGTATTTGTTGTAAGTTTCATGATGGCAATTGAACAAGTCTGTACCTGAAATTCTAATATTGTGATAAGCACACAAAGAGTAGCTTTGTGTAAAGTGGCTGATCAGAGAGAGTGTTTTCGAGGGGCTTAAGCACCTTCAACCAAGTGGGGAGTTCTAGAGTGCGCGTTGAGGCGCTATACAACTTCGAAAGGCAAGGACAAGAAAAAAGTCGATCATTTCTGTCATTATAGGTTTAGCTGAATGAAGCAATCGACCGGGATCGACCGGGGACTCATCCGAAAACATGTGCATTTCAGAGCCCACAGGACAAGGAATCTGTCGTTTGCCATATACTATACAAGTCCCAGCTTCTTCTAGTCGCAGTCCGTAGGATCCCAGTCAGTTACAAGTGCTGGTTAACAATGGGATAAGTTACACGATGAATTGAGTCAAAGACTTTCTATCGATTAGATTTCTTACCTTCGTCCAGATTATCAAGATCTTGTATTTCTTTGTCTGAAAGCTCAAAGTCAAAGATCTGGGTATTCGAAGCGATACGTGTATGAGAAGATGATTTAGGAATTGCAACATATCCCTAGAAAGCACGGTGGTGATCAGGATTCCCGACTCCAACCGATTAACCAACCACCCACTTTTTGCAAAGAGTAGCGCAACAGAATTTGGGCCGGATCCTTGTTATGTTTTTGGGAAAGATTCACAATACTCGGATGTTTGAACCGAAGTCCACGAACGAGAGGAGCCCATGCCTAAAGAGTCTAATGACTAGGGCTCAAAAGACTTGAAACAGAAATTAGTGCTTGCCTCAAGTATGATCCCATGCCTTTTACTGAACTCTACGATGGCACTGCGGACTTGAAACGGATGTAAGTCGATCTGTTATTCATTCCACGATGAGCAAATGTACACCAGGAGAGCGGGTTAATGTGACGAGTACCTGATGGACAGAGGGGAGTGGGAGGCTTCTTTCTGAGCAGAAATCCAGGATTTCCTGTAGATGTTTGATGCCAAAGGTACTAATCCCGATGTTTTTAAGCTTTCCTGACTTGTGTGCCTCGCAGATGGCACGCCAGCTCTCGAGGCGCGCAGTTTTACCACCAATCGGACCATGTATGAGATATAGATCGATGTATCCCAAACCACATTCGTTTAAAGATTTCTGGATGGAGCGAGTGACTCCTTCGTATCCGTCGTTGTATTTTAATTTCGTGGTGTAGAACACGCTGGAACGGGGCACATCATGGCTACGGCAGAAATCCAGGATAGCCTTGCCACATCCTCTTTCATTTTCGTACCATTCTATGGAGGGGCATATCAATGCCACTAGATACGAGCAGATATAGAACGGCAGGTCCAAGGCGAACACATACCGGCAGAGTCCTACATATACATGCGGGATGGCGAACCGAAAGAGAGTCAATAGATGATATACATAGTTTCGTTGAAGCTCACGATATGGCGATAGCCGGACTTTACGCAGAAGTCAATACCGACATATCTCAGCTTGTATTCTGTGATATCAGCGTCACCTCTAGGGCCCAAGTCACCGCGTTATATGCGTCTTTTGACTCCAATTCATAAGTTCCTAATTAATGTCATGAACGGAACGATTGAAGCGAACGCAGAGCCTACCAAATCCTAGGATGGGTATCTGTGCCCCATCGCGTAGCTGAATTGAAGGCAAAAACTTATCAGAAGCGCAATCGTCCTTCAAGAGAGGTTCCTACCACTGCACAAGACTGTAAGGACTGCAAGGTCAACGATTGTGTCATTCAGGTAAGGTTCAGAGAAATTTGCGCAAATGATTTTTCAGAAAGTTTTGGAAATCATGTGGTATATCTGTCGGCTTTTTCCGTGCCGTTTCCGCTGCCAGGGTTGTCTCCCGTTTCTACTTGACCGTTCTCCCAATGTCGAAGTTCTCATTGTTGTTCGAACATGGGATCTACGGCTTTTGCGCATCAGTCTCGCGACAAACACGCCTTATGTTGAACTTATCGGACAAATTCTACTCGTTTGACGGGGTCCTTTGACATTCTGCCACAGCTTTAAATGTGAGTCCGTAAACTACGTGTATAGTCATAAAAATGCGGGCTCCCTCCCAGTGGTCCTCCGTTGGTAAGTAGGGATTTATATTCCTCGGATCTATGAATCAATCTCCCAGCCCAAAGTTGACAATACTCGGTAGGCCTAATGCTGCTTTTTACCTGAGAGCCTTTTGCCTTTTCCCGCTGATTTCGGATTGTAAGGTCCAACTGTCAGTGAGTAACAATTGGTACATACGTGCGTACATGACATACATTTTTACATTCGAGAATGCCGCTATCAGAACAAATGATTGAAATTTTGAAGCTTTGGCAAGGTCTGAACTGCCATCGAAGGACATCGCTAGGTAAGGATCCCTAGTATACCGGCCATCATACCCTACGAGTAATGATGTTGACTGAAAGAAAAAAAAGCCATAGGTGTGTGTCGCTCAGAGGTGTATTCTGCGGAGTTAAGTTTCTAACCCGCAAATATCCACCCGGGGACCACGCGCTCGCACAGGCTCGCCCACGGTGGAAACACCTTTTTCGAAGTCAAGATAGAAATGACGCGGCGTTTCTGGGTACATCCTCCGTTGCTGTATCACCTTCTTAGAGAAGTCCAGGCGTTGGCATCCCTCCCCCAAACTTAAAAAAAGTTACTCATGTGCTAATTGTGCGGCAAGTATTCGACAGTTTGCGTGAATCCGCGGAGGGCTTCGTCCCTCAAATCAACAAATGCGATCCTCATTCTCATGAATGGTTCACTCCATGTCATAGATTTTTCCACCTAAGGGATACCTCTCGCAACTTTTAGAATCTCAGTATCCAAGTGTGCTGTGGACTCTTCGACATTTATAAATTGAATTATCATCGACCAATGTGATCTCTGTTTTTTCTTAATAAGTATCGTTACGGAACTCAGGTTGTAGTGATTTTGGGATATTCGCGGGAGGAGAGTGCGGATATTTGTTCTTGTTTGGCTAACTCCCAGCGCTTCGTCTATCTTCCACATCTACCAATTGCTCCAACTTGAATGGTTTCTACTTCGACAGCACAAGCACAACCTCTCAAGGTCACACCGACTACGCCAGCGAAAAATGTCAATGACAGCGAGACTGCAGACAAGACACCTCTGGCGAGAAAGGGAGCAACAACGCCAAAACCTTCAGTGGGAGTTAATAACATTTCTAGTCCCCATGAATTAACGGCGTTTGTGTGTGCTTTCTCTGTGAATCCCAGGCGAAATTTGATCAAATAGCAGGTTGAGACGCTTTTAGAGCAGCTTGATACAAAGTTCGATGAGATGTCGTCCCAAATTCTGGATAGAAGTGCGTTTGTTTAATCTCTGAATTGGGTTGATTGTTTATTTATCATATCTTCCATAGTGAATCAGATGTCGACGCGAGTTGACGCACTTGAGACTTCAATACAGGATATCATAAATGGAGATCTCAGTGTTCCACAGTCACCTTCTCCGATACCGGGACCCCGGGCGGCATGCGATGAAGTAGCGAACGCGGCGGTTCTGTTGTAGGATACCTATGAACTTTTGATTTCACCACATTGTGTCTGTGGATCTGTGGTACGTGTTTTCATTGGCTGCATACAGTCTATATCTTTGATACGCCAAGTCAGGAATGTATTTCTATATAGCACCATAAACACAATCCTCCAACTTTCTTGAGTGTGAAATTTTCACGGACCTTGCGCGAATTCTTGGAACATCTTCTCGTATGATCCGTTGTCTTGTTCTGAATATATCATCTCTCATTCTATACGGCCTTATCGTGTTCCGGTTTATTCCTAATCCTTCAACTATTCCATGGCAGACTGACTTTGCTTTAAACAGACCTATACACTAAAACATTCGTCGTGAGATGACAGTTTGGTCACGACTCGGCCTTGCGAACCTAAAGTTTGAGGTGATCATCAACTCATACCTGCTCATCTGGCTCCCCAATCTATACTTCTCATTGCTGTCACCGAGGAGCCTCGAGGAGGCCATCATACGGGCTATCCTACTCGTTAATCTGTATCTCGTATCGCAGTCACCGAGGAGGTCGTGTCAGTAAGACTTTTGGATTTCATTCGGTGAAAAGCACGCAGAACATTACGTTTCTTGACTATGGTAGATATACCGCGCCGGCGATGGTGACAACAGTTAGTACACCTTTCATTCATCCGCATGGCGAGCATCTACCAATCTGGCACGGGAATCTATGGTTTGTTCAATTATGATGAAACCGAGCATTGGGCGGATTTAGAAATAATCCTTGAGTATAAACGCCGTATGATGTCAGGCGCAAGCGCCCCTTTTCTACTTCGGAACCGATTTCATTGTGAAGGGTCGCCAGTTTTTCAAAGTCCAAAAGATTGAAAGGGAGTCATCTGTATCTTTAATCTTGAACATTTCGGTAAACGCGGATTATCCGATGTTGCATGTAAGCAAAAACTCAACAGTCAACGGCATGAGTCTTTCTGAAATCCAAAACCGGTATGATAAGCGGATGCTGCACTGTAGAGACGAGAACCCTATGAAGTTCCGCATTCCACCCGTGTACATGGAGGGGTTCACTAGTATTCAAGCTTGAAGCTTGAATGGTAGCCGAAATCAGAGTTACTGGACTTCATGGTACTATGTATGAAAATGGCGCTGAAATGATATACCCCCTCGTGAAACTTCACAACTCCTGGCGATACCATATTCGCTTAAAATTTTAAGATTCTGAACGTGCTGGAGATTTCGAGCAATAGATCGCAATGACAACTGCGCTAGCTACTAGCTAGCTAGTGACACAAGGAATATGGGAAGCGATTGGATATCGATTGACGTTCGTGGCATGCTTTTTTTTGAACGTCAATAGCGATGCTGAAGTCAAAGATCAACGTCAAAAACAAGAGCTGGACATACGACGCGTTAAGATGTCAGTAATCACGTGCCATAGCACGGTCTTCCCGCCGTAGCAGGCTTCTTGTTTCCTCTCGGGATCCCGAAACATCTAGATATCTACAAGTCAAAGCGCGATGATATATCATCACTTTTCCACATTAAACGTATACAGCAACACAGCGCCCTGCAGGATCAAGCCGGGGTTCTAGTCCGAGCTGGATGGGTTAGGAGGACATAGAAACGGGGCTGGAACTCGCAAGGAGGATTTTCGTCTCCCCCGGAAAAAAATCAAACAGCGGGGCTGGTAGAGACGGGCTGTCTGGCGACGAATATCCTGACAAAGGAATGAACGCGGAACGGGATAATAAGAATTCCGAAACTGCTCCATCTCCGTCTCGTTCCACATTTGCATCTACGTCTGCACCTCAATATTGACACAATTTAGCATCACCATCTGTGTCATCTACATCTTTGTTTGGATCTTCAACGCATTTCTCCACATTTTACATTTCATTCAACCTGCTCAAATCATTCGGTTCACGCCAATCCCTTGGTCGAAATCGGGCAATTGCAATTCAGGCTTACGGCTCCGCCTTCAGATCCGGAAACTGCCCACTTGAACCGGATCTCTCATCATAATTCCGGCAACTTATCTAACGTCTTCCCATCCTTCATCTGTCGTCGTCACTTCCGTTCCCGTTTCCGCATTGTCCATGTCAATTGGCTCGTCTGTCTCCGCCGAAACAAATAATGTGCTCTTAGATTCAAAACATTCGCGATTTTCGTGACAGACTCGTGGAATATCAGAGGAGGTTCGATGATTTTGGAAAAGATTTTTTGGAGTATTTGAAAGGAGGGGAGGTTTGAATTGGACGAGTATCATGATGGGACAGGATCTCAGGTGCAAGATAGGGAGGACCACGAACCGACCGAGATTAGCTTTACAAGTAATATGAACAATGTAGATGAAAGTGAGAGAGACTCGAGCAAGGATGGTGCGTCCGTCAATTTGACTTTAAACATTCATCACGATGGTAGCTTCATAAGCACAAGATCCCTCTGCTTGTTTACTGCCTACACATCCCTCATTCCTTATCAAATGACAGGCTGATGAAAAACGTTGTACAGGGCCCCTAATGCATCATATTTGCTAGGTACTCTGGATTGGAGCTGGAACGAACGTTTGGTGAACTGCCGTATCCTCAACTGTTGCGGTGATGTCGTCCGGTTTGCGTTTGATTATTGGAAAGGAAAAGAGCGACAGAGATATTTGAACAAACGTACTTGAAGTATCGAGAAGACATCAAAACGGGTTCTGCGCCAATGTGCTTATGCAGTAGGAGTTTATACGTACAACGCAGGCAGCCTGCGTGGTGCAATATACAAGATACAATGGTGATTCTACTGACATACTCCCTTGAATTTTCCACGAGTAGTCACCTCCAAACCAACGCGAAACTCAATATAGCCTGTCCTAGCCTGCGGCGGGAGGTTGTCAATTGCCACGGCCCCTGTTCAAATTAGATAGATTCGAGATCAATGAGATGGGCTTACATTTGTAGTGCTTTCCAGCCTTCTTATCGTCCTTCTCACCGGTTGGAGATTCATATTCAAACAATGCATCACCTTTTACAATGAGTTCAACTCTTCCGGTACCCGGAATAGTACACTGTTCGACTACTTCCTGCGGGGAAAAGTTCGAACCAAACCCCTATACATTTATGTAGGTTTAAGTTGCTCACCTTGGCATGGCATGTCTTCCCTTCCACGGAAGACATCGTAAGACTGAGCGTTGTTTGGTCCGTATATGTAGTTGTAAAACTTTGTCAAATTCATCAAGTGAGGCTCATTCAACAGGTCCAATCATTCCTCACCTTTGAGTTTGGGTATTGGTGATAGAGACGGACGTCGTGAAAAAATCAAAGAGATCAGCTACTCCAGGAAAGGCGACTTGAGTTTGATACATGTTGCTTAATCCCATGCTTGCGGCGCCTGTCGTAGGTGAAGCACGTCACGGATTTGATAATATGTGTAAACTTCATTGCGACATACTGCTAATGGTGAGTTGCGCAGTGGTTTGGACACCTTGCAACACCATTAAGGCCACTGAGATCACGTTTGGTCACTATGTGGGAGAAGACTACTTTAAAAATCTCTATACTGACCTGTTCCATTAGTACCTGTGAGTTCTCCTTTTGCATCGGCAACAACTTCATTGCAGTAGAGTTTCTTGTTAGCTGTACCAGCTGTGGTTTTGATGAGATAATGAAGGTCAGATCGATTAATACACACAGTCGTATGTGACTTGAGCCGGTCCATTTACACATATTGTTGTCGCTTTTCCAGGTAACTAAATCTGAGTTAGTATAATTTCGCGTTCGCACACAAAAGTAGGAAACACACATCCTTGTCGTACGTCTTGAGATGATAACCCCCAGAGCCATGCTCCTCCTTAGCTTCCTTGACAAGCTGTTCGTAGCCTGGAACTGAGCAAGTGTCATTTGCAGTTGTAGGTAATATGCTCAAAGGATACGCACGTTTCTTGAGATCATCCTCTGACAAGATATGGCAGATCGGAGCGGCCGGATCTCTTCGAGGGTCAAGATGTCCTCCTCGTTCTCCGTCTGCCAGCGGAAACTTGGGGTAAAGAGGACTAGGAAGGGCTGCATCGCGAGGTTGGTCGAAGGGCAGAGCTGAAACTGTCATGACGTGAAAAAGGATAATTGTAACGGTAGTTCCGAGCTGGAATATGATAAGTTTCTTCCGCAAACCTCGCAGGTAAATGCGCACAGCAGTAAAAAGGTGTCTGACGGAGACATGCATGAATAGCGAGAAATATTTGGATGTTGCTGTATGAGTGATGCTCTACCAGAGAGTTAGACAAGTGAAACTAAAACTCTTCCTGAGAGATTTGGATCGAGCTGCATGGCATTATGGGGAGGGGTTTATATCCGTTTGCGGGGTGGGGTGATAACCGGTGCCACGTCGCAAAAAGTCGCAAACTTGAAACCGTACCTGTGCAAGCAATGTGCAAATTTTTCATTCCAGGTCACTTGATGAGCTCCAATAACAACATGGCACCCGTTTTCTCCAGAGGAAGGATAAACATCTACTTTAAGGCTGTCCTCGGATCTGCATTGACTCGGACGTCTTCATTGTCGAAATTTGTGAGCAAAATAGGTATGGCTCTAGCTTGAGCCTCTGCAAGTATTTCTTCAATATGCACATACAATTCCTCTATTTCTTCATATCAGAGTTATTGAGGAGGCCTTTGTTTTAGGTTTATAACGATTGAAACGATTGAAATTCGCGCGTGCACGAAGTCCTTGGTAGTCCATCACTGATCACAACTGTCCTTTATAAATGACGATTTCCCGCCTTTCCTCGTCCCTCAAAATGGAGAAGACATATCCGAGCGTCGCTGGAACTGGAGTTGGACGCAGCAGAGTTATAAGTATGTGTGATCTCATATCATGATTTCAAATTCGTCGACTCAAAAGTCACAATATCGTTTTATAGGATGCTATGACAAGTTTTCTGGACTAACGTGAAAGCCCCCTGTACACACAACGTTTAAGCGGGTAGGACGATTGAGCATGTGGATGCCTTGTGGTTGCACCTTTGTCCTCAAAAGTCATGTATTACACCTTGAGGCCTTGGATTGATAAAGGGCCACTCCCAACTCTTGTCTTATCTCTCTTCTCTCTCCCTCTCATTTCGTACGGTTCAAAATTCACGACTGTTGATACACGAGATGAGCCGACGAATGGAAGCTTCGCAAGATGATACGTTTCCAAGCCAAAGATACTTGCGCAGACAGTGGAAGTTGTTCAAGCCAGTAAGAGTTATCGAGCTTGCAAATGGTTCAGTTTCTCAAATCGTCCTCTTCAACGGTCTGAATCTCTACCCGATCTTGTATTGCTACCATACGAGCGTCCGCTGTTCACCTGCGAGAACTGTAACTTCTCAAACAAAATCATTGATCTATGTCTCTGGTGTCCTTTCAAGGCAAATGCGAAGATGGTAGTAAATTCAAACAGCAAATGTAGGAGGCGTCGTGTTAGCGCTCCCGCTCTTATATTGTGCTGGCAGCCACTTCCAACTCGCCCCAGGATTAAGCAAGAAACGCTCCTTCAGGCTCCGCGGCCAATTGCGATTCGCAGTCCTCTCAGCGTTTCCGCAAATCCCGTTTACTCGGAAGCGGATGCATATCATAGCGCTAGGAGCACCGAGGTGAAAGCTCTGGATACAAGTATCAATGCGCTTGGAATCAAATCTCCGTCGTTTGAAGAAAATGTAAATATACCGGATGATACGGTGTTGCAACGACCAGATAACATAGTTGCCAATCTGGGTTGTGGCGTCGTCACTCCCCACCCGGAAGCCCAGGTTCGTGCTTGAACTAATCATATGTATCCCATCACCCTATGCGGAGTCTAATTGTTTTTCTTCTACAGTCGTTTGCCACCTCCAGCATGTTGACGCCCCTACACTCTGTTGACCCAGACGCATCGTGCCATCAATCTTATCTCGGCGTGAACTCCGTGAGAGATGGCTTAACAACACTGCATGGCAAGACATTTGGAAATCACTCCTCTTCGAACCGTTCAACCGCAGGATGTACGCCTGCATACGTATCCGTAGACATAACTCCGACCCCCCCTCTTCGGCGAAAGAAGAGTTATCTCATATTGCATATGTCTACTCCTCCATCAAAGAGCGCAAATACATGGACGGTCCCATCTGGTCAACAGCGCCCGCAATCTCAACCTGCAGCTTCTGGTCTCACCGCCTCCGCTTCTCCTGCTGTCACTCAATCTTTGTGGCTACCTGTCACAAGTTTAGACCATCACATGCGTGTTCGGGCTCGCACCCAGCCCGATTTACCTCAGCTGCACCTGGGACATCCGAGTCGGCCATATTACACTGCCCTCAGGAAGAAGATGTCTCCACCGAGCTTGAGTATTTCTCCTCAATCAGTCCAAGGATCTTCGTCACCCTTCCTGAGCTTTCCTCGAGTGTCTTCACCAGTTTTGCAACCTCCTTACCCGGCATCCTTCTATGATGACAGCTTTGAATTATCGGGTGCCGAGCACTCGCAGTTTTTGCCACTTGGTGTAAGGACGAATTCCATTCCTCCTTTTATCCCTTTCGGAATCGTCCCTCCGTCGCCGTCTGCGAATTTCTATTTTCCTGGTGAAATGTCCCCTGGATTCCAGTTCCGGTCGATAAAGGACAAGTTTCGTCGCAACAGTGACACCACTACATTTTCCAAATCCGATGAGATGAAGCTGCGGCTTGCCTTGGCAAGGAAGGTGGGCGGTGCGGCGGATGTAGGATCTGATGAGGGATTTGTAAATGAGAGTCGAGTTATGGCAAATGTCAAGTTGCATGTGCGAAGGCTGAGTAGAGGATTGAAAGATTTTGTCAATATAAAGCGTAGGTCGTAAATTCTGATTTGTCTGACGGAAGGCGTACGCCGCACGCACGGAGTATCATTACTTGATATGAAATATTATTTTTGATATCGCGTGTCTCCCCTCATCTTTGCATTCAACAAAATCAGTAAGGCAGTGATTTCGGCTAGATCATGAGACACAAATACTGTTACGAGAATGTTGGTTTGCTATTTCCTTTTTACCAATCTAGGCGGTCGTAATTTTGTCCGAGTCTGCTCAACTGTAGCCTTTGAAAAGGTGACAGACAGAACACCATTTCCATCGAGGCCTGTATTCTTCCTCCTAGATTGTATGTCAGCATCAAGTTGAGTACAGATAAGCACGCAATATTACTACTAACCTTGACGCATTGGAAAAGTTGCAATGTACGAGAGTCCAAAGCTCCTTTCTCTCACTGTGTAACTGGCTTGAACTCGATCCTCGGAAGGTTTTGTTTTTGTGGTTGCAGCAACAGTCAGACAACCGTTGGGCATATCCAGCTAAAAAATCTTCCTTCTTCACACTGGTGAGTTCGGACGTCGCGGTGACGATGTTCTTTTCTTTGTCCTCATGGAGGTCCATTCTGGCGGGTGCCATGTGATCAGCAAACGAGGGAGAAAGAGAAACTTACTTGGGCCTCAACAGCCTCAGAACTCTCGGTCAGAGCTTGGCTTTGACCTTGATGTCCACCGCGGGACGCGAAAAAGCCAAATGAGTTGTCAAATAAGCGATCATAGTGATATACTGGTTCGTGAAATAGAGAGACAATGTGTTGAGGGTGTATAGATGTTGTGAATGATTGACTTTGACCCAGAACGTGGCGTTGTATCTCTCGTCTAGAGACGTAGATCATTCTCGAATTGTCTTCCGAGGAATGGAGGTGCTCCTCGTTATGCAAAACCTAAATGAATGAACAGGAGAGAAAGTTCTAGACAAGCGGCTGCTTAGTAAGCCTTTGCCCGCTGACCGTAGCTGGTGTTCTCGAACCTTCAGACACTGTAGAGAAAGGTAAAGAGAAGGAATAACACGGGAAACATGGAAATTTTTGTGTTTGTGGTCTGGAAATAAGTGTTGCATAAAAGCAGACCATCTTATGCCGTTGAGAAGTCAAGAAAAACCTTACTGCTAGTACCAAATTTCAATCTACCAGTACCCTCAATACTCTATACCAGCATGTCCATTTACTTCTACGAACCCTTCTACAACTTCAACCGCGCTTTCGATCGGTTCTTCGAGACGACTTTTCCGCAGAATGGAGAAAGATCTGATGGAGTGGCAAGGTCAATACATCCAAAGTGAGTACCCATGAATTCACGATTAGTTGACGACTTGATAACTGACTTACTATGTTTCCCAAGGATGGATCTCCATGAAGATGCATCCAAGAATACAATTACTGCGACGTTCGAGCTTCCTGGTCTCCGGAAAGAGGACGTCAACGTTGATGTCCACGATGGTCGGTTGACAATATCGGGCGAGACCAAGCCATCCTCTGAACACCGAGAGGAAGGATACGCTGTCCGCGAAAGAAAATCTGGGAAATTCTCACGTATGTTGCGCCTACCTCGAGGTGTGAATGTGAGTTTCATTGTTCAGTGATATCCGTTGAAAAAGAAATCTGACCAGTTTGAAATTAGGAGGAAGACATCAAAGCTTCCATGAAAGATGGCGTCCTAACAGTCATTTTCCCGAAAGTGGTACCGGAGGCTCAGCCGAAGAAAATCACCATCTCCTGAAAGTCTCGGTAGGATAACGATGTGCATAGTTGGACATATAATATGATATTACTCGGGACTTGGGACTCGATTTTGGATTTTTTGCCTGGATTATTTTCTGGTAGCTTTCATTGTATCTGTAGCAATTTGTTTCTAGTCGTGCTTAATTGTAGTTTGCAATCATTTCGGAACGATCAAAATTGGCATTTAAAAGAGAAGAATTCGGATTTACAGAACAGTTTCATATTGTGTGGTGCAAATGACACTTTACACACTTCCCATTAACACTGCAAACACTGAATTACATCTGCAGCGCCCTTCAACGCGTACGCCATCTAGTGAAAATCTCAACGTTAACAAAAATAGTAGTCCAAGAAGTATAAACGCAGAAACATACACTTGTTAAAGTAGGGTTAGAGGCAGTCGAATCAGGGATGACATTGTTTCCTCCAACCCAAAGGTTCGAAAAGCCCCAAACTTTCGAGCAGGCATTGGCTACGGAAGTGTTTCTGTTATTTCCAATACGTGTGGTACCCTATGTTCGAAGAGGATGGTCAGTGTCCTTGACTGAAGCGAAGAAGCGGAAGCACTTACAGTTATGTGCATGGCAAGGCCCGGTTCCTACAAAAGAGGGAAGAAGATGTTCGGTTAGGCAACTCAGCCAAGTGAACTATCTTTGGGTGTATGACTTGCCATGAACTGCGGCTCAGAGCCAGGAAGATAGCCACCGAGACTATTAGCAACAGTGGTCATGTCATTCATCATCCTAATCAGAATCTTAGTTCTCTTTTTCAGGAGCGAGATAAAATTCCATACTTTTGGTCACGATCCCTGTCGGCTTCGCTGCGTACTACATGGAACTATCAACAAAATCAGTCATTATCTAGATGACAAAAAAAAGAAGAAAAATCCACATACAGTAGCCTGCGGCATGCCATAAAGATCTGTATGTTCGGGTCTCTTATTAGGTTCGGTATTGCTGAAATCAACTCGGTTTTCTGGAATGATATCGCCTTTACCAAAGAATCGCAAGTCGACAACCACCCTCGGGTCACTTCTCGGTCCAACATCACCGTACGAGAACGCGTCTCTGTGGATCTGAGCGTGCCAGGGGAATTCACGAGAGTACGGGATCATGATTTGTGGGTCCAAGTCTCTAAATGGAATTGGAAGTGGGTCCAACGGGTGTTTAGCACGGTGTTGTTTAATTAGATTTTGCCATATGGGATTGTTGGTGTTTTCAATGGACTGGATGTATTTTTTGCTGAGAACGATCTAGAGGGAGAGATAATACAGTGATAAAGAACTTGGGACAAGTGGTTACATTTTGTACACTTACCTGGCAAAACGCCATGGATTGTTCGGTCAGGTAGCGGCCTAAAGAAGGGGGCGAATATCGCTGTTGTATAGGATCTGGGGAGTACAAACGGCACCGCAAGCTATAATGTACACCTGGAATGGTTGGATTAGCGTATAATTTATAAAAAAATAGATAGAGCTCAGGTTACCCTCGCATTGACGAGATAATCACTGTTCGTCTTCAAGTCTCGCATCAAAACTCCCGCGACTGCTCCAGGGAAGCTGGGATGTACAATCAATTGTGTGACTCTATGTTCTGAGGCGAGTGTGAAACGCGAATCGTTTACTGTTTCACCCAAGACGGTATTAGACCCGGACCATGTAACAAAACCCGAACTACTCTTTGCGTGACGCTGTACGGCGAGAGGAATGCTTCGGACATTTCTGTTCGGGAACGAATCGGTCAAGATGTCTTTGACAACAGTGTGCCGGATAGATTCGTCAAAGACAGTCGAGTCGACCTTGACCAATTCTCTTGCACGCACGAGGAGCGAGTCGAGCTCGTTACGATCGACTGGGCTCTCGTTTGTTTCTTCAGAATGAGGAGTTGCTATATTAAATCATCATATGAACGTGAATTGCAGCTAAATCCAGAGTTTGGACTGGATAGACGTACGACAGGCGCAAGTCCAGTGAGTAGCCATACCGCCTACAGCCCTTGTGACGGCGGTTGCGCCAAGGTTGGTCCCACGAGCCTGCTGAGGATTCTGACCACAAATCACCAATTGGTTTTGCTTCGAGTTGAGAGGAGGCGTCCAGGAGTTTCCTCCCAGCGTGCTCTGATGGGTGTCGCTCAAGGGCACGGAAACTGGTTGAAGTGCACCTTGGATAACATGCACTACGATAAAAACAGAAAATGAGTCAAGGATACTTTATTTCTGTGGAAAGGTCCTGACCAAAGGAGTCGATGTCTTTTTGATACCTGTGATATTCACGTAGTGAGCGATTTGGGCCGAACACTAGATTGGAGATAGTTCATACTTTACTGCATTCTTGAGGTGAGCACCAACGATGGGACTCTCTTGAGCACCGATCTCTGCCATATATACTGCGTTACGGGGTCGGAGGAAGCTGGGATCGCATTTCTCCAAGATCTCGCGAGCATAGGTGCACCTATCCAGTGCTAAATGAACACGACGAAGTAGATATGAGGAAAAGCCGACATACCCTATAGGTCCGCTTCCTGCAATAAACACGTCGCACTGGATAGGACGCTGAGTGTTATTGCACGATCGCGACGTTGCAGCATCTTGAGCTTCCACAGACCGCGGCGAGCCAAAGCCTGTGAAGCGGGCTTCGTGGCTTCCCGAAGCAGCACGGGCATCGAAGGAATGCACATTACTCTCCGCATCGCGAAGTAAGTCGAGTGCTTCCGCGTGCGAGATACGAATGGATTCAGTGTCCATTGAGAAGATAGGACGGAGGCTCAATCTACCTTCCACGAGTACAAGGTAGTGCTTATAAGGATGCTTAAACCAACCAGAGACATCTATATGAAAAATGCGCTGGAAGAAATCAAAGAGCCATATCGATATCCATATTTCTGCAAAACGCCATTACTGGTGGAATTGCGATATGATGAATCAGTATAGACTTCAGATACGAGGAAATGTAATCTTAGCAGGATCTTCTGGTGAAATGCAAAGGAAATGAACACCTGGAATGTTGTTGGCGTACTGTCAGTGGAGTCAACCCCCGTTTTTGTTTGTCAATGTTTGCGCTTGGTCCCTATCCAGATTTCGGACTTCACAAACCACACTGACATCTTTTCTATCATATCTAGCCAATGTCCTTCTGACCCCCCAACGTTTTGGCCTGCCAAACCCAGTTATCTGTACCCAACATCGATAATCGATAATGTCTTCCGGGTCATTTCATGCTCGTACACGGCTTCTAGCTTCGTTAGATTCGAGATTCAAGTTTTGAACAGAATTGAGACTGACTGACAATGAAAAATGACATATAATGCTTCTTAACGCGACTGCTTTCAACCAAACGCGCTATCATGACACGTTGCTCAACCAGGCCGCCTCCACCTTCTGCTACTCCGCAGCCTCCTTCTCCGCCTAGTTCTCGACCACCAGTGGCCAATCCTCCTGCTCGTCCTCCAAGCTCTACCTTG
The DNA here is from genome assembly GCA_027919855.1 of Lentinula guzmanii. Taxonomy (NCBI): domain Eukaryota; kingdom Fungi; phylum Basidiomycota; class Agaricomycetes; order Agaricales; family Omphalotaceae; genus Lentinula; species Lentinula guzmanii. The sequence continues at coordinate 301,037 of JANVFO010000034.1, read as the reverse complement.
CCTCTCGTTCTCAAGGAATGCAGCATCAAAGTTTGGATTGTAGACGTCCATTCTTGGGTTACGATATCCCAGCAATTTCAGAATCCGAGCTCTTCCGTCGCGGAGCACGTCGCGTACACGTTCAGCATGCTTGCAGGCGCTGCTGTCTACGGCTTTGAGCTCATTCGCCAAGACGGTACGAAAATTGATGGGCTGATTAAGGAAAAGAACCAAGCCCAGAAGGAAATGAGCGCTGCGATTAACGAAGGTCATACTGCTGCACTTGGTGAAGAGGTAACAAAAGATGGTAAGCCGTATCCTTTCCTGTAATATCTCCCCAGTATATCCAAGAGCAATATCGTTTTCAGTGTTCTCCATCGGAATTGGAAATGTCCAAGGCAACGAAACCATCACCATTAAGCTTTCCTACATGAGTCCCCTCACTGACGACGAGGAGAATAATCAATTGCGCTTCACACTACCGCGCTCTTACATGGAACGTTATGGAAAGCGACCGGATGGCGTCAAATCGGCGCGCCTTACCCATGAGAACGTACCGTTCACAATCGACGTCCTGATTCAGCAAAGAGGAAGGGTTCGCGCTGTCACGTCTCCATCTGGATACAACTTCACTGTCGGTCTCGGCCGACCTCCTGGTATTGACGCATCCGGTGGGATCCCCGATTCTCATTTTGCCACTGCCACTGTTCGTCGCACTGCGTATTCCACTGGTCGCTCCAGAGATGTCATAATCATCATTAACGCTGATCGCCTAGATAATCCTCGTGCATTCATTGAATCGCACCAATCCCCAAATCACTCGACGGCTGCTATTGGGCTCACCTTAGTACCTCAATTTAATATCAATTTCTGCCCCGCAATGGAGTATATTGTTCTCGTTGATCGAAGTGGCAGCATGGAAGGCGTCAAACTGGAAATGACGCGTCAAGCACTTATCGTTCTCTTGCAAGGCTTGCCTTCGCGCGGATCCTACTTCAATATTTTTTCGTACGGCTCGAGAGTCACCTCGCTCTGGCCTCGTAGTAGGTCATACGACCAGGCTACAGTTGATGAAGCCAGAAGACACTTGGAGTAAGTCACTTGCTCAGTCCCAGTTCCTTGATTGATTATGTGTATCTCCAGCTCTATGCAAGCAAACTATGGAGGTACAGAGATGGCTGGCGCGCTTGATGCAGTCTTTGCCTCCCTTCCCTCACGACTCACACGACCTGTTTCCATTTTTCTCCTAACCGACGGTGGTGTTTGGGGTTCGATTCTCCAGAACTGTGTTGCTAAAGTCGAAAAAGCCATCACTGACCGCACTTCCGACAATGCTTTCATGCGTGTCTTCACCATCGGCATTGGCAATGGCGTTTCTACAGAAACCTGTGATAGAATTGCCCGCGCAGGAGGTGGCACGGCCACGTACATCGTAGCCGACAATGAGCAGTTCATCGGAAAATGTACGAGACTGGTTCGTGCTGCTCGAACGCCTCCGATTGTTGATATCAAGGTAACTTGGGTTACGCCTCAACAAAACAGTCAGCATGATGCCACTGGACAAGTTATCAATCTGTTCGACCCGGACGCTGATCAGGACTGTGGAGACCTGGGTCCGCTTGCCCCTATCATGCAGGCCCCAGGCATGATCCCAAGTTTCTACCGTTCGACACGTACACAGGTTTACGCTATCGTGCCCAACAGCATTGCTGTCTCTCATGAACTCAAGTTGACGGGACGTATCCCAGTCACAGGGGCCTGCGTAGAGCTCACTATTCCTCTCCAACGCTTTTGTCCCTTCCCTACGGGAACCGCTTTCTTGCATACCCTTGCAGCGAAAGCACTTATTCAGGATCGTGAGGACATCGAACAAGGAGGAGGAGGAAATGCAAAGGAGTTACAGGCGGAAATAATTCGACTTGGTATCACCTATAAACTCACGAGTCGGTATACAAGCTTGCTTGCTGTAGATCGTCGAAGCCGGGATGTTCTCGGTATAGGTGGCCAAAGAGGCGCTGTCTCTCCCAGGGCTCGGAAAGCAGTCGCCCCTATTGCTGCAGCACGACATTCACTCCCTATCAGCTTTTCGATGATCAATGCTAGGTCCTTCACGTCGAGCGTCATGGACAGTGCCGAAGCTCTCATCATGTTCGCCCGGTTACAGAAATTCGACGGTGGTTTTGATACGTCTTCTACTGCCGAAATCGAAGCTGCCTTAGCGTTAGACGCTTCTGAAGGGTCGGAAGGGGCTAATGCCTTGGGTGTCGTGAAATCATTCATTACTGATACTAAATATGGCCCAGAGATAGTTCAACAGGTCTATGCCACACTTCTGGCTTGGGCATATATGTCTACCAGATGCAAAGATGAAGCTTATGATATGAAGGAGAAGGCGTATATCTGGCTCCGGGAGAATTTGGACTCGGGTGTGGATGTCGATGAGCTTAAGCGGCAGTTCTTGGAGGCAGTTAGTCTTGAAATCCATGTACCAGACAACGAGTTTGTGGACTCGGACGACTCAGACGAGGAAGAGGAAGAGGAATGAGAGTTCGAAATCTGTAGTTTAGGGCGTTTACCCAGAATGAATTGATTGTCACCGTGCTCGAACTTCCTTCTTCTCCTTCAAGAAAGCCTCGCGTCTATTCAAATCTCGCCCCCTAAATCTCCCAAAGGTCCGGAATGGTCAGGAAAACTCACTGAGATGGGTTTATCGATTGGAATAGCTTTTGGAACCCTGCAATACAGGTCTAGGTGTTAATCGTGCTTCGCGGAACTAACATCGCTCATCTGCTGCCTTTCTTCCATCGATTGAAATTTCAAACTAATCATGATCGACCGCGCAATACAGATACAGATAGTGATACAACATAGATGCATGCAAGCTGTTCTCCGATGTCTGGTCACAAACAATGTACGCTCGGTATCAGTCCTCTAGTTTATCGATTGAAATAGTGATGGACTAAGTACGAATCCAGATATAGATGCCATGTAACTCATGTCCTGACGTCCTGACGTCTAGCACACCATAAACATGAGTTGTGCATCTCGAATTTCTTGGAGAAGACATCCTGAATGTCAGCCTGAAGACTTTAGCAAGAAAGATCCGGGGGTATTTTAGAATCATTCTTAAGTAGGTTACAATTCAAGTCCTTCACATCTTCGGAACTCAGGATTTTCTACAAGTTCAAAGTCCAAACATGCAGTCCTTCCAACCGCTGGCTATCCAGACCTCTCGTGGGGATGGTTACTTTATCGAAGCCTTTCCTTTCAAAACTGATAACGAATCCCCTCCTCATGTCATTGCTTATGGGCTCGGTGGCTCGCAGGTCAGTGTGGTGTCCATGTTCTTGAATCCATTCCCGAACAGGTCAGTTCCCCGGAGCATCCCTAACGACCGATCTCTGACTGTCCTCTAATGCGCATCCTTACTAGCACTGATTCAAAAGACTGGGAACAAGTAGACTTGGCCCGACTACGCTATCCTGTTGGAATGACGTGAAACATCTTCCTTTCATGTTGTACCATTAACTGATAATATTACCAGCTATGCGGATATCACTGGAAACGGTTTTAACGATGGTAAGACTTGCCTCTGTCCTTTGAATCGGTAAATCTTAATGAAAAGCTGCCATACTGTCTAGTCATCATCACGGACGAATATGGCCCCTCCATGGACGATCTATGGATGGATGGCGGACGTATTGTCTGGCTGCAAAATCCAGGCAACTCAAAGACAGGAAATTGGCGTCAAAGGTTTATTGGCAGGAGCCCAAGTATGCATCGCGTGAAAGGTGCCTTGTTTTTTTTTTGCTATAATCCGTTCTTCTATAGATCTAATTCTGAATTAATAGCTGGACACTTTACCACCAGAGATAGAGTGCAAGTAGCGGGTTTCCCGATCATCGTTAGAGCAGGAGATCGAACCTCTCCCGCCCCAGTCGTAATATACACGGCACCGGAGGATCCTGAAAATGATAACCAAGTATGGGACGAAGAAATCGCTTTCCCAGATTCATTCAGACTCGTGCATGATGTTGATAGTAAATTTTTCGATCTTCACAGGCTGCCGACGTGAAACTCAATGAATATCTTTCCCAGTTATAAGATCAATCGATGGAGGCTTGGACCAAATTTTGCTTGCAGGGCGTGAAGGAATTAGTCTTATCTGGTACGATGAGGGTGCAAAGATGTGGAAGTCTAGGAACCTCGGTTCCGGGACTGTTCCGTCTCCTGGAAACCCATATTGGGGCGCTGGCTGTGGTGAGTCAAAATATTTGTCGTGCTGATGTACCGAAGTAATCAATAACTGTATTGGCAGTTGCACTAGGGGGGGTCAAACTAGATTCATCTGGCTACATAGGAACCGCTGAGGTCTGTACAAAAAATGCCTCAATTTTCATTTTGTGGTCTCACAAAAGATGTCAGGGCTTCCATGGAAACCGCGTTTCCGTGTATGTCAAAGAAAAGAACGCGAGGCCTGGTGAAATCGCTAAAGCTAACTGGACCCGACATGTCCTACATGACTTTGGGCCTCTTAACTCGAGACATGAGGGCTATATTCATCATGTTATATGTGCAGACATCGATGGCGATGGCGACGATGAGCTCTTAGTGGCTTGTATGGGATCCAACCCACCAACTTGGGAAAGGACAGGCGTTTGGTGCTATAAACGTACGACGCACTCTCCATATTTGTATTCCTATCAGATCGCCGCTAATTCTTGTACACAGCCGTGGACCTTCCGTCCGGCAAGTTCTCCAGATTTAAATTATCCGATGCTTCAGCTGCGCGGATCGCTGTGGGCCATTTCAGGTCAAAAAATCTTTTGGTATGTATGATTTGCCTCCAAATCTCAATAGATCCATATACGTATTCACAAACGTATAATCCAGGACTTTGCTACAATCTCCTATTCTGTACCAGGATACTTCGAGTCACCAAGTCCCTCGGTAATACTGCATGCCAGCTCCCTCATCACCGCTACTAGACTCAATGACGAGGTTACTTTCCGTGTCCCTCGTCCTTCGGATACCAGACTGGTAGATGAGGTAGCGTTTCTCGATGTGGCTAGCCGGAAACTTTCCCTTGTCGTTGTTCCTCCTTTTACACAGTACGGCACTTCAGAAGGTGCCGGGCTCAAGATACTGGCTGGAAGAGGTAAATCATTGGAGTTGATTGATGTAGTACTTACTTATTCACTTGCCACCATCACAGTGTTTTGGACAGACAAGAACGAAGCACAACAAGAAAGAACCCAAGCCACAAATACATTCGGTGTCATCTCTACCATCGTTGATGCGAAAGACGGGTATATCCTTACTCAAAGCGAAGGAGCTGTATTGCTGTTAATGACAAAATCTGAAACATCGGGTCGTCCACCATACTCTGATATGAACCAACTCGAGGCCCGAAATATCATCCCAGCTCATTTCTCGTCTACCTTACAGCATATGGAATTCCCTTGGGTTAAAGTCGAACATCGTCCATGGGCGAATGGCCGTTTCAAGGTCAGTCGAAGATCAGTTTTTTTCATGTCTTTCAATTACTTACCTGATAATGTTCCTGCGTATAGGATCTAGAATTTTACAACCTAACCGGCTTCCACGTCCGATACGCTGACGACTCTGACTCCCTACTCTGCCATATGCAACTCTGGACAGCAGGTGTCGGCGTCAGCGCTGGATTCCACAACCACACGGGCGAGGTCTTTTGCGAGATTCATGCTTGTATCGTTAATGGTACCGGTCAAGGAGGAATGCACTGGGCGACAGTTCCTGACGGGGATTTCAATCCTTCAAAGCCGCAGAATGGGACATCTTCCAGTGTCGTCGTTCCGGATATGTATGAGCACGGGCCACTCTGGCGGACTCGGAAAGATGGATTGCCTAGTCTGAGAGACAATGGCACAGTTGATTATCCATGGCATGGTGAGATATATGTGTTACTCCAAGGATAGGCCTATGATCCCGCTCTAAATTTTTTCTCCATGTTTGTTTAAAAATTCGTCAGCTTGGATCGCGGGTGGAAAATCTAGTTCTCCTCAAGCATTCGATGTTTGGGTTGCCTTTGAGTTTCCTCCACTCCTTTCACGTAGTTTCCAAGGTGAAGGCGTTCGCCCGAGAGACGGGGTGTATCGACTGGTGAACACGTCTACCGACATTGTTGCTACTGTTAAAGATGGGGATTCCACTGATGGGACTCCCATCGTTACTCAACGCAGCAATGGCCAACCTGAAGAGATGGCGAGTACATAATCCGTAATCCATACACGTACCTACGCGCTGAACATCTTTATAGTGGCGGGTGAACTTGGTCCCAGGCACAAACCTCTTCACCATAACAAACTTGGCTAGTTCATCAAAGGCCAGTGTAGCATGGCCGCCTGTTGCAAATCAAGCACTTGTCGGAAGTCGTTCTGCTACAGTTCTGAACACTACCTCTATGTGGACGATTGTGTCAACTGGTTCGGATGCGACCCGGGCTTACTTGCCTGCTTATTTGCCTACGTACAGGTGAGGTTCAAAAGCGTGTCAATTACAAATGTTGATTGTTTCTCTTGTACAGCATTCGGCTAGTGGGCACGAACTTGGCATGGGCTATTAACAATAATCGAGCAAGTGCCTTCGTTTCCTCCAACTGCCACTGATTCTCTAATACCGGTGGTCATAGGTTGTGCTAATGGAGGACTCCAACGATTGTGTTCCGCATTGGAGACTCGTCGAAAATCACTTTGAATTGTGAACTTTTCCACCTCAGATGTGTAGTTCAACAATATCGTATCTCATTAGTCATATGAATAAAGCAAGTCATCTTGTACAATACACGCCAAAAAAGAGGGTGCATTTTCGAGTCAGAGTCGGGATCTTCCCATACGGTAACTTGCAGGGGATCCGACCTATCATCTAAGGAAAGGACAGGTGTTTGGTGTTGTACGCACTCTCAGTATTCATATTCCTCTTGCATCAATGCTGATTCTTGCACAAAACCCCCGGAGCTTATCATAACAAGCCTGCCACCCACTCCAAGTCAGATCTTTGAGCTTTCTGAAGATCCTTTGAAGGATCCATTTTCTCTTTGTCTCTTTTCTTTTTTTGTTACCAGGACGGAGACAGGGGCTCCGGAATTGCGCTTGTTATCAGTGTTTATCAATCAAGCTATCCTGTTCTTCATGCGTTAAACTTTTCCCATTATGCAGTTCATTCAAGTGGCCCAATTCTCCAGTGTTGATCTTCAAGTGAGAAGAGATGTGACATAACAGGCTATCTATAGTAAAAGCTGCGACTGAACGACGACATTCAAAAAAAATAATAATCCACGGTCTGCGATGTACCGAAATGAAGCAGCATTATAACGCTTGGTTGCATCGATCTCCTGCCACTCATTCATAAGCGAACTCAGTGTTCTATACCATTCTTGGAGAAATGGCTGAGCGTGGACTAAGAAAGCTCCGTATTTCTCTGCTTTAAAATTAACGCCATTGATGGCGGTGGAAGTAGCTGCATCTCTGTCGTTAACATGCCCCGCAAGCTCCGATCGCAGCTGTTGAAGATAGTCAGGGTTCTTGGGCTTGTCCTCTGTGGATAGTTCGTGGAAAGCGCAGGCCCATTGCGTAAGGAAATAGAACGACCAATAATCATCTACAGGAGAATGCACATGATCCCTAAACACCCTCTTCAACAGCTTCGTAGACATGAATTCCGGGGTACCCTGCCAAACAATTACTCTCATGGTGCACAGAGAAGATTTCAAAGGGAAACTTACTGATCTGGTGGCAAGATTTTCCTCGGTAAAATGTCTGTCCCAGTCAACAGCTAAATCTCCATCAATGACAAAACCGCTGCAATGATCATCGATCCCTGATTTACTGCAAAGATCAAGAATCTCCCTCTGAGTTTCGTTAGGATTAGGGATATCGAAACGCTCAGTTTTAATCGGTTCATCTACCATACGAACATTGCCGATACTGATATCGCGGTGTTGATAATCCTTCTGAATCATATTGTAGTACCCTTTTAGGGAGGCATCAGAAAAGTACGGCTCTGAAGTTGCGCCCTTACCTAGATGAGCGTGAAGAACTGCTTGAACCAACGAACGTAGATCCTTCGCAAACTCGAGGGAATAACCGACAAACTCGGTCACATGACCCAAGAGCGACAGATACTCTGGTTCCCAATTTGTTTCACCCCAGAGATCCCACCGGTATGTTTCAAAATCAGCGGTAGGAGGTGGGAGAAAAAGACGGTTCGTGGTCTGACAGCCAGCCTTATGGTGTGCACGGAAAGAGTAGAGATGCTTTGGTACACCGAACATACCACTGCAGTCGCGTAGGAGCCGAGGTTCCATAAGCAAGTTGCAGGGAACCCTATCCGGAACCCAGCAGAGTTTGAGGACAGCAGAGTCGCCTCTCTTCAGTTCAAGGGGATCCAACGGATACCAATCAATAGCATGATCCACGTTTTCTACTCCATTGATTAACGCCCGAGCTCGAGAGATGACAATGGATGAGACTGTGTGAATTAAGTTAGACGATGATAGTCCTGATGTTTCTGTTCCTGCACTTCCAGTAGCACTGTGAGTTGGACTTGAGAGATCCTGACCAGCTGTGTCACTTATCTGCCAAGCCTTCTTCTGAATTTCCATATCCTGCAAGCCAGGTATCAGATCTTCCGCTTGGTTCTCCTCATCAACAGGGAACGCGGTAGGGACCCTGATGCAGAAGACACGAGGTGCACGACCCCAAATACAGCTGCTATAGCGAAGAATATGGTCAACATCCACAATTAACGGATAATTGGCCCCAGCGTTTCGTCCAGGAAGGCAGACTCGCGCCTCATTACACCATGCTGGGAAACCGGCATCAGCGCGGGTCCTCCAAGTAAGGATGGAGACAATCAAATGAATAAAGCCTTTCTGACCCTCTGGTTGGTCAAGATTCAATGGTTCAGAACCTGTGCAACCTCCGCGGTGGTAGACAAGAAATCTAAGCGTGTGATCCTCGTAATTGTAGCCGATAACCAGTACGAATTGTCGAAGTGGACTAGCACTAAACATACAGCAAGCATAAATCCCCGCCTGAAGGACCAAGTCTGGCCAATTGTCCCTAGCCTCGACCGGAATAGCCATCTGCTCGCCACCTTCAGCCGGCGGACTCCAAAAGAGGTTTTCTAGCTCGTCGGCTTCGAATCCAAGTACGCCCGCACCATCGGGCTTCAGCCGTTTAGAGTCCTTCATTGGCCTATCCCAAACATAGAATTTGAGGTCTCGATATAGCGCCTCATGATCTCTTGGCAGCTGAGTCAAAGATGAGCGGATGCCGCTATTTATCAAGTCAATAATGCCACGATGATGCTCACTTTCAGGACAATCACTTTTAACAAGCAACGTCTCAGGCTTGTTGAGAGCAAAGTGATGAAAAGCAGTGTTAATTTGGAGGTCAAGCTTGTCGATGGCGAGATCGTAGTTTTCGAGAGTGTCGAACTGCTCTGGTTTACTAGGTAAAGCAGATGGTTTTCTCGTTTTTGCTGAAAGCGCTTGGGCGAGGCGCTCAACAGCAAACTCCCATATTTGTCCATTGAGCTCATAACGCATTGCATCTTTCAAGTCCTGTTGGGAGACAGGCGGATATCCATGGTCGCCGCTATGAACAGACGACATTGAACGCGACTTCACTGCTGTGTTCATAGCCTGGAACCGAGGATGCGTAGAAGCTTCATGCTCCCCACATTCAAACTCCGTCAGAAGTCGTACAGTTGCCGCCCCCCTCACGATGCACATGCAGTCGCGTTCTCGCGTTGTTGATAACTTCCCTTCTCTCCTGTATCCTTTTTCGTTGTATGCCAGACGATTTGGACAACAGCCTTTCGACGCCATGGGTGAATCCATATTGTAGATAAAAAAACCAAAATCGCAGGTTATCGATTATCACTGTATACAAATGAGCTACGTCATCACTATTACACATGTTACAGCTCTGCAGAATTTCGGCATTGGGTCGGAGTTTAAAAGTGGGGAGCATGGAGGTTCTACGCATCCTCGGTACCAGGCTTTATTCACAAACGAGTTTACTCTTTTTTTTTGTGAACTACAGACGGCCAGCCAGGCTACTGTGTTCAAAGCAATGTGGTGATTGACACGTGGTTTACACGTTAAGGCTTTTTTTTTTTTTTTTTTTTTTGAATCCTCGTTTATTGCCCGTTGTCCCTAGGGATATGATAGGCATTACACTACAGCGATAGGTAGCTAAGGCATAGTACCATGTAAAACCAGACCGTATATGAAAGAGCACCATCACAATGGAACACCACAAATAGGAGCCTGCCAAAGCAGGACTCGCAGCGCGAAGGCGGTTAATTATGAGCTACCAGACTGTAACGTCATGGTGCCATGAGAAGTAAAAGGCCTATAGAGAAGAAAAAAGAAGAAATGCGAGAGAAAAAAAAAACACCCAGACTACCCCCAACATCCAACCCCCTCTCCTTCCGACCCTCCAACCACGACCTCTACCCTATCCTACCCCTCGACCCTCAGCCCTCTACCTCGCCCTCCTTCTCCACCGGTGGGAGTAACCCAAATATGTGTTGAAAGCGTTGTGTGTCATTGCTAAAACAAAACAACGCTTCAAACGAGGCTCGATCGTCTAGCAGTCCTTCCAGGTTCATCATCTTCTTAACGACAGTACTGGGATGTAATGACTTATATCGAAAAAAACAGGAACATGATGGAAAGGACATCTATAGCAAAAGCTGCGACTGAACGACGACATTCAAAAAAAATAATAATCCACGGTCTGCGATGTACCGAAATGAAGCAGCATTATAACGCTTGGTTGCATCGATCTCCTGCCACTCATTCATAAGCGAACTCAGTGTTTTATACCATTCTTGGAGAAATGGCTGAGCGTGGACTAAGAAAGCTCCGTATTTCTCTGCTTTAAAATTAACGCCATTGATGGCGGTGGAAGTAGCTGCATCTCTGTCGTTAACATGCCCGCAAGCTCCGATCGCAACTGTTGAAGATGGTCAGGGTTCTTGGGCTTGTCCTCTGTGGGTAGCTCGTGGAAAGCGCAGGCCCATTGCGTAAGGAAATAGAACGACCAATAATCATCTACAGGAGAATGCACATGATCCCTAAACACCCAGTTCAACAGCCTTGAGGACATAAATTCCGGGGTACCCTGCCAAACAATTACTCTTGTGGTACACAACAACTTTCAAAGGGAGAAACTTACTGATCTGGTGGCAAGATTTTCCTCAGTGAAATGTCTGCCCCAGTCAACAGCTAAATCTCCATCAATGACAAAACCGCTGCAATGATCATCGAGTCCTAATTTACTGCAAAGATCAAGAATCTCCCTCTGAGTTTCATTAGGATTAGGGATATCAAAACGCTCAGTTTTAATCGGTTCATCTACCATACGAACATTGCCGATACTGATATCGCGGTGTTGATAATTCTTCTGACACATATTGTAGTACCCTTTTAGGGAGGCATCAGAAAAGTACAGCTCTGAAGTTACGCCCTTACCTAGATGAGCGTGAAGAACTGCTTGAACCAACGAACGTAGATCCTTCGCAGACTCAAGGGAATGACCGACAAACTCGGTCACATGACCCAAGAGCGACAGATACTCCGGTTCCCAATTTGTTTTGCCCCAGAGATCCCACCGGAATGTTTCGAAATGAACAGCAGGAGGCGGAAGGAGAAGATGGTTCGTGGTCAGGCAGCCAGCCTTGTGGTGTGCACGGAAAGAGTAAAGATGCTTTGGTAAACCGAACATACCACTGCAGTCGCGTAGGAGCCGAGGTTCCATAAGCAAGTTGCAGGGAACCCTATCCGGAACCCAGCAGAGTTTGAGGACAGCAGAGTCGTCTCTCTTCAGTTCAAGGGGATCCAACGGATTCCAATTGATAGCATGATCCACGTTTTCTACTCCATTGGTTAACGCCCGAGCTCGAGAGATGACAATGGATGAGACTGCGTGAATTAAGTTAGACGATGATAGTCCTGATGTTTCTGTTCCTGCACTTCCAGTAGCGCTTTGAGTTGGACTTGAGAGATCCTGACCATCTGTGTCACTTATCTGCCAAGCCTTCTTCTGAACTTCCATATCCTGCAAGCCAGGTATCAGATCTTCCGCTTGGTTCTCCTCATCAACAGGGAACGCGGCAGGGACCCTGATGCAGAAGACACGAGGTGCACGACCCCAAATACAGCTGCTATAGCGAAGAATATGGTCAACATCCACAATTAACGGATAATTGTCCCCAGCGTTTCGTCCAGGAAGGCAGACTTGCGCGTCATTACACCATACTGGGAAACCGGCATCAGCGCGGGTCCTCCAAGTAAGGATGGAGACAATCAAATGAATAAAGCCTTTCTGACCCTTTGGTTGGTCAAGATTCAATGGTTCAGAGCCTGTGCAACCTCCACGGTGGTAGACAAGAAATCTAAGCGTGTGATCCTCGTAATTGTAGCCGATGCCCAGTACGAATTGTCGAAGTGGACTAGCACTAAACATACACCGAGCATAGATCCCGGACTGAAGGACCAGATCTGACCAATTGTTCTTGACCTCGACCGGAATGGCTATTTGCGCTCCACCTTCAGCCGGCGGACTCCAAAAGAGTTTGTCTGGTTCGACGGCAGCTTCAAGTCCAAGCACGCCCACACCATTAGGCTTGAGCGGCTTAGCGCCTTCAAATCCATCCACTGTCGGCCTATCGCAAACATAGAATTTGAGTGCTCGATAAAGTGCTTCATGAGCTTCCGGTAGCTGAGCCAGAGATGAATGGAATGCTCCATTTAAAAAGTCAACAAGGCCACGATAATGCTCACTTTCAGGGCAATGACTTTTAACAAGCAACGTCTCAGGCTTGTTGAGAGAAAAGTGATGAAAAGCATTGTTGATTTGGGAGTCAAGTTTGTCGATGGCGAAATCGTAGTGGTCCATGGAGTCGAGGTGTTCTGGGTTGAGAGGTAAAGCAAATGGTTTTCTCGTTTTTGCTGAAAGCGCTTTGGCGAGCCGGTGTACATTGAACTCCCATACTTGTCCTCTGAGCTCCGAACGTATTGTCTTCTTCAAACCGGAGACGGGCGGAGATTCAGAGTCAGTGGTATAGTCGGACATTGACTTTTAGTATTTCGGCGTGGATGGGAAGGTTTAAACAGGAGGAGCCGGGCCGGACCACTTCAAGTCCATCTTGTTGAAATCGACGAATCAATTTTCCGCAAAGATAATTTCGAAACATTGACCTCCCGAGCCCGTCGAGTGTGAATCGTCGAAACTTGTCAAGGATCCTTCCTGTAAGAACAAGCAAACGTACCAGGTATATTTAATTGTGGGCTTTTGTCGTTTGGGACCATCCGAAGCTGTAATCTTCGAGGTTCAAGTTGTGAACCCATACCACATATAACCTTCCTCTATCGGGACGAAACGGATTGTCATACGCAGAGGGTAGCGGACCAATCAGAAAAAAAGGTAGCTTTTCGAGTGGCAGGATTAAGCCGCGGATAAGTCCGGATCTTCCGCGGATTAGGCCGTCGGCCCGATCCGGGTTTTCCGTCGACCACTCTTTGCGCCTCCTTATAAACTCTACTTTCTTTTCCTGCTTCCCTCTTAACGGCCACAACCACCTACAACCTAAACAATGTCATTACTCGTTCCCAACGAACTTTCTCTCAAAGACAAAGCTTCCTACCTCCGCACTCTGCCTGCTATCCGAGAACGCTGCGGACGTGTGTTTGAGCTTGCTCAAGCTGGGAAACTGGAATACTTTGATTATCATGCGGATAAGGAAGAAGAAGTGACAGATTTCTGCTTGAATATTATCCAAGTGAACAAATTTACTTTGAAAATGATGATGATCTGAAATCGATTTAATAGCGGGACTTTGGGACGGATTATAGCCAGGCAAGTAATATTTGTTGCACTGTAAATCTTACTAACAATATGGATTTCAGATACCTCCCCATGGACGGTGGAGACATTTTGACTTTGGAAGGAAACGAGTAGAGAGATTGGTAAGCGAATGGGATGGATCGAAAGAATCGAGTAAACGACTTGTCGATCTCTTTGTCATCTCCGTCCTTCTCGATGCCGGAGCCGGCAAAGACTGGACATTTCAAGAAAAATCGACAGGAGAAAGATACAGTCGATCTGAAGGATTAGCAATTTGCAGTATGCATATGTTTCAGATCGGTTTGTTTTCTAGTTCACCAGATCAGCCTCATCGAGTCGATGCTATTGGTTTATCAAAAATTACAACCGAATCAATCGCTCAACATATGCAAGTATCAGATTCTAATCCAATTATCGGTCTACAAGGCCGAACTTCACTCCTCCAAAATCTCAGTCACGCTCTTTCCTCTAGTCCAGATTTCTTTGGCGAAGACGGTCGACCGGGTAACATGTTAGATTTCCTTGAAAAACAATCAAAATTACAAGGTACTACCCGGCTCGTCCCGCTCTCCGCTCTTTGGCACGTCCTCATCGACGGTCTGAACCCCATCTGGCCCGAATCTCGTACCAAACTCGCTGGTGTATCACTTGGTGACGTTTGGCCGTGCAATGCACTCGGTTCAACATCAACTCCAGAAGGCGACAATCTCGTCCCATTCCATAAACTCACTCAATGGTTAACATACAGTCTCGTAGAGGCAATCACTTATAGTATGAAGTGGAAATTTGTAGGAACGGAAGATATGACTGGCCTTCCAGAGTATCGGAACGGTAACGCGTTCAATTATCTTCTTTTTCCGAAAAATTATTAACATTTTACAGGCGGTCTCTTTCTGGATATTGGTGTAATCACTTTGAAGCCTGATGTTCTCCCAATCGACACCAACTCTGGTTTACCCAAAGCTTCTCCTTCTGACCCTGCAATCGTCGAGTGGAGAGCTCTCACTGTGATCCTGCTGTAAGTAAAAACTCATATCCTACCACTAATTCATCTCATCTTTCTTTTTTCCCCTCCTAGGGATCGCATCGCAAACTCCATCCGTACAAAACTCAACCTCACCCCAGACCAACTCACCCTCGCACAGGTCCTCGAGAGCGCCACCTGGAAAGGCGGTCGAGAGATCGCAAAACAAAAACGTCCAGCCACAGGCGGTCCCCCTCTCGAACTCGATAGTGATGGCACAGTGTTTTAAAAGACCAATATTACTCTGAATAATATTCTATGTGTTCCCAATATATTACAAGTCTTTTGTGATCTCTACAAGTGTCTCGTCTCCCTAGCTAACCGCCAACAAAGCACAAACGCAATCAGCGCAGAAACACCACCGATCCTAGTAAATTTCAACATCGTCGTTTAGAAAATTAGACAGCACAAAGAAAATTTCACTAACCGAAAAATATACACAACCGAGTTCGAAGTAGCCGAAGCCTGTAACTCCTGAATCATCCCCAGCTCGTCTTCCGTAGTATCCCGCAGCAACCTGGGACTAACAATCTCTGGTGTTGTATGATTAAGCGCAGGTCCCAACGTTCCACCAGGATGTGACCCATGCAACACGCTCTTCGCAGGATCAACAAGCGCGAATATAACAGAGGAAAGACCTGTGACGATAAATTGGGGCATCACGACGAATATGTTGTGGATGCCCTTTTAACACACTCAGGTTAAGATATGATAGATTGAACCGAGTAAAAAAAAAATTTCACGAACGAGGATGATCCCAGCTTTCCCACTCAACCCACCACTATGTTCATCCCCCTCGTCCGATTCATCATCCACTTGCTCTTCATCCCGCGAACGCCGTCCGACAAGTACAGCACCTTCATCATCGAGTACATCCTCCTCATTTTCCTCCTCCTCGACATCCAGATTCTCGGTACGACCCTCCCCCTCCCCCCTCGAACGCGTATCCACAAGTCGTATACCTCCAACACCTCCTTCCGAAGGCTCCGTAAGAATCGCCTCGCCGAGCTACGTACAAAAAACATCAGTATAAGGAGTGACAGAAACGAAGACTTATCATCCACGATCCACTCACCAACGCAAACGGCGCCCACTGAGTAATCGCCCACGAAAAACCCGTGAGGGTGATCAACGCCATCCCACCAGGTACCGACGACGTAAAACTACACAAGCAAGGGGCTCAGGTTGAACAACAACCGCGACTTATAGACGACTCACAACGTAGCGAGCATACAAGACGCGAGTACACCCTGGCTTATCGCCCAGAGACTCACAAGGCGAAATTTCAGAATCTCCGGAATCGCAGGGGTTTTCCACCAAGCGCGCGCGCTATCTTGTTGTCTTTCCTCTCCACTCCTCCTTCGAGAACTCGAACTCGAACTTGTAGTAGTAGTAAAAAACGGTAAAACGACGTTCATAGACAGCGCGAGCAAGGATTGATAAAATAAAGCTCGAGACCCGATCCTCGTGGCTTCGTTATCCAGTGCTGTTAACGAGTCTTCGGTAATTTCTGGTGGAGGGACTAATATCGCTGTGGCGAAAAAGGC
Organism: Lentinula guzmanii; assembly: GCA_027919855.1. NCBI lineage: Eukaryota > Fungi > Basidiomycota > Agaricomycetes > Agaricales > Omphalotaceae > Lentinula > Lentinula guzmanii. Next base: position 284,589 of record JANVFO010000034.1, on the reverse strand, counting down.
ACGTTTGTACAGGTCTCCGATGTAGAGAGTTGAATAGAACATGATGGGGAACCAGGATATCCATGCACTGTGGGAAGGTTGTTTAGTCGATAGAGGAGGTTAAGAGGAAGTTTTTGGCGTACAAGAATTGAATGAGGAACTATGGGACGTTTAGTTACGCGCACGCATAGATCATAACAGATCCTCTTACTATTTGTCGGATCACTCGAGGAAGCGACCACATATTCTCAAACATAGCCCGGACTTGAGTGGTAAAAGATTTTGCCAATGGGCTGATAGAGGTTTGAAGATGAGATATCGAACGTGGATTCCAAAAAAGAAACTTACCCACCAGCTCCAGTGGAATCATTTTTGATCAGAACGCGTTCGCTCACAGCAGAGGCCATAACTATATGGCTTCCTAGGAGAATAATACTAACCACGACAGAAAGAATCTGAAGTTCGGTATGTCCGAAAATAGGTAGCAACGAAGGAAGGTCAAGGTTTCCACTAGAACAACGACATTCACTGAAAGGTCTCCAATTGAAGAGAAAATTTGGTAACATACGCGAAATAACCGACGACACTGCCAAAACCTGCCATCCGGGCAGCCCAAGCGTTTCCAGATGGTTGGAGAGTAGAAGGCAGCACGTCAACTAGAAGAGCACGGTCGACTGCCATGACTGCAGAAGAAGATGAACAGGTCTTCAACAAAGAAAAAGAGAGCAGAAAATACGACCTGCGTTTACACTGAAATCAATAAGATATACAGAAATGACAGCAAGCCATAGAGTCAATCCAACCTAGTCAAATGAATGAGTTCAACTCAACGACACGCATTTGACATCGACATCGCCCAATACACACACACCACACATACACACACCTTCGAGCTAAACACACCCGCAACCTCCTTCGTCCAACCCAGTAATGCCATCGCAAACACACACAACACCGTTCCAATAACCATATACGGCCTCCTCCTTCCCCACCTCGAGGTATTCGAATCAGCCAACACCCCAATCACCGGCTGCATCACCAACCCAGAAAGAGGACCTGCCACAAACACAACCGCCATTGCTGATTTTGATAGACCAAGCGAGAGAAGATAGGGCGAGGCATAGGCCATTTCAACTGACCAGACTATGGATATTCCGAGTAGGCCTATGGTTAGAGCTGGCATGTGGAGCCATGGTGGTCCTCGAATGTAGGATACTCCTGAGAAATGGTTTCCGTCGTTGGTTGTTGTTGGTCCAGTGTCGAGCACAGAAAAACCGCCGCCAGTCATAGCCGTCAGCGAATGTCGCGTTAAGTGACTGTTAGTTTTCAAAGTTCTGTTGGGCGTCTACGGTCCGGGCTACCCGCGCATCGGGCCACTCAATCATTCTCTGTGCACTGCATGTGGAAAAAAATCGAAACAAGAGAGCAAAATTGAGTATGGGTCAATTTCAAGCTAAAGAGAGGATTCCTTTCAAAAGGCATTGGAACCCTCTCTCGACTCAGAATACGTCCATGAGGATTTATGAAGTCTGAATACATATGTTCACGTCAAGGAGAAGAAGGTTTTGATGATTGATTCTGATCTGGCTGGACTAGATGAGAAGGTAAAATTTCCGATGAATGTTGGTTCGAATGATTAAATCTGGCGTCCGGAGCTGGAGCTGAGCTTATGGTCTGTCGAGTCGTGAGTGATGGGAGGGCATTTGCAGTAGACAAAGATGTGATACATACTTAGCAACTTGAACGGTGAATCCATTTCTAGCTGAACCGGCCAGAAAGCCGTATTGATAAAACTTTCATTGAGCTGAACAGTTCATTGTTTCTTGAGAGGGAGCAAGAAGATACCATATCGATGGTGCGTCCGATTTCACAGCAAAGAATTTTCGTCAAATTATAAAAACGTCCAAAGAACAAAGGAAGGAGCGGATACTACTTGTATAGAATATGAAGCTACCTTATCATAATATAATATATATAACCTACACACCCAGTTCACAGAAAAATGAGAGATGATACTATGCAAGTCGTTACCAGCGCGTGCATACAAAGATCAATATCAGACAAATCGAAAGAAAAAGAAAAGCCTCCCTATTATTACAGACAACGAGCACCATAGCTTAAATCTCCCCCTCGATCGACGAAGCCACCACCTCCGCAAGCTTTTTCGCGCGCGGTCGGGCGAGAGTCGACCGGGATTTACCACCAGTTCCAGTCCCAGTGCTATCCGATGTTGTCTTTGTCTTGGTAGAAGCAGTGGTATCTAGCGCGAACGACACCCTATCCTTATCTCGATGACTGTCTTTACGCCGTCGACCTTCGTCGCCTGAAGCAGCAGATTCGGGTTGATTCTGATTCTGACGAGTGGGACTGGATCGGGGAACAGGACGTGAACTGGCGGGGAGTTCGACCTTGGGCGGAATGATAGCTTTAGATACAGAATTTCCGTCTTTTGCCTTTCCCTTTCCTGTCGTCGACGTTGTCACCATGGTACCCTTCGAACCTCGCTTCGTTTTCCGAGGACCAGCAGATACAGACGCTGAATCATCGACGTCCATAGCATCATCATTATCCTCCTCGTCGTCGAAAAGCAAAGCTTCAGGTTTGAACGGCTTATCGTCGTGCTTTGTCTTTGCACGCTTTTTCCGTGGTTTGGATGTAGAAGTAGAAGCGACCTTTGAAGCTGATTTCGACGTGGAAGCCGAGTCAGATACCAATGCTGCTCGAGCTGAGTTTGGTGTTGTAGGGGCTGATTTGAGCTTTTTCTTCTGCCGAGACTTTGAGCGGGTGCTCGTCAAGCTCCGGGTGTCATCTTCGTTCTCAACATCCGTATCGTCCATATGGCTGCTTATAACATCTCTGTCCATAATGGAATCCTCGTTAGTAGGTTGTGCAATCTCAGTTTCAGCTTCTTCGCGTTTCCGAGTGGAGCGTTTCCGCTTTCGAACTCGAGATCGTCGTGAAGATGACTCGGATTCGGAGGAGGCATTATCGTCAGATGCAGGCGGCTCGAAACATTTCAAGCGTTCGCAGGAGATTAGCTTATCATCGTGCATGGTCGAGTCTGCGCGAAACCGAGCTCGTTTAGTATCCGTCTAGAGTTCAAATACCACATGAGAGTCTATCCGGAGAGGGACAAAAAGAAGAGAAACTCACCGTATGTTTACCCTCATAACACCACCCATCCGGAGGTCCCATATCTCCTTCACCTTCAACCGTCCTTCCACAACAGTTATACAATGTCTCGTACTGCGTATCAGCACCTCTTCCCAGTCCCACCCGCTCTACTTCAGCACTCTCATCGTCATGGGGAACCAGACAGCTCCTCTCGACATTCTCCACTTCGTAGTAGGACTTGTGACACCGGACACAGTGTAACTGCGGTGGTGGTGTGAGTGTGGAGAAGAAAGAGGTGAGGTGAGTGAGGGTTAAGGACGATGGTGGATGGATAACAGTAGCATTATTATCATTATGGGTATTTGAGCTTCGAGCCGGGGGTATTAGACGCGCCAAAACATATTCATGGAGCGTCTTGGGTGGGACAGAAGATATAAGGGAATGAATCGCAGCAGGATCATTGATAAGACCGAGGTCGATATCAACGGACGGTCCAGCAGGTGGAGGCGAAGGCGTTATGGGAGGATCCTGTATGGCAGGATGTAGATTCTGAATATTCTTTCCTATTGCCGAGTCCACAGATGGTGAAGGCGTCCGTAATTGCTGTTGTTCGTTATGAGCTAAAGAGTCATCGAGACTCTTTCTCGCCCGCTCAACCGGTTTTCGAGAGAAAAAGCTGAACATATGTATTTGAAGTAGACAAGAAGTAAATATAAGAAAAGAAAAGTACGAGGAATATGGTCAAGATAAATTATTATAGAAATGGCGATTCCGTCATTGTCCTCGATTGACCAATCAGAACGTGTATAAACACGTGTTTTGAATACACGCGTCTCCAGTCTGGACGCGCGCTACCAACATGTTTTTCAAGGCTGCTCATAGCACTGGCTATGCACGCGCGGCACATACTCTGCACCCCTTTGGCAGCTGTCAAGACTCTTGCAGACGAATTGCACACAGGTATCACTTCAGATAATCCTACTCACTACCGCATGCCTGATGGTTCTGTGAAACCTGATTTTACTAAAATAGTAGCCAATTTCGAGTCCTCGACCAGGATCAGATAAGAGAAAATAAACAACGAATGGATTAAAACACTGAGGGCCTATAAATCACATAGAAAATACCATTAGAGCTGAATCAATCATCAATCATCAACCCTCTTCTTTCCCTTGAGCACAAACTTAATGAACATTATTCCTCGTTTGCAAATCTCCATGAGTCGTATTCCCGTGTTGAAGAACGGATCGAATGCGGTTCGAACTAGGGCATACAGACATTTAATACTCACGCGCACGTCGGTCGTATTCTCTCTTCAGGATAGCTTTCTTGGCAGTGTTGCCGAGTTCTAAACAGGTTCTATCTTACAAAGTCCTCAACTATTTCTACATCGTCGTGGATTGATTCATTTTTCGACACCTAATCAACACCATGGCATGGGCATCGCTTCAGATATTTACTAACATAGAAAAGCACACTACTTACATACATCTCGTTGGCTCTCGTTGGCTCTCGAGGCCAGTTCCGTTTCAACTGCTGTTTCTTTTCTTGCCATAGTCAGCTTTTGAAGACAGGTTCCAACTACTTGGCGCTCAATACTTCTCAAAACAACGAAAGGCATCTTCCAGGAGTGCTTAACCAGCCGAGTTTTAAAACAATAAGGATAATCGGATTATATACGACCGTCCCAGGCCCGTATTCTATTCCCATCGCGTCGCGTTACTCGTCGCATCCTTTGGCACTTCCCTAACCAACATCTGAACCATCACACCTTCCCTCCGTGCCGTTCGCATGGACATCTGATTAACTTTGTACGGTATACTCACCGGAATAGGGTATACAGACACTCTCTATTTCATGAAGTACGTGGAATCTCTCAATGTATTTACACCGATAGAGAAATTGCTTTGGTGCTGTGGGTATATAGACTCACTGCCGCGCGAAGATTAGGGCCGTGAAAATGCTTTTCAAAGTCAAATCAAAACGGTGTGCGATCAAAGGTGATCCTAGCGTTCAGGTTCAAGTGTTAGATTATGTGGAATACGCTTATTCATAACCTGGCAGCCTCTGATAAAGGAGATGTCGGTCAGTGTTCACTCCCTCATTACTCGTTGGCCTTCCACTGTCCCCTTTGCTTGTGCCCAAGCATCTTATTTCTCAGTGGTATACTGGGTGATCGTCCTGAAGTCGAAGCTCTCACTCCCTACATACCTCTGCATTTTCATACTTGGGATGAGAAGATGCTCTCCTTGATCTTGTGCGTGCCCTGACTGCCCTCAATATCCTATTCAGTGAACCGTCCCGGCTTATCCAACGATCTTTTCCATATCCCCGCACCTTCACAAGGACAAGAAGAAAATGCCTCTCACCTACATCAAACGCATTCACCTCACTTGACCTGTCGTTGAGGTCAGCGCAGACCATGGTAATCATCTTTTCGTCAAGTACGTTCGGAGGCATGGTGCAGACGCCCATCGAAAAACTCACCAGCTCAATCTTTCTCTTCCTCCAGAGGTGCTGGCGTTTCATGAGCTCCAAGGGGAGTGGAAGATGATAGTTATGGAACCTATTCCGGAAGGATACGAGGCCGTGGATGACTCTATTTTCAATATCAAACAAGAAGAAACCTAGCTTGAAGCGCATTAGTACTTTCCTTCAGCACGGAATACGTGCATGGAGATTCACGAAGTCTAGATATCTCATGCCAAGGGGAAGAAGGTATTGATCATTGATTTGTTTGGGCCGGAGGAGATGGGAAGGTAAATTATCCATGTTCATTCGAATGACACCATTTGGAGAGTTGAGCTTGAAACCTGTGGAGTTGAAGCACGATCGGGAGATGGTAGAGCATTTGTGGTAAGTAAACGTGTATAGAAAACAGATAGATGCGGTATAGTATCCATAACAATCAATCAATCTTAAACAGTGGCAACTTGCTCGTAGCTACTGATAAAGATTATGTATATCACATAAGTCGAGAGAAAAAGACAAATAGCTCAGGGGAGAAACAAAATCGACAATTATGTAGGGCAAGCCGGGCGACCAAATGATCAAATGAGATATAGGCCTGCTCCATACCATGCTCAAATCGACGTCAAAGAAGCCAGACTCCATCCACCAGTAGTTTTAACTGCCTCGGTGATTGTGTTAGGAGAACCCGCGCTTATGAACCCGACTCGCAAAGTAGGCGGAGAAGTAGCAGAGCTAGCCAAGGCATACAACATCTGACTTCCCTCAACACCCACATAACCTGAGCCTGTCACGCAATCAGAGCAATCGGGACCCCCTTGATGACCATCTCCTTTCCAATAGTACTCGCTCAGAATATTATCTGGGGAGAAGAAGAAGACATGTATCTAGCATAATCCCGAATTGCACTCAGAATTGAAAACGTTTACACCACAGTAAAAATGTACAAACCTGATCGGAATCATCATTAGTACTCTGCACAAGGGAAGCTGCCACAGGGGTGTTGTATCTGACTTCGGATGGTGGAACCCAGACATTGGAGGAACGATACCCCCCTTCGGTGAGGGCATTCGAGATGACGAGCTGGATAATGGAGCCATTGTTGCTGTCTTGGTAGTAGACTCGCGTGTTGCCATCAGGGAGCGCGACTGCACCCATGTTGGTTCCGGAAATTGGAACGATGGCGTTGGCTGTCAAATTGCTGGCAATTGCCTTCATGAAGAACATCAGATAGACCTAGCAGGGTAGCAAAATGTCATGAGCATGGCTTGCACATTCTGCTGGATTCAGAGCTACTCGCCAGATAGAACTTTGAGATAGTGAGCATAGTGAGTTCAGTAAAAGAATCGAACTACGGAAAGTTGGTTGACTGGCGAAGTAGAAAATCAAAACAAGACAGTATAAGTATTGTTTCTTAGCTCCTAGTCTTATACGGAGCCAGGAGCCTGAGAGTCCATTGGCTTAGAAGCAGCAAGTTGCGTATTGACACCACGCTTGCTACGCCAGAAAACTTCCATTCTTATTGTGCCAGGCAACTTGCATGCTCGCTGCTAGGCTATTTGCGTGAAAAATCTTCTCTCATTGATTTGGGAACGGTATGATACGATCCATGATATTTCCGGACGTTCTATATAGGCTTCTTGGGTATTTTCCATGCTTGAAGTTAAAATCTGTATAAATTAAAGTTATCAAGCATTTAGACTGCCAGTGACTCTTAAAAATTTACCTCGACCTGGGGGCATTATATCATCTATGCGCGCTTTTCGGTGACAAGCAAAATGACAAGGGAAATGATGAACCGTTAGATTTTTTTAGCCTGAGACTCAGTGAAGCTCAGTGGTCCAGATTGAGTTCAACGACACGGAGTCTCTACATGATCGGACAGTTACAATTCCCTGTTTTCGCTCGGTCATTACCCGATGCCAGGAATAAAATCCCGAAAAAGCAGACCTAAGAATTGACTAGTCCATTCAGAAGTTTTAAATTCTCATTTTTCTGCAGATTTTTTTGTGATTTTGCCGAAAGTTGCAATTCTCTAACAACCATAATATGACCACAATGTGTTAGAGGGCGGGGTGAGTGGCGCGGTCTGGAAGAGATTCAGGCAGTGGAAAGTGTGAACAATTACAAGTGTCTATTCGGCGATCTTTACTGATGAGTGGTAGAGTACGATTGTGTTTATATATGTGTATTAAGGAAACCTATGAGACGTATAAGTGAAAGAATGTGAGTACATGATTAATAGTGAGACGAGTCGAGTGAGATCGTACGAAACGTCTCGGTGTAACGGTCTTGGATGACTTCGAATGAACCTGGGTCAGGGGGATCCTGACACAATGTTACCTCCTTGTTTTGACTCAGGCGTTACCATTGCCCAATGCCAGCAGTAGAATCAGGAAAGATACCAGAAATTTAGGATAAGAGTTTTCAAGTGCGAGGAACTGAGCTGTCTACTAGGAATTTCGAGACTCTCGTTTGTTGTAAGGTTATTTGCGATTTCTCAAAATGTTACAACTCTCTAACAGCCATAGTAATGACAGATATTGGAAAAATGGGGTAGTACGTCTATTCCAAAAGCTTCGAATCAACAACAACGTGCAAAAAAGATAGTAATCCACGCTCTGCAATTTCGAGAAATGAAGTAGCATTACGAAAGACCTGGGATCTCGCAAGATTACCCCATTCATTTATCCAAGTAAACGATTTGTCCCAATCTCTTAAAAACTGTTGAGCTTGCGGTAAAAAAGCACCATATTCTTCTGCTATCAGGTTTGATGCGCCAGTAATGGTACGGGTTGCTGCATCTCGGTCGCTCACGTGCCCCGCGAGCCGCATACGGAGATCTGTGAGATATTGGGGGCTCGTGGGCTTTTCCTCTGGGGATAAATCGTGGAAAGCGCACGCCCATTGTGTCAGAAAATAAAACGAGTAGTAATCATCCACTGGAGAATGTACATAATTCGTGTTAACCGGGTTCAACAGCGCGGAAGACATGAATTCTTCAGTACCCTGCCAAAAAATTACTCTCGTGGTGCACAGAAAAGATTTCAAAGCATTCTTACCGATTTCGTGCCAAGATGTTCCTCGGTGAAATAGCTATTCCAGGTGACTGCCATATCTCCATCAATAACAAAGCCAGTGCACTGGTCATTGATTTTTAGTTTTTTGCAAAGTTCGAGAATTTCCCTCTGAGTTGCGTTGGGATCGGGGATAACAAAAGGTTCAGTCTCCATCGGTTCATCTACCATAAGGACATTGCCGATACTGAGATCGCGGTGTTGATACTTTTCCCGACACATGTTGTAGTACCCTTGATGCGAGGTCAGCAAAGTATAAAACTCGAAATCACATGCCTACCGATGTGGGCGTGAACAACTGCCAGAACCAACGAACGTAGGTCCTTCGCAGATACAAGGGAATGACCAACAAACGTGAGCGAATGACCTAAAAGCGACCGTTGTTCGGGAAGTTCAGAGGTCTCACCCCATAGTGGCCACCGGGATGATTCCCGGTTCTCAGGAGTCGGAAGTAAAAGGTGGTTCGTGGTTGGGCAGCCAGCCTTATGGTAGGCACGGAAAGAGTAAAGATGCTTCGGCACACCGAACATACCGCTGCAGTCGCGAAGGAGCAGAGGTTCTATAAAGACGTTGTTTGGACCCCGACCCGAAACCCAACATAATTTTAGAACAGCAAAATCGCCTTCCGCCAGGTTGAGGGGTGTCGATGGATACCATTCAATGTCCTGATCTACATTTTCCACTTTGTCGGCTAACGCTCGAACTCGAGAAATGGCAATAGACGAAACTGTGGAACAAATTTAATTTAGAGGGGAAACGACGGATAGGAAGACAACTAACCTGCCTCGTCGTCATTACCTGATGCTTTTTTTTGTGCATTCCCAGAAACAATTTTAGTAGGATTCAAGCCACTTCCTGTGCCGCTTGTCTGCGACTTTTTCTTCTCTTTTGCAGCCTGGATTCTAGCCGAACGTCGAATGCCAGTCTGAGTAGCAGGTACGAGGTTTCCCGCTAGAGTCTCCTCCCCAGGAAGCGCAGCAGGGACCCTGATGCGGAATACACGAGGAGCGCGACCCCGAACACAGACACTGTAGTGGAGGATACGGTCAATATCCACAGTCAACGGAGATCTGTCTCCAGCGTTTCGTCCAGGAAGGCAAATTTGAGCGTCATTGCACCATGCTGGGAAACCAGCATCAGCGCGGGTTCTCCAGGTTAGGATGGAGAAAAGCAAATGAATGAAGCCCTTTTGACCGTCTGGTTTGTCAAGATCCAATGGTTTAGAGCTCGTGCAACCTCCACGGTGGAAGACAAGAAATCGAAGGCTATGCTCATTGTGTTTGTAGCCGATGACCGGCACGAATTGTCGAAGCGGACTAGCGCTAAACATACAGCGAGCATAGGTTGCCGCCTGAAGAACCAGTTCTGACCAACTTTCCTTGACCTCGACCGGAATAGCGATCTGCTGGCCACCTTCATCCGGGGGACTCCAATAGAGGTTGTCTAGTTCGTCGGCTTCGAATCCAAGTACGCCCGCACCATCGGGCTTCAGCGGTTGAGCGCCCTCAATCCCGTCCTTCGTTGGCTTATCCCAGACATAGAATTTGAGGTCCCGATATAGCGCCTTATCAGCTTCTGGCAGCTGAGCCAAAGACGAGTCAATGCCTTTGTTCATAAAATCGATAAAGTCACGATAATGCTCTTTTTCAGGACGTTCCTTTTTCACCAGTGACTTCTCAGGCTTTTGGCGGGTAAAGCTCTTGTAAGCCTTGTCGATTTGGGACTGAAGTTTGTCGATGGCGAAATCGTAGTTTTCGAGAGTGTCGACCTGTTCTGGGCCAACAAGTGGAGCAGATGACTTTCTCGTCTTTGCCGAAAGCGCTTTGGCGAGGAGCTCGAAATCCAACTGCCATGTTTGTCCTTTGAGCTCGGGACGCATTGTATCCTTCAATTCCTTTTGGGATACAGTCGGAGATTCATGGTCGCCGCTATGATGAACAGACGTCGAATTGCGTTTCGGCGTGGATGTCACTGACGGTGACATTGAACGCGAGTGGAAGGTTTAAAGCAAGTCGACACGTGCATCTTCAATGTTTACTGAGAAACTGGTCGGGCCCGGGCCGCTTTTTGTGTAACCTTCTCACTGATCAAAGACTGGGATTCCGCCGCCAAAATTAGCGATTCTCACGGTACATAATATTTCCATCACTCATCCATCATCCCGCCAATACTCAGATGAGCCTTTCGTGGTATTTCGTTTGAGAGAATGGCGGAGGCAACTGCCTAATTTGAAATACCGAAACAGCTTAATTTGACATCTTTTACAATATTGACAAAAAAAAATGTAAAATCGACACTGCGTTATGTTTATTATTTTACTATCTCCTCAGTGAAGTAGACCACCAGATTGATTTTTGACGACGGCAAAGTGAGGGCACTACCAATAGTGGTGTCGAGGCTCTAGTTCATTGTTATCTTCATTCCATACATTGAAATTTGACTGACTGACTTTGTCGTTTGAGATAGTCAGATTCATTTATCTCCATTCCCTTTTCCCTAAAACCCTACGGAACATCACCAGCACAGCCTTAACATGCTCCTACTATGTAACCTACAGCCATTGTATTCTACAATCAATATTACCTGCATTACTCAGAGACTGAGGTTTGTACATCAGCAGGAAAGGGGGAGCAAGTTCTTTACTTGTGGGAATACAGGCAAAAAAACAAGGTTCCAGCTTCTCAGAGGGGGCAGTTTCCATCCCACTGCAATTCAAGTCTACCCCAGTCAGGAACTTTTCAATCCAAAATGTGAATACATATGTACATTGTTTTTAAGAATTCCTTTGTTTAACAAGATGTCTTGGGTGAAAACGGGAACTTCAACTTTCCGTTTTTACCATAGATTCCATATCCTGGTTCCATATCATCCGAGTAGATGTGAGCGAACCAGCCGACACCTCCACCAGGTACGGTCTTGAAGTAGGTGCACTTTGAGTCTAACAAGGTGTAATAGTCCTGACACATGAGAAAGTCGGCGTTCAGAACATTGAAGTTGCCAATATGGTTCGAGCCACCGAGACTTACATGCTCATTTTGCACATTAGCCACAGCATTGGGACTGTTTGGTTCTACCCCGGAATAGTTTGTCGATGGCCAACCATTCTACATGAATACGCACGCGATGTTAAGTTGAGTAGATACATCAAGAGGGCTGATGCATACCTCGCTTAAATAAATCTTCTTCCCATGTACGTTGTCAACAAACCTAGCCGCAGACGGTCAAAATTTAAAGTCAACACTTGGTCCATTCTGAGACTCACCAGTCCAGGTCGTCCAGAACAAGCGGCCACGAATCGTTCGCTGAGGGGACACGGTCAGTCTTCATGCGTCGAGGCCTGAATTTTGACATGTACCGATTGAAGCTTGTTGAGAAAAGAACGGTAACATATGAGCATCAACAAAGTTAAGGGCGTCTATGACCTCGGGTGCACCACCGTATTTCTTCGAGGGTAAGGCGGCCGCAATCAACAAAGCGCTATCCCGTATTATACAGATAATACCCTCACCTGGTAGCTGTAACTAAAGATGGAAACCAATTTCTCTTACCCATTACAACGATCATGTACGAATAATGCTCACGCCATGTCAGAAACTGTGACCGGGATCCCAAGATTGCTAAGTTGATCCCTTGCATTCCATACCTGATCTGCAAGCTCTTCAGGTGAAAGCACCCCGTCGTACAGAGGCTCTGAGCCGAATTGCACGACTCGAGTAATGAAAGGAGCTTTGGAGTTGGACTGTAAAGTTGCGAAAAGGTCGTCACGTCGGCTCATCCATTGATCGGTTCCGTCAAAGCCAAACTTGGTAATGTCAATGATAGAGGCATGAGGAAGAGAAAGAGGAGGATGTATAAAATGAAGGTACCACTACCCACCCAAATTAACGCATGGACCCCTATGCCACTATGATGATTGTATTATCAAGCAGATGGAGCATAGTTAATCAAACAGTGTGAATGCGGACATACGCGGTCCAAGCAGCTTGAATAACATCGTCACTATAATATATCACATGAGTACGTGAGCCCGGAACATGCGACAGGAAGACAATGAACACACTAGAACCCATCGTTATCGCAAGCACCATACATCCGAATGTAACGACCATCGAAGTGCTGCCGAATATTCTTGAAATCAGTTTCGAGTGTGCTTAAGCTCTGACCTGTTACACGAGCTCAATTAATAAGGTTTACATCATTCAAGGATATACAAGAGGATAGGTGGCTCGGCAGTCAAGCAAAGCAACGGAAATTCACTTACAAGCCGTAACTTCATAGCTAAACCCGACGAAACCGTACTCTGTGTTCATGTCACACCACCAGCCGCTGGTGGAGGAGGGAGCAGCTGGCGGCATAGTGAAATCAAGGGCAGGGAAACAATTATTTTCCGTTGAGGATGCTCTCGGTCGAATAGAGCCTTGTACAGTAGTAACCTCGGGTTCATCGTTGGAAATGAACTGAGGAAGTACGGAGGCTTGTACTGGAGCGCGGAGGAGGGTAAAGATCGCAACGCCCTTGGCAAAAAAATGGAGCATTTCGAACCCACAGGATTGACTTGCAAACCCCTAGGAAACTTGAGGCAAGACGACACTTTTCATGCTGCACTCTAGTTATATTTATATACCACCACCGAAACGCCTTGACAGCCCATACCTCCAAATTTGAGCATACCATGAATTGAGTTTGTCTTCTTGACTATAGTTCACAGATATCCAGCTATTTGAGGAATGGTGCTTTTTCGGAGTTAGGACGTTTAACGTTCAACTTTTATGGCATGTGCTCTCGACGAATTCTCTACGCTCAGTGACTTGTTCATATGACTAGTTCAGATTGATTAAGACAGGCCTTGGACGGCTTCTTTGAGCTTGTTAAAGATCCCCTCTTCATTAGTCGCCATGAGCAGTACTGTAAGAGGGATTGGCTCCTCGAGGCAACTGAAGATGCCAATTTTGCCTACCCCGCGGGCTCAGAGACTGGCGAGTTGAGAATGCAAAGGAAGATCATGAGCTTTTGAAAGATTGGAGATTTTTTCTCGAGTAATATCACACTAACCTCCATTGTCACGGACATCTTTTCAAAAATTGAGTAGCAGACGCTTTTGAGTCCGCGAGCTAGGATTCTAGCACTAGCACTAAGACACAAAAGGCAGGGCTTGAGGAGAAAAGGGCGTGTTAATGAGTATTGATGATCCTTGACAAAATTTTTGACAATGGCATCTGCACAATACAGAGAATTTGACGGTGGATTTCATATCTATGCTTCATGAGCTTCTGTGAGTGGCAGATACATCTATGAGACCTCGTATGCAGTGGCAGTAAGGAAGTTCCGAAAGAGGTGTAGTTAGAGGATGAGGGGCGATGTGTCAAGACTCAATTTTACTTGCCACATCATGATCTTATTTGTCTTTAGTGCACGTGTGCCATTGTATGTGCCATAGTACATTCTAGCTAATAAGTCGCGCTCAGGCTTAACAAGTAGATCACATCCAAAATCAAACAGATATAGGTAAGCCCATCGCTTGTAGTCCAATTGGAGACAGAAAGTCGGTTGATCTCCCGATCCCGACAAAGTTTTGCGAACTCTTTGGAAAATCAGGAGGACTAACGCCTTGTAAGAAGGATTCTTTTTGCCTCTCCACGTACGCCTTGTTCATAGGCGTGGTAGGCATCGCAGGAATGTACATGACTATTATTCTGAATTCAGGACACGGATTTCATTCGACTCGCAACGACACTCACCTGCCGAGTCATCCTTGCCAGTATGTTCAAGCTCAACTGAATGGACCACATCGCAATGCCAAAAGACTGTATCCCCGGGCATAACCTTGGGCACGGAGGTCATCGTCTTGTCGAGCATCAGGTGAGGATGCGTGTCTGAGGTGGGGCGAGGTCCTGTGAAACCTCCATCCCTTGGTATGATACCAGGGAATTCTGCGTACGAGGTGTCTGCAAAAGCTGAGTGTATGGGAGTAGATCTATTCAAATGCCTTACCGTACGCCCAGTTCTTGACATCGAGTATGTCTTTTGAATCAGTTGGTACAAGTGGGCGGAAGAATGGCCGTAGAATGATATACGCATTTGACAGAACTACATCGGGGAATACTTTCAAGGTCCCTTGGTGTGGTTCCGTCTCACTGATATGCATTGATAATTGTAAGTTCACACTTTACGTTAAGAATACCACTTACCTCATCGCAAGCCACCCTTGAAATGTTCTGAATACGGTAGCCTAGAAAAGGATTCCAAGATCAGAAACAGTTTCCCAATCATGCACTTTTGTTCACTTGATTTGGCCGTCGGTATAGAGACGAACGCGCGTTTAGGCGTCCAGAGAGAGCATAGGGGTCATGCTTTCGCCACTGTCCGGAAAGAATATCGTCAAAGCACGTTCGAAACGCAGAGTCCTCCAACGTTCAATAGCGCCTCCTACGCATATTCAGGATCAAACTGATCACTAGATGCATATTACCTACCGTCGATGTGGGGTGGATGAACATCCCATTGCACACCCGGATGTCTGATACGGAACCTATCGGCGTATGTGAGAGGTGTCGAGAGGTCTACTCCATCCAAAGAGTTATTTTCCGGGTCCCGATAGAGATTGTTGAGCCAAGCAGAGGCAGCCAGTAAATTAGGATGCGAGCGCGCTTGTACTTGAGGTTTTGTCCAGCTACCGGTGAGCTCATTGAAGATGCAGACTATCGTCATTTGTGCGCACTCACTAGAGCTCAAAGAATTGCTTATCGTCTTCGGGGAATCCTACGAAGAGGCGCAATAGATACAACCACCTGTTATCGCTATCTCGGATCAACGCACCTCTCACATTTGGATTAGCTTTGATGAAGTCTTTGAGGGAATCTTGCCAGTATCGGGCTTCTGCGTCGTCTACGACGTCTTTAATCACCACTGTTCCTACTCGCCGGATTTCCTCAACTTTTTCCGAAGAGAGAGAAGATAGTTCAGAAAAGTTGACCTGCGGGATGTACTGGTACAAGAATTGTCAGCGACACAAACCGTCATTTTCCCAATAGAGAAACTTCTACCTTGGATCCATTAGCAGATACCGTCACAGCTAGCTTCTCCAACTCGTCAATGATTTCTGCCCAGGCTTGAGTAGCGCGTGTTTGGAAGTCGGGATAGCTTTCCGCGATTTGACGCTTCAAATTCAAGAAGTGTTCTGCGTACGGGGCGGGGGCGGTCATAATGGAGACTGAACGATTTCCAAAACCTGGGACTTGCTCGACTTATTTATACCAAACCCGTGAGTAAAAATGCGACAGGAATGCCCGGCTTTGAGCATGACTTGAGCGTCACCAAAATAGAAAGGAGAGGTCATAGGACTAGGGGACAGTCCAGACCACCAATAACAAATTCAATACAACCACTGTATCCAAAATCGCTCAACAGATCAGTATTATATGCGTTCGTAAGATAGTAATGTAGATGGAGAGCAGCCACGGACAAACAAATATCCCTCGTCAACATCATTCATCTTCCATTTCATCTTCGTATGCCTCATCGTCATTCGCAGATGCCTCTTGATACTATGAACAGAACAAAGTAGTGAGCGTGTATATCCAATATCCAACTATAGTGAATCACCTGTTGGTATTCGGCACTGTGGAAAAGATAGCATCCAACATGAGTATACAGCGTGGATATACAAGATATTCTAAGAATGGTGCACTTACATCAGATCCTGGATGTTGCTCTCTGCTTCGGAGAACTCCATAGGGTCCATGCCTTCTCCAGTATACCTGAAAGAATCGATAAATGAACAGTGAAGACGGAATCCGGCTCAGGGAATTATTAACCAATGCAGAAAAGCACCACGTTTGTACATGGCTGAAAACTATTTTCAACGTATGAGTCGCTTTGTGTGCAATTAAAAGGAACGCTTGGCGTACTGTTCCGAGTGTTCTTTGGAAAAGCTCTTGAACCGCTGTTGAATTCGACAACGCGGTGGCAGACTAATAAAGATATCGTCTGATGTTCTCGTTATTGCCGGTAAAGAAAAACACTGACCAATTTTTGGCCAACCGGAGGTACAGAGACTAGCGACACCGAAACGTTATCCGGAATCCATCTAGAATAGAGTTAATGATCGGCCAGCTGTTGGTGGGGTTGTATGCTCACTCAACAAAATGTTGAGAATCCCGTGTTTGAAGATCGTGTACCGCAACCTCCAGGTCATGCCTCAGTCAGGAACAAGTTGAGGTCGCAGACGGACTCACCTCAGCTTCGCGAGACGCTACCTTTCCTCGGAAGATAGTAGCAGCAGTAAGATAACGGCTGTATGAAACCCAGATTATCGTGTAAGTAGGTGATACTGCTATGAAAAGAAGAACATACCCAAATCGGGGATCACAAGCGACCAGGAGATTTTTGCGATCGAAGAGACTAAAGATAAAGCAGCAGTTCATCAATATCGACTCGAGCCGAAACTCCATCATAACAAACATCGGACGCACGCTTGAGTAAGTTCAGGAATGGAGAGACCCTGGTATATTTGAGAAGCACTGCTGTAGAACGGCGCATAACTAGGCATCAAGAAATGTAGCTATTCTCTCATCAGAGATAACAGCTACAAAGGAGTGGGAAAGTGGAGCGTACACGGGGGAAAGGGATGAGATTCATCCCGAGCTTGCGTAAATCACTGGAAACGGCAGACAGTGAATTCAGGATGACGAGTCAAAGAGAGGTCTATACTGACCCATTTAATTGGCCAGGAAAACGCAGACTAGTGCTGACTCCGCACATAACTTTAGCTACAAGCTAACAAGCCAATAACCTCATGATGTTATCGATCCGACCACCGTGACTGACTATGACACACCTCATTAAGGTCGGGGAACGTCGGGCTTTTGATTTTGAGGGTCCCTGAGGTGATGTTGTACCTGCGTAAAAACGTCATAGAGTCACTCGCTCAGGTGAAGCCAAGCTTAAACTCACAAAGCCTCATTATCGATGCAAATCGTTAAATCACTGGTGTCGAGCAGTTGATGTACGGAGAGCATCGCGTTGTATGGCTCGACAACGGTCTCAGACACCTATATATCATTTGAATTGTGCTCAAACGTGGTCGAGATAGGGATCATAACCCACCTTCGGTGATGGCAATATGGAAAAAGTGGCGAGCATCCGATCTGGGTACTCCTATGCGAGAACCAGATATAAGCTCCAGTCAGCATAGTATACAGTACATACTTCACGCAGTTTGGACAGCAACAAACTTCCCATCCCGGCACCTGTTCCTCCGCCGAGTGAATGTATTAATTGAAAGCCTTGTAGCGTGTCGCATGCTTCCGCCTGCCTTCTAATCGTGTCCTGATCAAGTATTCGTTCGTCGTAAAGATTCTTCCTGAAATATGTCGACACACACCAGGAGAGGGTCAATCAACTCGGCACCTAGTAGAGGAAGGATATATCAGCGTGCTCAACTTGAAATGAACTCTCAAAGTCACCTTCGGTGTAAACTAAGGAAGTTGTCAGTCAAAAATCATAGAAAGTATCAAAGTGATCACACACATCCTTTTGCCCAGTTATTTCCTGCTCCTGGTTCACCGGTGACAAAAGTGTCTGGACGAAACAAACCACCAATAGGACCGCTGCGAAGCTTCACGATGGGCCATCACTCTAACCAGAATCTCGACTATATTGCAGAACGTCACGCACACGATTACACACCCCAGCCTCCAAATCGATCTGCGTGCTCCTTGGAACATATCTTCGTACGCCTCCATGTTCAACTTCATTGAAGTACACGCCGACCTATCGCATTTCAGAGTAACATACAAAACTGAATTCGAGAGACATACACGTTGAAATTGTAACGGATCATTTCCTTTGTATGCCTGTGAAGAGTAGTCCCTTAATGAATAAACTGTGCTGATCTCGACATCGAGCGCATCCGGCGCACCCCATCGTAATCAAGACCATGTTCAGCTAAAAGCATTTTCCAGAAAGCTTCCCCGACTTGATTTCCGGCCTGTTATTATGATATAGTGTCGAATTGGAAGTCAATATGGCGAACATGAGGGCGAAATTCGAGCGAGGCTGACCTGGCCGACCTAGAGAAGTTTGTTAGTGAAAGAGAAAGAGAAGAGTGGAGAGCAAGAGAGACCTGCAAGTTGATAATTTCTCTTGAAGGCATGGGTCAATTACACAGACTTCCGTATAGTGGCAAATGGTGGTTCCAAAACAGATTATGACGCGAAGTACGCGTTTGATATAAGGGCGCTCAGCCGATTGATAAGATAATTGAGTAAGCGCCCAAGAACGTCCTTCAACTCTTCACGATTTAATTCCTTACTTCGCCATGTCATCTCGAGCTCTTAACGCAATCCTTCCACAAATTGAAAGCTCACCCTACGAAGCTCATCAAAAGGCTCGTACATTTGCCTCCCGTTATGTCAAATCGTCTCAATACGATGTCGCCATCGATGTCCTCTTCCAAAGCTCACGAGAATTGCTGAAAACGGGCCAGCCAGGGAGTGGCGTTGATCTTGCTGGATTTTTGCTTGAAGTATATGATACGAAAGGGGAGCCTGTTTCTCAGGAAAGTAGAGGTCAGTCAATCGAAAATCCGTTGGTTTCGTGCAGATGCACCTAGTAATTACTGACACAATCATAGGAAGATTGACCCAGCTCATTGCACTGACGGGCCCTGCAGGCGCGTGGCGGAAAACGCTAATCGATAAATCCATGGCGTATGTGTCTTCAATAGCCGTTGTAAACTAACTTGTCTAATCATTTCAGATAAAGTTGGTCGGCGAAACATGGGCCTTGTCCTGCCGGAGATCAACAATTGCATCACTATGTCGGAGAGCTATTTTACAAAGGTATGTTTGTGTTGAGAGATTCTCAAAACAAAATAAATCCTCACGGCAGTGCCATTTAGAGGGCTCTTTCGAAGCCTCAGAGCCACATTTGCTAGCTTCTGGATCTCGAGATAGCGCTCGATTGCTGGCAGAGATGTTCATTCAATGGGCAACCCCAACCAATACATTTGGTCCCTTTGCACTACGCGGGACGATACCGTATGTACTTATCGTTATTTGATCCCTTCGTTCTATCAACAATCTTCATTCACGTCCAACTTTTTCCTCTATACATAGATATCTGCAAAACGGAAATATCCTCGCAGCACGAACGTTCATCAAGCACTTTATACTTGCTCCTGCTATTCCTCGTTCCTCTGTCGGAACCACTGTACTCATGGGTTCTTCTGGTGACGACGAGATCATCGTCGCGCAAGATTCATTGATCAATTTCGCTCAGCTCGCAGTGGCGACGTGTCAACGCGCCAATGGGGAACGAAATAAGGTGATGAGAGAAAGCTGGGTTCGCCTTTGTGGCACATATCAAAGCAAAGGAGGGGTTCTTGCTCTGCCTGATGTGAGGAAGGTAGGTTTTAAGAAGTTTTGTTTTTTGAGAATGCGAGTGTTCCGATGATCAATCATGTACAGGCGTTACACGAGATTGGAACACTATACTTCGCGATCCCTCTTCCAAGAAGTCAGGCAGGAAATCCGTTAGGGGATATGATGTCGTCTTTGTTTGGTGGACCTTCCTCCGCATCGCCAGCGAGACGTGCTTTGGCACCTGCAACAGCAGCAACTGCTTTGGACTGAGAACAATATTCAACGTATTTAGCAAGTGTAGCGGTCACACAGGTAAGTTCTCTCTCATGACTTTAATCATCCACCCATCTAATAGGCTGCTTGTAGCAACAGCGGCATAACTTTCCACAAGCTGTGCAAATCTTTCGGACAGAGGCATCAGCTTTACCACAATATGAACAAGTGTTTTTCAGACACGCCTCATTGCTCATTGCTATCTTCTCGAATACCTTACCTTACCTCTTGATGTTACCTTGCAGCAGCAGCACCTTCAGCTCCGAATATACTCTTCTCATGTAGTTGAAATTGATTTCAAAAGATTCGCACTTCCCATGGACGTGTTCAGATGCCTTTGAACTAGGGCTTTGATATCCTCTCAAGCCAGTCGGGCTGGACCTTGGCCACAGAGAATGTCGACCATAGCTTCGTATTCTTCGGGTATAGGTTTGATGACAATCATGTTCCACCCTCCTTCAATCATATGAAAGCCAGTAGTTCCGTAGCGAGTGAAATGGTGAGCGATGGGCATCACCATACCTCATGGTGTACTAATTGACGGGAAGAACATTACCTTCCTCCGCTTTCACCATAAATACACGCCCACACGTTCGAAAGAGGTAGATCTGATTTTTCTGTCGTTGTATTCGAAATGTATTCGAAGTGGCGGGAACGGGGAATAGAATGTTGGATCTGGAAACGGTTTTGATTGCAGAAGGAGCCTGAGCCGCAGTGACGTTGGCATCATCGGCCAAGAGAGCAGAAGACAACTTGAACGCGTTTGCCAACTTCAAGACTAATGGTCAAGTCAGGTGATCTGTGAGCTCAAGCACAAACAAGCAAACAGTCCCTGAGCGCTTATTTCGAAAACAATAACGGTTTCTTTTTGTTCCAACCCACAATCAGATTCATAGGCGGTATAAAAGAGAATGGAACGCATTTGCCGCTGCTCACAACATTTCTCCTTTCAAGTCCACTGGCTGGTAGTATAGACACTTCTTTTCTCTATAAAGGCTCCCTGTGGCATCAACGAAACTTCACGTTCTCCCAAGCAACTACACGTTCATTTACGGCCGCTGTCCAGAACCTCCTCTGTTTTCTCTCTACCCTTTAGACAACATACTCATAGCTTGAAGCTATAACGAATAATTTACACCAACGAATTCTCTCAAAAGAGTATAACAAACTATCATGATCTCCTTGGCACTTTTCGTGTTCACGATATCCCTCACTCAACAAGTGGCTTCGCATGCTTGTATGGAGCGAATTATCTTTGAAAAAGAGCTTCTGTACTGACGTCTTCCTTGCCTGATAGCCTTCTTTCATCCTAGTATGTGGGGCTTCAATGTTACCGCGCAGACATTTCCTTATGACAATCGGTGCGTACTTGGATATCCATGTATAAACCTTGCCAATTAACACCTCTACTCTAGACCTGTAGCACCTCTCACAAACTACACTTTCGACGAGGTACTCCATTCCATTTGCCCATCTATCCATTTCTCACTTCGATTCAGTGGTGGTTCCACGGTCACCTAGACTTTCCCCCTCACCCCACTGATGTCTTCCAACTTCCCGCCGGCGGCCGCGCTACGACCGAAATCTCTTGCGACAAAGGCGCTACATCCTTCTTCGCTTCTTCTCCGGGTGGTGATGTCCGCCAAGGCGACAACGTCTGCCCGAACCAACCCATAGCCGAATTCCACACGACAGGCTTTGACGATCTCAAAGGATGCGCGTTGGCGATTGCGTACAACAGCAACGCGAGTGAGGTCGTTCCCGAGGATTTCACTGTCTTCAGTGTCAATCAGACTTGTGTCTGGACAAGGTTTACGGATTTTGAGGTTCCCGAGAGGCTCCCTGAGTGTCCGAATGGAATGTGTACCTGTGCGTGGTTTTGGATACATTCGGTGAGTTCTTTGGTTGTTAGGGGCTCGATGGGTTTCTGATCCACGTTGATCTTTTGCTAGGCTGACAGTGGAGGTGAACAAAGTGAGTTCCACTTCATATCATCTAACAGCTGCCTTTTTCATTCCCATGTACAGATTACATGACAAGCTTCCAATGCAATGTTACTGGCGCCACATCTGCCGTTCCCCTAGCCAAAGCTCAAGTGCCTCGTCGCTGTGGAGCAGATCCTCAGTTTGGGAAAGAACTTGCCTCGCTCTCCAATTGTACCTACGGCGCCAAGCAACCACTTTACTGGTTTCAGGCAGAGAACAATACGGTGAGTCACACTTTCAATTCCTGGTTGAGAGAGCCTTTACCAATCTCATCTACTATGTAATAGATGTTCGAAGGCGCACACGCTCCTCCCTTTTACAATGATCTCTACAACTTCGTCGACGGGGCGCAGAATGATATTTTTGAAGACTCGTATATTCAGATCCCTACTCCCTCTCCCGTCGCAGGGTTTCCCGTTTTGAACGAGACGGTAGCGTTTGGTGTCGATGTACCTTTTGCTTCGTCAGGCAATGTTAACGCTTCTTCATCGACTGGTTCCGTCTCTGGCAGCAACTCGAGTAGTAGTGATGGTGGTCTGACAGATTTGGACGCAGGCGCTTGGTAAGATTTACAGTACGTATACCTTACTTGAGCTAATGATGAATCCATGCATCCCTTCATTTAGTATAACTCTAAACATATCAAACAATACTAAGCGTAGTATTGTCGCTAATGGGTCAGAAGGATGGAAGAGGAGTCGGATTGCAGCTCATCTACATCGACGACGGGAGCCTATGGGGCAGAGTACGAGTTTGGCCTGGGCGTTGTTCGGTTGGAGAAAGATGTGATTGGGCTGGTACTATCAAAGTACTTGCTACTCGTACTTAATCCTTATCGGATGATTAAGATCAAAGAGCTTAAAAGAATAAGAAGAACCGCACTCAATATAACTCGCTGATTCCCGGGGATTGAAGCAGACTTCCCATTCTGTTGTATCAATTTTGATAAATGCTCGAATCGTACAACTTGAGCCTTTCAGAAAACAGCATAAACAATTGACCCCCCAGTGTTGAGGGAGGACGGCTTGAATCTCGGACCGACAATAAGAAGCCCTGGTCTGTAAGTTATAACCACCAAGAAAGAATTTTGTCAACTCTCGCTCCTTTCACCCTTTTGACTGACAAAAAAGCGTCCCTTAAACTTTTTTTGTTATGTTGCGAACGGTCATAGAATGAAGAAGCGGTATCCGGTATACTTATGGTTAAGATCTCAAGCGTGCTCTCCTCGTGCCAGCGCCTTGCTGAGTTAAGTAGTCCCACAATGACAACAAGCGTACTTCGCGCCTGAGTCCTGGACGAGTTTCATTCGAACAAAACATTGTACACCGCTTTCAATCGTTATCAGTACATTGAAGGAGACGATGCGTTTCGAGCTCAATGGACAAACATGGGAGTTCGATTACAAGCCCCTCGCCTGGCAAGCGCTTTCAGCAAAGACGAGAAAGTCATCTGCTCCACCTGTTGGCCCAGAACAGGTCGACACTCTCGAAAACTACGATTTCGCCATCGACAAACTTCAGTCCCAAATCGACAAGGCTTACAAGAGCTTTGCCCGCGAAAAGCCTGAGAGGTTACTTGTCCCGAAGGAACGTCCAGAAAGAGAGCTTTATCAGAGCTTTATCGCTTTTATGAACCAAGGCATTGGCTCATCTTTGGCTCAGCTGCCAAAAGATCATAAGGCGCTATATCGAGACCTCAAATTCTATGTCTGGGATAGGCCAACGAAGGACGGGATTGAAGGCGCTCAACCGCTGAAGCCCGATGGCGCGGGCGTACTTGGATTCGAAGGCGACAAACTAGACAACCTCTTCTGGAGTCCGCTGGCTGAAGGTGGCGGGCAGATCGCTATTCCGATCGAGGTCAAGGGCAATTCGGCAACTTATGCTCGCTGTATGTTTAGCGCTAGTCCGCTTCGACAATTCGTGTTGGTCATCGGCTACAAACACAATGAGCATAGCCTTCGGTTTTTTGTCTTCCACCGTGGAGGTTGCACGGGCTCTAAACCATTGGATCTTGACGAACCAGACGGTCAGAAGGGCTTCATTCATTTGCTTGTCTCCATCCTAACCTGGAGAACCCGCGCTGATGCTGGTTTTCCAGCCTGGTGCAATGACGCTCAAATTTGCCTTCCTAGACGAAAGGCTGGAGACAGTTCTCCATTGACTGTGGATATTGATCGTATCCTCCACTACAGTGTCTGTGTTCGGGGTCGCGCTCCTCGTGTATTCCGCATCCGGGTCCCTGCTGCGCTTCCTGTGGAGGAGCCTCTAGCGGGAAAACTCGTGCCTGCTACTCAGACTGGTGTTCGACGTTCGGCTAGGATCCAGGCTGCGAAAGAGAAGGCAATTTCGAAGACGAGCGGCACAGGAAGTCCCTTGAATCCTACTCAAACCGTTTCTGGGAATGCTAAAAAGAAAGCATCAGGTAAAGACGACGATGCAGGTTAGTTGTCTTCCCATCGGTCCTTTCCCCTCTAAATTTGTTTCACAGTTTCGTCTATCGTCATTTCTCGAGTTCGAGCGTTAGCCGATAAAGTAGAAAACGTAAAACAGTCCATTGATTGGTCTCCATCGGACCCCCTCAACCTGAAGGGAGGCGATTCTGCTGTCGTAAAATTTTGTTGGGTCCGGGGTCGGGGTCCAAACAACGTCTTTATAGAACCTCTGCTTCTTAGCGACTGCAGCGGTATGTTCGGTGTGCCGAAGCATCTTTACTCTTTCCGCGCCTACCATAAGGCTGGCTGCCCAACCACGAACCACCCTTTCCTTCCGGCTTCTGATAAAGTGAACAGCTCCCGGTGGGCACTATGGGGGGAGACATCTGAACTTCCCGAACAACGGTCGCTTTTAGGTCATGCGCTCGCGTTTGTTGGCCATTCTATTGTATCTGCGAAGGACCTGCCTTCGTTGGTTCTAGCAGTTCTTCACGCCCACACTGGTAAGCCTGTGGTTTCAAGTTTTATACTTTGCTGACCCCGCATCAAGGGTACTACAACATGTGTCAGAACGATTATCAGCACCGCGATCTCAGTGTCGGCAATGTTCTTATGGTAGATGAACCGATGAAGACTGAGCCTTTTGTTATCTCCGATCCCAACGAAACTCAGAGGGAAATTCTTGAACTTTGCAGAAAACTAGATATCAATGACCAGTGCACTGGCTTCGTCATCGATGGAGATATGGCAGTCACCTGGAAAAGCTATTTCACTGAGGAACATGTTGGCACCAAATCGGTAAGAATGCTTTGAAATCTTCTATGTGCACCACGAGAGTAATTGTTTGGCAGGGTACCGAAGAATTCATGTCTTCGATGCTGTTGAACCCGCTTAACAAAAGCCATGTGCATTCTCCTGTGGATGATTATTACTCGCTTTATTTTCTTACACAATGGGCGTGCGTTTTCCGCGATTTATCCCCAGAGGACAAGCTCGAGGAACCTGAGCATATTCAGCAATTGCAATCATACCTTGCGGGGGGTCTGCATACCAGATCTACAGCAACCACCACCATCACTCGCAAAAAAATGAAAGCAGAGCGATACGGAGCTTTCTTGATGCAAGCTCAGCCATTTCTGAAAAAATGGTATGATGAACTGTGTAAGCTTGATGATGAATGGGACGAGATGGATGCCTCCGAGCGCTGTAATGCTAAATCATTTCGGGACATCGCAGACCGTGGATTTTTGTCTTTTTTGCGTGTTGTTGCTGAGTTGAAGCTTTTGTGATAGTTCGGTCGCAGCTTTTGCGATAAATTTCCTTTCCGTTATGTTCCTGTTGTTTTAATATCGGTCATTACATCCGAATACTGTCGTTGATCATTACAAAATGGAATGTTGAGTGTTGAACCAATATGGGGATTGATTACAATAATTTGCCTCAGCGTATCTATTACAATATGTCACCCTCTGTAAACGGCGGCATCCGCTCATCTTTGCACTCAGCTGCCAAAAGATCATGAGGCGCTATATCGAGACCTTAAATTCTATGTTTGGGATAGGCCAATGAAGGACACTAAACGGCAGTGAAGCCCAATGGTGCGGGCGTGCTTGGATTCGAAGCCGACGAACCAGACAAACTCCTTTGGAGTCCGCCGGCTGAAGGTGGAGCGCAAATAGCCATTCCGGTCGAGGTCAAGGACAATTGGTCAGATTTGGTCCTTCAGTCCGGGATTTATGCTTGTTGTCTGTTTAGTGCTAGTCCGCTTCGACAATTCGTACTGGGTATTGGCTACAATTACGAGGATCACACTCTTAGATTTCTTGTCTACCAGCGTGGAGGTTACACAGGTTCTGAACCTTCAAATCTTGACCAACCAAAGGGTCAGAAAGGCTTTATTCATTTGCTTGTCTCCATCCTAACTTGGAAGACCCGCGCTGATGCAGGTTTCCCAGCATGGTGTAATGACACGCAAGTCTGCCTTCCTGGACGAAACGCTGGGGACAATTATCCGTTGACTGTGGATATTGACCGTATTCTTCGTTATAGTAAGTATCCGTACTTGGCTTCACTAATTGAGCGAGCTCATCACTGTGGCATCGGACTCAGCTTCCAGGTTGACAGCTGTAAAGCTGCAAGAGTAGGAAGAGCTCGTATTCAAAGGACGCTATGGCTCCCTGGTTTTTGCATTTCCCCAGAGGCATCTGCGTCCCCGCATTCGGTAGTCTACATAGATTTTATAGTCCGTGCAAGGAGTGCATTACCTGTGTTAGCATCGCAGGTGAACGAAGACTCGGAATTGATACAATATATCACGATCACATCTTCTCTTGTGTGGAACTCACGATCGCGGGCAAGTCGTTATATTTCCTTTGAAGAAATGCCGTGAACCTCGTACGTACGTCTCGCTACTCGATGACACTAACAAATATGAGCTGAGTTCAGAGAGCAGAATGTGTTGCAACGTTTTCGTACTCAAACGGAGCGGGGATGGGCACGATAAACGAAAGTAAAAGTCGAATTCATGAGTAGATAACACATACAATTGTATGGTACATGAAAATCTATGAGACAACAATCAGTGACTCGATTTAAACAGACGAAAGGCAAAAAGTAGAGAAATAATCAGAGAACCGGGTATCGACTCGGCAGAAAACAGCGGTTAAGCGTCTCCTGCTTCAGACGGCACTTCCTAAAGCATTCGGTCGAAGATCATCACACAAGAACTACACTACAACGAAAGAAAGGGATAATCAATAATGGAGATTTTGGCTCACCTCAAACCCCGACAATTACAAGAGAGCTTGCGGTATTCCTACTTCTCGAATCCAAAGTTAAGATTCACCACAAAACTGGAAAGCTGGTCGTTTCCTGCAGTGGTTGGTTGCTGGATGAAAAGACAAAAGAAAAAAAAAGTTTAAATTGGGTTGGCACGACCACGTGGTTGATTGAACCTAATCGGCCCGACGACCACTGCAAAAGGTCTAGTAGTTTTTGAGTCTTCGTGTCGTTTAGGCTTGGAAGTAAAGTCCTTCACGACAAAATTCCAGACCCCTTCCGCTCTTTATAAAGGATCCATGAACTTTACTTCATTGTTACCCTTCAACAAATTTGACCAGGTATGACCCGAATCGTGAGGGAAGTTTCTCAGAATCCGCGTTCTGAATTTCAGGTGTGCTATGAGCTCTTGTGTCTTATTCGAACAATGACATTCTGCACGTTAGGAGCTTACGGACTCGAAAAGCTCGACAACTTCTTCGTGAGTGTTACAGATTCTTAGCATCAAGTCAAATGCTAATTCTATATGGACACAGCAAGCATCATCTTCGCCGTCACTCATACAACAATTCTGAATCTTCCTTTTTCCAAACTAGCCGCCGTCAGCTCCGTTATGCCAGAGCTGAACATTCACTCTCAATCTCTTTTCATGCACATGTCGATGCTACGCCCTCCAAAAACCCGACCACGCACTCTCTGCAAATACAATTACGCCTTTTGAATCAAGCAGCAGTACTTCTGACAGCACAGGCAGCAGATATCAAAGGGCGCTTGGATGCTTTGTCAGAAGCCATCTCGAAAGATCGTTCGATTGTGGATCCAGAGAAATACAGGCAGACCTTGATTGAGAGGTGGAAGGATCAACGGAGTCTAGAGAAGATTGAAGATGAAGTCAGACGAGTTCAAGCGGTTATAGCAAATATGAGCGGAAATTCATCGACTTCCCCAGTGCCGGTCCAAAATCCTGAATCGAGAGCGCAGGTAAACTTAATTAAGTTTCTCCAATCAGCCTCTTTTCGTCCGCACTCTCGACATCTACGATCACGTCCGCGTAGCTCTGCTACGTCCCTCATAGACCGTGCGCCGCGTCGGATGACCCTCGCCGACATCTCACCCATCCGTGCAAGCCTGTGGAGTGTTACCGAAGCCTTCACTAAGGAACATGTCCGATTGAAAACCACAGGTCCAGCCACTCCCGAGACATTGATTTCACTACCAGTCTCGATTGGACCTCAAAGGAAACAGTCACTGGCTCTTTGCGGCACGCTTGGTAGTATTGCAGAAGTCGGATCTGTATTGGGAATCCAAAAGGATGGTAAAGACGTTAGACCAGAAGACAGTACACCTTCCTCAGCCACGACCTCTATTTTCAACCATACAGAAGGCACTGAAAGTATGAGCGGGGTCGAGACTCTTGTCTACGCCGCTGAAGAATATAAAGTCAACGAGGCGACACGCAATTCTCTTTCTAGTCTTCCAACACTTTCTCCTGTTACCACATCCTTCACCGACGAGACATCTATCTCTCAATCCAATGGCACTGCGACAATCTTTACGTATCCACTTCATCAATTTAGTTTCGATAACGTCGAATTGGAAGTAGAAATACCCATCTACGCCCAGGATCTTTTCGCGAGTCTCGACCGCGTTGGACTAGAATTTGGAAAAGGGGACGTCTTAGATTCGGCTTTTAGCATAACAGATACTTCAACAACACCAAAACAGACCAAACACTCGTCCTTGCCTCCTCCTGCTGCTTTCCTCACTCCTCCCCGTCGCTTATCCCGTTCTTCCGGTTCTCTCAAAGGCCGCATCTCAAACTTGAAACCCAGTGTATCACTGGGCAACCTACATTTGAATTCAAATCCTCACACCAAACTACCTTTAGAGCGGGAGAGACCTTCGCTGCTTTCTATCCCTGAATCATCGTCCATGCTCTCGCTATCGAGCTCGCAGACCAGCTTGGCTCCTTCGAGATTGGAGCAGACGTTCCCGTTGTTGGCTGTGCCGTCGTCACCACCTGGAGTTGGGACAGAGACAAACACTAACGTTGCATCGGGTGAAGGCTCTGATAACTCGGATTCCCCCAAATCTGACCCGAACTCGAAAGTAACGAGATTGAAAAGGAAGCTATCTTCCCGGCTATCGTTAGCGATGTTTGGGTCACCAACAAAGACTTCGAAGAAGGATTCGTAATATTTCTGGACGCGTTTGTTTCCCTTAATCATCATGGACATCTCTTTTTACAGTCAATCTTCACTGATTGATGTCTTCTTTTCTTCTTTTCTTTATGCATCCCACTCTGATTATGCTTTGCTTTATCTTCACGTTTTGGTTTCCATTTGACTTTTTGGTTTCATCGGCATTTTCAATTATCAGATGTATTTCTATCTTACGCTCCATTTTCCAAACGTATACTTATCCTTTTACTGTCAATCATATATCAAATTCTCTATGTGAATAATCGAACTAAGTCTGCCTGGATTATGCATTTCTGAATCTCTTCACCTTTATTGTCTTTTCCCCTTTTCCGCGCAGGAGAGCTTATCTAACGGACTAATATCTCCCAGCCTCATATTGAAGATATCCATTGTGATTAGAGAGCATTGGAAAATAGCCTAGACCAACTCGGATTGGCTTCATGCCGATTGCCTACATCTGATACCATCTGAACTTACGCATCTAGGTTAAATCACTTTCTTAATAGCCTGGGACATGCACTGGGCGGCCTCTCAGTTGCGGGCATGACTACCAATGGCTCCCACAAAAAGTCCCACCGTGCACTAAACCATTTTTCCTACAATTCGAGCAAGATACGTAGTGGTAAGCGATAGCATCAAGCTGCACTTGACTAACTCACAAATTCTTCGGGACTTGGGTAGTAACGTATTTCTACAACTCCTGGAGGGCCAAAGTCCACAAATTTGACGCTCCGGAGAGTTATATGCTTGCCTTCTCCACGAGTTGAGACATGGATGTTCAACGGGGTAAGGTCACTGGGTGAATAGAAAGAATTTTCGGTAAAGTGGTCTTGGAAGCCATGATCAAGGATGTGCTCACGAATAGACGAATCCATGCTGTCTTATCCACTGATATACCTGACTGCAAGCTTGGTCTTGTGCATCGTGGTAGATCTTATATCTCTGCTGGAGCGGGGCCTTTCGCCAGGCATCAACCTTGTGCAGTGGTTTTCCTGGTTGTTTCAACATGACAATGACACCGGTTTTCCCAACCTCTATCACCCCTGCCTCCACAAAGTATCCGAGTGTCCGGAGTGCAACCACTTCGCATGCAGCATTCGGCACCCTTATGTCGACGAACTTCAAAACAAGCTTATCCCCTTGATAAGTTGTATCGGTCGACCTGACTGTATATCTGACGTTTGAAGGAAATGTAAAAACACTTTTAGTTGATTCCGCCTTCGATAGGGCGATGCGTTTTTTCACTTTGTTCAATAGGCTTTTTGCTATTCATAGTTGTAGAAACATACATAAGTAAGTCCACAACCATTCACAATTGAGAGCAAACACTTACTGAAATACAAGTTATTTTGATCGTATCCGTTACAACTATCTGAGTTAATCCAGGGTGCTTCCTTCGAGTATTTTATTAGAGTAAGAATTATTTTCAAGACAAACCAACTTGCCTGCAGTTGTGTGAACCATTTTCTTTCACGATCATCTTGCGAAACCCGACGTTGCAAGTTACCCGCTTCCACATTCGAATTATTGCTCAAAGCACTCGCACTCTCGGGCTCCAGCCTGCGTTGCGGAGGAGCCGCTTCCCGAATTATGGCGCTGACAGCAGTACTAATGACAAGCTGCAAGCATATGGCGCGAAATAACATCGGAGAACTGTTGAAGAGAAAAAGGGGAGAAAGATTTCCTGAGATGGACGAGAACAATGAGGTAGTAAGATGAAGCTTGAGGCCTGATGAGTCTCTGACCAGCAGAGAGATATGAAGCCCGAACTTGACGTTGGGAGGAACAGGTAACGTGGGCGCTAAATAATAAACGCATGCCATCGATCAATCCATGTGGAATATAAATTTATATCACTTCTCGATGGCTGACCATATCGCAGACTCGATAGAGCTTAAATCAAACAACTTGGCCCAAATTCAGAGTCGCATCTCGGCAGCAGAGAGGCAAGTAGAAGGTATTGAAGAGCAAATGGAAAAGCTCAGGAGCGCATACGACGCCCAGATATCGGAGCTGAGGCGTCAAAGGGATGCGAAAGCTCTCGAGATTGCTTCTCACAAAAATCTACTTTCGCCTGTCCATCAACTTCCAATTGAGGTTCTCTCCAAAATCTTTGAGCTTTCGTGCAGCCCGGACGCCGATATTGCTCCAGAACACGATATCATTCGTCGCACCTTCGTCCTGTCCAAGATTTGCGTTCATTGGAGGAAAGTTGCACATGATACTCCTAGGATCTGGTCAAGGGTATGTCTTTCAACGTCCCAACACTTGAGGGCAATCACTGGAGATGTTGTGTGGGTGGGTGAATGGCTCTCGCGAAGTCGAGGACTTCCTATAGAACTTCACCTGAAGTTCCTTAATCCCTACTCCCGCAGGCAGGATATTACACGCGGAATGTACAAATTGCTGCAGTTTGCTTTAACTCACCGTCACCGAATTCAAATCCTTAATCTGTCCGGGGATATGACTTGCTTTCTTCCCATTTTCCGTCTCCCTCCTTCTTCTCTTCCTTTGTTAAAGAAGCTGTCACTCCATTCGGCATTCCAAGACCCCTACCCCTTTCCTTATGATATCGACATTCAGGCTTTTCTCGGTTCACTCGAATTATCTCAGGTAGAATTATCAGAGTTCGGCCCTAATACCAGTTTCTTCGAGTCGCTGATATTACCCACAACACAGTTGGTGGCTTTGCAGGTCAAAGACACATCCTCGTCATTCCTAAAACCCCCGTTTACGTCGATCTGTTCCAACAGTGCCCAAATCTTGTCAATCTTATAATTGACCTGCAAATGCAAATGTTGTCTGGATTTGATCCTACCATCTCAATATCCCTCCCTTCCCTGAAATTCCTTGATATCGTCTGCCGGCAGTTGTCTCAGGGCGTTTCCCTCCTACATTGTCTTGTAGTTCCCTCCCTACAAGACTTGTCGCTCCATTGGTGTGGAATGAGCTCCCCAGAATTCTCTCGAGATATAGATAGACTTCGCAACCACTCCGAGTCTGCATCTCGTTTGACATCATTGACAGTCTATATCCGGTGGCTGTACACAAACGACGACCTGACCTTGTTACTCGCTCTCTTCCCTCGAGTCACATCTGTCCGAATATATCGAATCGAATTCGACGTGAGCGCTTTTCTCCGAGCTATGACCTACTCTCGAGGTGATCCTGTCCTTCTGCCAAAGATTTTGGACCTCGAATTAGGCTTCAAAACACTTACAGACCGACAAAGTTACTATCCTTCCGAACTCGTACCAATGATACTTTCTAGGTCATGGCCGGCACGCTCCCATCCTGATACAGAGATAACAAGCCGTCAGGTAATGGATTTGGAAGACGATGTGACCAATGAGGTGTGTAGATTGCAGAAGTTCAATCTGTACGGATCGTGGTTGAAGGAACCAGACGAAGAACTCATCGCTGGAATACCGGGTTTGACTTTTGAATATCATCCTAATGGATGTAAGTAGGGAGTTCTGAATCATTCATAAAACCTAGTTTCAAAGCAAAATGGTTTTGTACACTTCAAGTTGACGTTATCTGACTCTTGCTCTATCCCTTGTTTACTTCTGATCCTTAACTGCTGCTCTACTTCACACTTGCCTTTTATTTTTACTCTACTTTGATCATGACCCTCCGTACTTGTACTCGAATTCGTATACTCAACTCCGGCACTCTAGCATTAGGCTTTAATTGAGCTCGCTTCGAATATTACATGCAGGTTTGGCAATTTACTTGTGTGTGAAATGGATAGTCCTATGCAGTTGTTAACGATTACAGTAGTTTGAGGAACAGGTGAAATTTACAGACTAGATGAATACGTTTTACAGATACAAAGCAGGGCAGAAAATTAAATGTTCAAATTTGTTAGACGACACATGCTAAATCTTATTACCACCCACCCAGACCGGTTTCCAGATCGGAGATGTCGATGTCGAGGAAGAGCCTGAATTCGAAAGAGGCGTCGGACAAGAGCAACCAGTTCGAGTGCCCAGGCATTTTGGTCTTGAGCTTGGGGTGCTGTGATTTGAAAGCGAGTCTACAGTGTATTGTTCGGATACGCAGTTCAAAGGCGTTCCAGAACGAAAGGGACCATGCTCGATATCGAATTCGAGCACTGATTCCGTCACCGTCGGTATCCAGTTATATGAAAGAGGAAAACAAGGTCCTACTGTACGTGCACTCTGTACACGGGATTCATATCCTGTTGGTACCTTTACCTCCTTCTCCTGCTTCTTCTTTTCCAGATCCCATGCCTTGACCATCAATTCTTGAACGGTCGGCGCAGAAAGCGCTGAGTCTAGACGGAGTTTCTTTCGTGGTAAGGTATTCGTATGGTGAAGGGCTATCACACTCGAGTCGGTTATAGATACGTGATCAGACGGAGGAAGAAGAGTGGAAGTGGATATTGAAGAGGGAGTAGGAGAGAAGAGCGTAGTAGTTGCGGTGGCGGAGGTAGATGAAAAAGTATCAGTGTGAGTATGACTAGTTGAAGCAACAGCAGTAGGAGACGCTCGCACCGAAGGAGCGGGACTAGGCTCCACTGCGGCAAGCATCGTTGGCGAGTGCGTTGAAGTGTGAGACAATGGCTGCAAAGGCAAATTTATCTGAGCGTTCGAGTCCGAAACGCTACCAGCCCAGTCAACTACAGGCGAACTCGAACGCGAAGGTATAATTATTGGTGACGCTACGTTGTCACCAAGACTTTGTTTCAGAATCTGCAACGCATCCCTCGAGTCATCTTGCTCGCCCTGTAGGCTCTGTGTAGCTTTCCGTTTCCGACCAGCAATCTGACTCTGAGGAAGCTTCGTATCCGACAGCGGGAGTTGCGATGGCGGTTGCAATTGCTCTGATTGCTGCGAAGGTACTGCAGCTGTAGTTTGCACATAAGCATTCTGAGAGTAGGTCTGTAGTCGTTGCCGTTGGCCGTGCTGGTCCTGATAATTCTGCTGCTCATTCTGTATCGGTACAAAGTATCGGAACGGCTGAGGACTCGGAGGTACAGCGGCTAAGCGAGCCGGTACTTCAGGTAACGCAGACGGAGCCTCCTTCGAAGGCATCAAAGGTACGCGCTGTATTGGAACAGTGCCGCTTTCTTGCATTGAAGTTTGAGTTTGACTAAATGAAGCCGGATTGACCTGTTAAAAAGTCGAAAGTATCTTCAGCGAACGCAGTATGTTGGAGAGAGGTCGGACGTACATCAAGTCGGGCATCTCTCCTTGGAGGCGGTGGTTGTTGAACTTTTGTTGGTGGCTGACCACTGCGGACCGGCGTGACTTGTGGGACGGGATTGACCGGCTTTGCTGAAGAATTGGATACCTGTTTGTGTTTGGAAGTAGGAGATGCAGATTTTGATGGCAAAGACGCCGGCGACGAGTCGGATGATGAGTTCAAGCCCAAAGATGAGGATGAACAGAGGGGTTGAGACAAACAAGGTTTATTCGTGAGATTCGGTTGCGAGGACCCAACGAATATTGGCACAGGGACTGATTTTGGGATACTGATAGGTATAGATGCAGATTTGGTCGCTGAAGTACGGCGGACGAATATCGCTATCTGGT
Organism: Lentinula guzmanii; assembly: GCA_027919855.1. Classification (NCBI taxonomy): domain Eukaryota; kingdom Fungi; phylum Basidiomycota; class Agaricomycetes; order Agaricales; family Omphalotaceae; genus Lentinula; species Lentinula guzmanii. The sequence continues at coordinate 249,355 of JANVFO010000034.1, read as the reverse complement.
TTTGATTCGGTGACTGACTAGTTTTCGTCTTTGGTGTTACAGTCGGAGCAGAGTGATATCGTGGGGTAGATGGAACGACAGGAGTCAAATCTTCTTCAGATTGTGGCATCCATCCAAACACTCGTGGAGTCGAAGACGACACTGGAGTAAAAGAGCTTGACGAAGATGAGAACATTGACAGCCCACTTGACGGTGCGCTTCCATAGGACTGAGGTTGATAAGAATGCGATGGAGAAGCATCCGTCGTTGCCCGAGCCGAACTTAAAGTGGAAGGTCTCAAATACGAGATTTTGTGCAACTGTGGCGGCAGAGGGACGGGCTCAGTCATTTGAAGACTTCTATTTACTTCCTGAGTCCCCGTCCCATTCACCATCGACATATCCACATAATTATTCGAAATGATACCGCGGTTACTGTTACTTGAAGGAATCAAGAATTCGGTCTGTTGTGGCGTCGCTCGTTGAAGTTGAAACTGGGAAGATGCCTGCTCAGATGGGCCAATAACAGAGTGATTGGGCAGTGTTGGTTCCACCATGAAGGATGGTGAGGTTTGGCTTGCGAAAGCGGAAGGAGTTGCAAGAGTAGGAGGGAAGTCTGCGGTAGAAGATTGGCTGGAGTTGTACATAAATTGCATTCCGATATCAGAATGGTGGCGAGGGCTGCGGTGAACATGAGCACCAATCAAAGCCTTTCTCCGCAGATCGTTGTGGTTAAAGTTTTGGTTGTGAACGGTGCTTGTGGGCATCCAAGGAAGTGATGAGGGTATCGAGGCATCATCCAATGTCATGATCTACGCGTATCAGAGTAGCGAAATAGTAAGAAGGAGAATGATACAGTGTAATCGCGTGAAGGAAGACAAGTCGCGTTGGCTTTCGTGGTATGAAGTGATGGGTAAAAAGAGACTGATAAGTGTAAACGACCAGATAATTGGTGACCGTGACCACAGAGTACAATGGCCATGGCCTACATGACCGTAACCATGCATGGGCGTCAAAAATCCTTTTGTACTACGAGTATGGCATAGTCTACATTCAGAAAGATTTTAGTGAAAGACAATGGTAAGCTGTGTCAAAGACACTCACTGGCAATTCTGGTCCGACGTCGCTCTCTTTAAACCAAGGTACACAAACCTCCGAACAAAACCTGAGTAACTTCACCAGATCGGCTCGGAAAGTTAGTATTCCAAAACCTAGGAGTATTGCTGAAATTTCATCTGCAAATAACGTAGCGGTCTGAGATAGCTATCAAGATTGTAAGTCAGAGTAAAGAGCCAAGGAGCAAGTTGTGGAAATAATTCGAGGAGGTGGTCAAAGCAGCATTTCAAACTCCGCTCTCTTATCCAAGTCTTCAGTCTCTTTCCTTTTCGCCTTCACGTTTTCAAACTCAAACCACCTCAAACCTTAATATCTCAGCACTCGGCGGCTCGCAAGATGAATGACCAAGAATGCTCGCTGCCTGGCAAGCGAATTTACCTTAAGATCACTGAGGTCTCGAATATTCTGCATGGATAGCAATGAATTCAATTCAAGGTACTTTGTGAAAATCCCAATGCATGGACCTCTTCAGCATTTCACGGTTGCAGTCCGAATGCTGTCATTCACACAAGGGTGCACAGTGCATAGGTATCTCTAGTCTCCTACTCTGGTGGTTACTAGTCAAACCCGGTTGCTAACTGAAATCGTCCAGACCCTCTCCGCTTCTCGAAGAAATGAAGGTGTCTATGGACACGCTAGTACGGTGAGTTACCCGCATTCAGGGGCACGGCTGCGTCATTTAGATTATCCGTCTATGTTTCGAAGAACGAATTTCCAAGCCCCCAGCGCTGGATCTGACACGGTTTTAATATTTCATGCGAACCAAGTTGAAGCATTACAGTGGTCAAACAAGCTTCGGGTTTGTGTATTAGCCGCATTCAAGTTGTTGATGTAATAGTTTATCAGCGAATTTCATCTGTCCTGAGCCTCTCGAATGGCTCAAATGGAAGCTGAGTATGTCCATCACAATGCCCACGATCTCCCCCTGACCTAGTTTTCAGGACATAGCACCCGGTCGGACATCGCTCAAGGAAGGATCCGATTTTGCAAGTGGATATCGAGCCACAAGACGCTAGTACTAAGACTACATATCAAAGTACCAAGAGCCTGATCATGCTTCACTCATAGAGTAGATTATAGCATATTCAAGAATATGCAGAAAGTTTTCTGACATATCTATGGCGATGTCAAAGCTGCCATTTTGAAAGTCAAAGCGCGAAATATCTTACGCCACCGTTGTTCCGGGAAATCCGCGAACATTTGATGGTCCAATCATTCAGTATGAAATGGAACTCCGACCGTCGACGAGAGCGTGATCTTGTGAACCTCGTTCCACCCTTGCTCCTCAGCATTCATCTTCAGCCGTCCCTTTGCTCGAGGGTAAACGGTCGATAACTCCTCTCCGACATCAGTAAACTCTCACAGAAGTCGTTCAGTCCAACGCCACACTGCGCAGTTCCACTCGCTCATTTTCGCAAGAATGCCTCGTGCTAAATCTCTAGTCAGTTCTCATGTTTTTCATTTTTCCCTTTCGAGCTCTTTTCGTATTACGATTGCTGTTCGAGTTCCTACCCTCGGTACTGAACTAACCGACTGAATATCCCTTCTGCGTATCCTTGTTATCCAACAGAAAGACGGACGCCCTAATGAAGCCAACATGGCCGCCACATGTTCCGTATGTCAGGCAGTCATCTCGAATAAGACTGATCTACCTCGACATATGAGGATTCATTCAGCTGATAAACATAAATTGTAAGATCGTCCTTCCTTTCTTCTGCATATTCCCCACCCTCCTCATGCAGGCTTTACACTAAAATGTCCACTTTCTTATAGCATGCATCGGTGTCCTTACACCGAGTGCAACTTTGAAAACCTTCAGAAAAGCAATGTCGAAACACATATCCGAACCCAGTGAGCCATCTCTCCTTTAACATACACGCAATCTACTTGAGACGCGTTTCTTCGGCTAATATATGTGATTAGCACAAAGAGCAAAACAAACAACTGTCCGGACTGCGATTTCACTACTGTCGATCCCGGCTCTCTGACGCGTCACAGGAAACGAATTCACGGTTATATCCCTAAAACACGACGATCGAGGCATCCAAAGCCTACTCCAACTGCCACCGGCTCTCCTATCGCAACCTCAGAGGATGCTTCATCTCATATCCACGATACAGACGAAGGGACATCTTCGATGAACCTACAAACACAGAATCCCGAGTTCATGATCGGACCTCATCACGCCCAATCCCAGCCTGAGCCTCCGACATCAACCGAATTACTTATGAGGACAAACTTCAACCAAGCACCGATCAGCCGGTTCATCACAACCTTGAGTTCGTCAACCTCAATATCAGCACCGGTACCAACGACGCTGAAGAGGGTATCTCGGGCTCGGATAGAGGATGAGGAAGGGGAAGGAAGGAAGGAATTTTCAGACAAGGATGGGTTTTGGAAAAGTTCTCTTGGTCCTCGTCAGACGCCTCCCGCTGAAGGAAAGCAGGTAGACGTGGAGGAGGAGAATTCTCTAACGAACAAGGTAACGGATCAACCTGTGGATTGCAGAATTGGGAATGAAGATAAAAACAAGCCAAGTGGCTTGGTTCCAGCGCTGGAGTATGGGACACGACCCCGCCCGGAGATTGAATGCTAGTGGACCAGAGTATGCAATTTTTTTCTCGAGACTTTAGTGCCGGCCGAGTGTTATGTTTTCACTCGGACCGAGAGAGAGCATCGTCTTGAGATGGTGTTCAAGTACAAGCGTTTATTACTGACTACAATTCCGATCACTTTGTTACACAGACTTTATCAGTGTAACAAATAAGGATAAGGAATCAGAACATTCACCAATTTATTGAAATACAGACGCTAGAAACTCAAGAACCCTGGCCATCCAGAGATGCCATCCTACGCACACATCCTGGTTGAGGATCATCGGACTCATTGGACCCTTGTCTGAATGGCCACATAGGGAGATAACACATTTCCTGGAAGTTTGTTGAAACATGAGTCTATACTAAGAAGAAAGAAGACACTGACCTCAAATCCACAAGCAGGTCTACATTTTAACCACACACTCCAGTCTAACCACTTCATGAGACCGTAAACACGTTCCTTCCATGAGTCTAACAAAGACTTAAGGTCTACATTGTTACCGCCCTCTATTATCGCAGGTTTGTGATAATCCGGTTCCAGTCCAGCCATGATTCCATCAACCCACATTCCAGTCACAACTCGACATATCTCTTTGGTCGTCTCGTGAATACCATCTAGGATGAGGTACTCCGAAGACGTAAGACGCGAATGAAGAGAAGAGGTCGTAATGTAGTTGGTATAAGTCGTTGCACAGAGTTTATACATGGGTGACACCCATTCAGTGGAAGTAGGATCTTGTGATGGTTTGATGATAGAAAGTAAGTATGGTTGAAGCATCGCAACGAGTTGAGCTTGAACATTTTCTGCAAGCACCTTATTCTGGGAAGCCGAGTTGCCAGCGTATGTCGAGTTCAACATGTACTGAACCATCTCCAGGCGCTCCGAGTAACGCTTGACAATCAGACGAATAAGAGTGGCCCAATCTACACCGCTGCCGGGGTTAGACACCGCAGAGAGCTCCTCGATCTTCCGTACGACAGCCTGAAGGTCTTTTGGAGATATTCCTAACAGTCGATGCTTGATCCGCTCTTTCCCGTATCGTTCTGGAACAAGACTGGGAACGAGCTCGGTGTCGTAGAAGGAGACGAGGCGAGTGAGGTCAAGCTGGATACGCGTGTCACCTGGATAGTATCTGTGCCAGGTGCCAGAATGGAAAGCGTCGAAACCAGAACTGGGCAAAGCAGTGGTATTGCCATTGAATGATTGGTCGAAAGAGCTTCTGTCTAGATGTTCCAAATGGCGACCGGGACCTGGGGGTCCCCTCCCGGGTCCCCCTGGCCACCGACCGCTTCTATGTCTGGCACGGAGATTGACAGGTTCCACCAAGACACCTTCGTTGAAATCGCAGAGCATTATTTCACTATAATCATAGCAATTGTCAGAAAACTCGTCCGAATTGCGCATCTCTCTTCCTTACAAGTCCATTTCCATCCTGTATCAGTGGGGAATCCAAATTAATAACTCGAAATAGTATGTATCAGCAAGATATAACATACCTAACGAAACCATCAATTTCAAAATCCGAGTTTCCCCAGTCGCACAGGTTCTTGATCCTTTCCCTTTCGCTCCAGAATTTTTCCGGTACAACCTTGCCATAGGCAATAATATCTTGCGAGTCCATTGATCCATCCTGCATCTTCGCTGCAGAGCTCCCATCGAAGTAGAGCACTTTCAGGGGACGTATAGCTGTGACCGTAAGCTGCCAGCATCCAGAGTCCGCCGTTTGTCCTCGACAGAACATATAAGAATGTTCTGGGTCGGTAGCTAGCCATTCAGGACTGCTCGGGGTGTTTGCATCTCCTCGTCCGTGATATAATACCGTGCCAGGAGGTACCACTCCTGGTACAATGCTATGCCCTAGTCCATTCCACAGATGAGCTGCAGAGACCCCTAGACATGTAAATTTTAACTACCATTTCGGTATCGCGTATTTGGCCAATGTTGCATAAACGAATTCACAGTTTCGAATACCAGATGCCCGGTAGCATTTTCATTTGGAGCTCGGCTGATATCCCAGTTATTGTCGTCTCCTTCAAGATCTGGAATGGCCGAATGCTTGTGGGCTTGGAAAGGAATCTGTGCAGCTTCCAATAAGGTAAGGGAAAGCAGAATACCCAGGGATCCTTTTAGAGAATGCGACAGCATGCGCATAGGCGAAGGTCAGGAGATAACGGGTCGATAAGAGACTGACTTATGTCTTCTCTTTATCTGTGATTCCGCAGTGTTACTGTCCGGGTACACTCATATGTAGATAAGATAAGATCATACGTGAGCGGGTATATCGAGTGCCGAGCACGATACCTATGTATAGCCATAAGAAGATTCTCAAGTTGTTGTGCCAAACTCTCTTTCGCCTTTTCGCCTCCAAAAGAGCCAAAAGTTGTTTCCTGGATCTTGTCACAGATCCTGCAAGAGACATCATATAATGAACAAAAATCTATATTAGAAATTATTCTTCATCCGGGTCTCTACTCCTGATACTGGCAGTAGTACTGGAAGCGTCCAGTCTGCCTTCCTCAGCTGCTACCCAACTCTGACTATTTCTCCCTTCATCAGACTCCACGCTGATAGTATCGCTATGCGCACGACTCATATTCCCTTCTCTCTCCTCTCTTTCTCTTTCTCTTTCTCCCTCACGCTCTACTCTTTTTTCAACCTTCTCGGCCTCCTTCTCCCAATCAGGAGTCCACACGCTCATTGCTAGTCCAAATCCGGCACAGTACACAAGTGCGACGGTGAGCCCGACCCAAAGTCCGGCAAGACCCAGATGTGTAGAGGATGAAAAGGCGAGGTAGATCCCGAAGGGGATACCGAACACGTAGTAGGCACTGTCGATTACATGTAACATACGATGACGAATAAAGTCAGTCAACGTATGAGAGTAAGTATGTATACGAAACCAATGCTCACGAAATATTCAATACTGCGCCCAAGACCTGCTTGCTCCTTGCTCGCAGAATCCCAGATGTAATCCCTGCAGTCGCGTCAAATATTTGGAAAGCCGCAAGGATTGGGATGATAGAGGCAACCGTTGATACGACCTCTGACCAGGTATTGCATAATGCTTTAGTAACAAAAAAGTGACAACTAGTTCAGTCACTGACCTGGATCATTGTTGAACAGATACGCAAACGAATTGCGAAACGCGAGTAGTAAGATACTGATAGGTCAGTTTAGAGGATTTGGAGCGATGGACAACCAAGTTGTCAGACACAAACCTCATGAGACCTGCTATTGCGAATCCAACTGCCACCACACCTTTCGCTGCTGCTCCTGCACGTAAGCTGTCCCTTTCTCCCAGGAGATTTCCGATCCTATATCGAATGTCAGATAACACCGACGGTTATTATGATTGGAAGTTGCGCTGATATTAGAGGTCAATTGGAAGACGAATGTCAGTCACAAGCTAACCGTATAGAAGCAGCAATTCCCAACGCAAATGGTCCTTGCCATGTTATGGAAGAAGTAACGACGAGGATGGATTGAGATGCAAGGACGACATCAGAACCTAATCTGTTGTAGGAGTTAAGAGAGCGCGTCGAAGAAAAGAGATATAGAATAAGCACAAGTATTACGGAAATCAAATGCCATTAAGGAGACTTACTGTGACGCGACAAGTGCGACAATATCCCAAGCCCACCATTCCGAAACCGTCTGGCCTGAACCAAGAATCGACGAATTAGTTTCCATCGAAATTCAAACAACAATGTGCAGCGCCTACCAACTCCAGCTAAACCTAATTTGAACAGGAAACCCAGATTCCTCCATCCAAATACGCCCTGCAAGTTGCTTATAGTAAGCGGATACCAAGCCTTCCTGTCCACCCAAAATACGCCGTAGATGATGTATGAGAGTGACAGCAGGTAGTAAGATATCGATGTTGCGATTGGAGCGCCAATAAATCCAAGGCGAGTTGCAGAAGGGCCCCAAACTACATATCAAGAGTATGGGGAATGCCATAAAAAGACAAAGATGGAGGTACAGACCGAGCATATAGTTTAAGAGCACGTTAATCGGCGCCACGACTATGATAATCCGCGTTGGGACGGAAAATAAACCTAAGATAGATCATGAGCACGACAAAGAAATTTTATGAAGGACACATACCTTGACATTGTAGATACCGCCTAATCATTTCATCATTATTCTCGTGCAACGTGAATATGTAACATTGACGCACCTACTCACACAGTTGAAGGTGAACGCTGAATGAGAGAGGTAAGTTTCCAAGCGCCAGAAACATGATAGAGACGCACCAGGAATACCAACACACATCCATCGCAAATACAATGCGGCTAACCTTGCCACCTCCGGTTCTTGGTTCAGCTTTAACAGAACAGCTTCAGCATTTAGCCAAAGTGTTATGATCGGCAATAGCGTCAGAGTCACAATCAACATCATCCTCTGTGTCCAAAGGCCAACTAATTCGGGCCTGTCGCTGGTCCACGCTGAAGGTAATACCGTGTCTAGTGCGCTTGCAAAGCCCATGATAATGCTTAACCCAGTGACATTGACTGACATTTCACCTATAGTGATGGCAGCAAGAGCGGTTGTAGATATATGACCAATAGACAGGACAGATACTACGACGAGAGAGTATTCGAGAATGTTAATTCTGCCAAAGTTCGTCAGGGTGAGTCGCAGTCAGATATCAATCAAAAGAATCTCACCCGAAGATTGGAACAGCATATTTCATCACGATGAGAGACTCGGTCCATATCAATTTGAATGAAGAGCTTTGTCGTTGCCTGCGTTTTGGAAGTAATGGACTGGTTTCGTATATGGTATTTGAGCTTGAATTCGGTTCTGAAGTTTCGTTCATCTCATCAAACAGTTAATTTTCGGTGAGATGAGGGTTATATCGGCGGCTAGATTGCTCGCTAAATGACACGAGGCCGAACTTTTATACCGCGATGACAAAGGATTTTTGGAAAATTCGGAAACGAATGTTCTGGAGTGATAAACCGAATGATTGATGCATAGAAAGAGCGGACTAGCCTGGTTAGTTGATACTTGAGACGATAGAAGTATCAGAAAAAACCTAACTACCTCGTTTGCGCTGACAGTCACTGAGGTCGAAGGCGTCAAATAGCTACAAATACCAATATTATAGTAGCGCCGCCTGACCCCCTAACTAACTTGGAGGTTGGCTCTTTTCTCCTCGCCAATACGACTCTGGCCATTATTGGGGTCCTGGGTCATCAACAGTAACCGATTCGAATGGGAAATATAAAAAACTTCAAATCACTTTCGATTATCCGTGAACATGCTACAAATTTTTGTCAATGCTCCATCCGCGGGCTGATAAGTACAGCTTGCAGACCTTCCATCGGCGAAATCCTCTTATATTGCGCGCCTCGGTATTGTGACAGGTATCTTGCCATGAGCTGGAAGGAAGCATAATTAGAGACAAGTCGTTATAGTGACTCCTCGTCTCTCCGGAGTGCCTTGAGGAATCATATACCTCACAATTCTGTCCAGTGCTAAAACCAATCCTAGCTGAATTCGGAACCCAACAATAGCTAGAGCGATCTGGCTCCATTCCTGTATTCATCTCTTCAAACAGTTTAAGAAAACACTGCCTCGGTTGAGCGACTGGGAGCAATCTCAGAAATCCCAGGTACTAGAGACACCATGGAATAGAGTTATGGTGTTATACAGACAATGGTTTAAGCATCATTCCAATACATATGGTTCATTGTACACTAAACACTTCCGTATGCAACCCAACCCCACCCAACTCAACACTTCTCAACAAGCTCAGCTTCGCAACAGCATTAGAGGCTTCCCTAGTCAGACTCCCCGGACCACTTGCACAAACAGCAACACCCCCTCCAAGGCCAACCCATTGCAGCTTGGCTGAAGCATCGACGAGAGCAGGGCAAGCCTCTGGATCGCGCGCCAGATGATCCCGGGGTACCTCCTTGATCTCAAGATCGTCCAGCGACGAAGCAGAGGATTTGACAGTCTTGTTCATATCATCATCACTACCAGCACACGCCGAACCACATGTACACTTTACATCCTCACCATCACTCCCTCCCGCACAACAACATTGACCCTTCTTCATCCGCGGCGTCGTTGTCAAATCCAACAAAATCTTCGACGTATCCGGCCTCTGCGCAAGCATCAACACATCCGAGTTCGGTATCGCAGGGACCGCCTCTGGATTACACAAACACGTCACATAAATCGAGACATGTAAATCCAAGTCGGGGCATTCAGCAACGACGGTGGCGATTGGGATGAGGAGAGATGTGAACCAGCTGATACCGCCGTAGGAGCGGAGACACCATACGAATTCGATCCGACGCGTTCGTTCGTTATTCGGTCGGCCGAGGCGCGCACAGCGTCCGACGATGTCATCGAGAACGCCAATGGTGAAAGTGGCACCGCTGCCGCCAGCGATGAGGAGAACAGTTTCATATTGTCCCAAGTCGAGAGAGCAGCCACCATAGGGACCGTCAAGCATGACTTGGACAGGGACTTCGGGAAGGAGAGTGGATTGATCTGAAATTGAGGAATAATCATCATTCGAAATTGCTTTCTTCTTCTCAGCCACCCATAGAGCATTTTGAGCTTGGGCAGCCTTTCCCTCTGTATCGGCGTAGTTATTCAGTGCTCGGGTCCAGTCACCAGTGACTCTGGCACCAAGAATAATTCCCCGACCGCTTTCAGCAGAGGACTGAGACGCGAGACAGGTGACATTCGAAGGGGCATTCATAATTGTAAGTGGATGACTCTCAAAGACACGTCCAGAGAAAAACACTCGCAGACGAACATGCTGGCCTGCAATCCAGTTCGTGTCACAGTCTTGAACTCGAATCTTCAAAGTATACATACTCAGACAAGAAACAAGTGGACATTTGAAAAAAGGCTTACTAAAGTCATATTAGAATCGACTGCAGTCAAGGTCGCATCCTTGATCCTGACACGTAACATTCGCATCAACATATCTGCAGCATAGAATGCCAATGGAGGAAATATCCAAGGGATAGCATAGATAGTATGATAGCATATCGTTATAAAGAATGCCACAAAACCCAAAACGCTGAAAATGAGAGGGATCATAGAAGAAAAAGTCAGTGGCCCGCAACTGACCATCGAAAAACAAAGAGACTTACTGCACTACCCAAAAGAAATCCCAAAACCACTTCCTCACAGGCCTTAAACTCGTCAACACAATCCCACAGAGCACACCCAACGCCGCCACACCGCTAGTCTCTTTCTGGGCGCCGATGATCTGGATGTTATACTGCAAATGATTGCGGATCCAGAGCGAACCGTGGACAACGGCGCCGAGGAAGAGACATCGTCCGGACCAGCGGTGAATATAGTTGAGTTTCTCGTAGCCGTGACCGGGTCCAAGGAGGAGAGATACGATAGAATTCTTGGTAGCGAAGAGGAAAACGACGGGGAGCTGGGCGAGGGCAAGGAAGCCTGATTGAGATATGGTATCAATATCCTTGGTGTAGACGAATGAGGGGCAAATGCTTACCTGCGCGATTGGAGTTGTTCATGAGCTGAGAGTCCATGATGATACAAATTAGGACGATGATCAGATATGCAAGGACAACAAACACTAAAGGTGTCTCATTGAGATTCGGCGGAAAGAACCGAATGGATTAGAACCCACTTTGTCCAGCATTCAAGCCTATTCCAGGCAACGTCCACAACGCGATGGATCGTATCGCAGAAATTATTCCTTCGACTGTGCGTACCAATCTTGATGGAGACGAATATGCTGTTCTCGCCATATTCTTTCTCGTAACAACAGCCTCATACTTTCCTCGTTCCTGCCAATCCTCCTTGATTCCAAACAGCCCAGTGAATGCTCGACCATCACGGATCGACCTTATCAACCGAGGAGCAGCAAAGAGCAACGATGCACCCAGACAAGAACCCCAGATTATTGAGAATTTCGTTTGCCATTCAGGGTCGATGAGGTAGGAGCTGCGAAAATACAGAAACTCAGTGTATTCCCCAAAGTCAAACGACAAGGTTTTCTTACTTGTACACCTGCAACGCCGCAGGAACTGAAGGAGCTGTTCCAAAACTCATATTGAGCGTAGGATAGCAAAGTAAAGCGTCAGCGTTAGGTCTTGTGTGTTGTCGTGAAACAGAGAGGCCCTTTGTCGTTAAAGATCTAACAGAGAATCCCTAGGACTAGTTGTAGAATGGTCGTGGTACACGGTCAAGAGTGCCAGAGAGGGACCATGGAGATAAATTAGAGGAAGCGATAGAAACGGTAACGGACCGTGACGCGCTTGGACTAAATCAGGAATGGGAAGAAAAACTTTTTGTCCCCTGTCCCGACAAATCAGAAACTCAATATTTGTCGTGTGTCAATCTCCGGAAACTCAACGATGCGGAGAGGTAATTCATGATATTCGTAGCAACAAGGGAAACGGTACAATGTATTCCAAAAATAACGCATTGTAAACAAAGATCATATCAATGGAGCGTCGTTCCAGCATGAGCATACCGCCCGAATAAAGTCTCCCCTACCCCAAGCCCTACGACAATTGCTATAATGAAGCCTAACTGAAATGTCCTAAGTGCGAAAACACAATAAGCAACCCATTGACCAAGTAATGTATACTAGATGCTCACATAACGACCAACATGAACGCAAAAGTCAACGCAGCTTGACCAGCGTGCAAAATCCCTCGGACAATGTCATGAGCAGGGATGAACGGCGGAGCGCGTCTCATGAGAAAGACATTTCCTGGTGTTAATGAAGGCACTGCTCTCTTCTTATCCGCATTCTCGTTCGCATTGAGTTTATTCGCATAAGCGATCTGTGCCCTAAGAGTCCGCCGGTTCATATTGAGAACCGTAACAAGCTCACTGGTAACAGAGTCGAAACTCACCTTTTGGCCCAATGCACTTCCATCATCGCTCTGCAGGCCGCAATCCATCGATCCACGAGGGCAAGCAAGAATAGTCCCACACAGGCACCGAACATCGCACCAGGTCCTTGCGGCACCCAGCCTTGGAACCACAGTATGTCGCCACCAACAGTAAAGTGCAGATACGTGAGCATATTGCCAGATGCTAGATCCATCGAACCGTCCATAGACATGATCATCCCGTCCGAATCTCGAGCTTGCATTTTCGTAGATTCGTTCGGCTGGGCGAAAATTGGGGCAATGAAGAGAGAGAAAAGGAGGAGAGAAAGATAGTGAAATCTCTGCATGATGAAGATATGTCCTTGCTGTCGATAAGGTATCTTGGCCTTGAAGGAACAAATTAAAGCTGCTGGCAACAATATCGAAATATCCCACGCTTCGCATGAGAACAGCCTTTGGCCGAGATTCCGGATCTGTCCGTCTGAGTGACATCCAACAACCGTCCATCGGCCTTCACACACACGATTGTCGAAGAAATCCCTCTGAATGCATCACCTCCAATAGATTTCCGTCGTTTTCTAGCCTCCTTCCGAATATTATCCCACAGCTGTCTTGAATTCCACAGGCAAATTTCTCCCGAATGCACCCTATGTGATCCTAATACTGGAAGGCGATGACAACGACGTGCCGAATGACGGGAGCGTTACTCGGGGAATTACTCGGGAACTTTCCTACGGTGGCTGAGCTGTTGGCGTTGAGAAAGACGGCGAAAGTCGTAGAGCACGTTGGTTGGATGACGCATGCAGTGGGTGAGGTAAGATGAAGATGGTTTTGTGTTACTTGAAGAATAATCGTCATGCGACACAATGAACACTCGAGATATAATCTAGAAAAGGGATAAATATGATGAGTATCTCTGTGAGCGGTAATGAATGTCGGTGAAGCTAAAGGTCAACTGACACCTCTGACAACGTCAACGTCGAGCAAAGACTAGAACAACGGACAGAAGAGGAGGAATGTCTGACGCAATCAACAGCGACGGTGTATCGAAAGCGACAATGCGAAAACCATAATATAGATGAAAAGAACTCACACGAGCAGGTACAGAGGCGTATGAAGAAGCTCGTCGGTAACATGAAAGGCGGAACATAAAAACATCCCTACTTAAGCAAAAAAAAATCAGTCAGCATAGAGCAGGCGTAGCGTCGAAAGAACAAAAACGAACCGAAATCTTCTCTTTACATCTCTGAATGTATCCTCGACGACGTAGATGAGGTCGGTCACCACAGCTACTTAAGTCACAGGATGTATCTGAAGGCGAAAGTAAGTAAAAGCGCATGAAAAAAAGACATTGTTGTGTACAGGGCAAGAGATGTTGGAAGGGGGAAAAGTCTAGCAGAGTCAGGTTGATTTGTTTGAGGCAATTTGGCGAAATGGTCCGTGCGCAGTGAGAGGCAATTTCGCTTCGAGCGCTACATGAGCGTCACTTACTTATGAATTGCAGAGGACATTCACAATAGAGAAAACAGCTCTACTTGCAAGTAGAGGTAGAGGTAGAGGTAGAGCTTGAGGTAGAGCTCGAGCAACTCTACTTTTCCGCTCGCCGTAAAAAGTGAAGCTTTGTACAAGGTAGAGGTTCACCTGGCCTGAAAGTAGAGGTTCACTTCGTTCGGCCGGTACCGGCCAGCCCCGTCCATGGCGGTGATCACAAGTTCGTACCGGTACAGAGATAGACTTGTACACGGTTCGTGCAACCTGGCCTGTTGCATTCCTGGAATAGTGGCTTTGAAGTTTGAAGATTTGCGTTGGAATGCACAGCGTGTAGTCTTTTTTGAAGACATAGGAAACACCAGAGAAGAAGATAGTCGTTAACGGTGGTGCCAGGGCTTATATATAGTGTGTAGCCCAAAAAATTAAAATGAACAATCTCGTTTAGTTATCTTTTGCCACAAATGGTTAATTTTCATTGACTTTTCTGGATGATTCCTGATATTATTTATGGTTTTACTCGAGAGAACAAAGAGCACAGAAATTCAAACAATTAAAAGATCATAAGTAGCCTACAATGCACGGCTCGATGCGTTTTCGCTCGCTGTCGGGAGACACATCCGGGAGACGCGACACTGAGGGCACGTGAGCCGGACTGGAAACCGGCGAAGCCGCCGCTTGTTACGGCCTACAAAGAAATGTAGAGACCTGAAGCTCTACCTTCTGTGTTGGACCTCTACCTTTTGGAAAAAGCTCGAGGCTCTACTTTATCCGACAGCTCTACCTGGGGCTCTACCTGGAGCTCTACCTCTACCTCTACTTTGTTAAGTGAAGCCCTGTTTTCTCTATTGTGGAAGCTCTGGAATTGCATGACAATCACACAGTCTCACAGTCCTGGTCAACACAAGTTGAACAAGATTCAAACAGCCTCCCCTTTCTCCGAGCCTCCGTAATAATATAGATTCTGATCCTTTTCACAGAGGCATCTTTTCATACTCGCAACCGGTGGAGTTTTGAATCTGTATCTATCCATGCCTCTGCGAAACATCAACATGCATGATTTTCCGACGAATTGCAGGCGGACTAGTTCTCCGAACTCAGACGTGGTGAATCGGTCAAGAGAAAGGAAAGTTTGGTGAATATTGATCATACTCTATCATCCTATCATGAGGCGACTTGATTAGGCCATCGGGGTGGCGGCTGCGCAAAGTTATACCTGATGTAGTTGATCATGTCAAGACAATATTTGTGCTACAAGAACGTCATGTCAGTTCAACGTCATCAGGCCAAGTTTGTTCAAATAACAAATACCATCTCATCCTCAGGCGTATCCTTCTTGACGAAAACAGAGTCGTGCCAATCCATTAACAAGACTGATTGCACTGTGTCAGGTGCACGTTTGGATATGTAGACCAGAACACTATCAGCCGAACGGAAGCCTCTGTAAAGGATAGGTGAAGAAGGAATATGTAAATAGGGAGATATTCAGAATCAATCATCTCCCTCACGTGTATAAAACCTGGGATTGCTTCGCAATACGGACAGCCTCGTCACAAGCCATTGTATCGACCTGTTTCTCCAATTGACTTCGCTCTGCGGCAGTGGCTTTCTTGTAGATCTCGTTCATCATCAATGGTTGACCACTCCTTCCGTATACAATCATAGCAGCTCGTCCGCTCTTAGTATGTCCAACGTCAACGACCTGATTTGTGTATTTGAGCGTGTTCACATCATGGTAATGGCGTGGCCCCGAAAGGCGAGGGGAATAATCGGAGGGCAGGGAAGAGCCATCAATGCGTGCCATTGCCGGCAGAATCATAGTTATTTTTTTTTGCTTGTAACTGTGAACCACTCCTGCGCGATCCTTGTAGCTTTCTAGATTCATTACTCTACACCACCCAAGGTCAAGGGTTGGTCCAAGAGCATTTAAACCAACAGTCTGTGCCAACAAAGGATCTAATCAACGAATCAGATAACCCGAATTTGTGATCTGACAAGTAGTGATGTACCAAAGACTTTGGAATCCACGGGTGGAAACGGAGGGGTTAAACTATCTCCATTTTCGAGAATCCAATCCTACAAGCAGTGTCAGTGCTTGGAAAAGTGAGAAAGGATATTGACACCCCACAGGTTTTGGAAGTAACACTGGCAAGGCATGCGCGATAGTCAATATACATCCTGTGAAAAGCGAAACATATAGAGGGAAGAGCATAAGAAACCACCAGGGTTTTATCTGACCAGCAGAGAAAGGAAAAGAGAGGAGAAACAAACAAAAAAAGAATTGACTCAGAGCTTTTTATGCTGATCAGGTTGAACAGGGCTGTGAATTTGTGAGTGGAATGACCCTGTATTCATAAGTTATTACCATAACCTCACCCCGACCGCTTTGATCTGGTGAATCGAAGGCTAGGCAATATTGTGTACCGATATACCTATCAACAACACAGTGGGCTCTTCATGTTAACGATGATCAACAATATACATAACAAGGCCGATTGTCAAAGAGACTCTTCGCAGAAATGGATGGCTGGTATCACATCAAGTGGGGTAGTGAAATTCGAGCACTCTTCCAATTGCAGACTTCTCGTTGAACCGCTCATCATCCCAATACTTCTGGTAGAGGTTGTCGCTCCGTGAGTAATCTGCTTCTTGCGCATCCATCAAGCACTTCGCGCGCCCAAAGTCTATCAGCCTAAATCGTCTGTCATTGGCAGACTTCATTAGCGGGAAATCGGCATGGTCACCGAGTTGCATAAGAATGTTTCTAGGCCAGAAGGAACCTTGAGTCCATCTGTGAAAGTGTAAACGTAAGACGAGAGCAGCACATTCTTGTCTAGAGTATGAAAACGTTTAAACCGATTTAATCACCATAGGAGTAGTTTATAATATACCTGTCATCAAAGTCCAGCTTGTCAGGTTCAATAGGTGTACCGCAATCTTCAAGTAGAAGAATAGGACTGAAATATTGATCGGAGTCTGAGCTATCTTCTTTGGAGTAGTAGCCGTAGAATACCGGTGTTATCGCACCCATGGGAGTAGGATCTTGGAGCGGTGTTGCCAACGTATATCCTGTCCAATGCTGGGAGAACTGCATGCCAAATCGCTGATAATTCGCCGCTTCTCGTTTCATGTGATTATCTCCACGCAACGAGAGCTTCGCCACGACAGATACCTGAGCGGTAGGAGGAGGAGATTCCGGAAGCGAGCCGCAGACAGAACTTTGTGCAAAATGCGAACAGGGTGGTGGGGATGACGAAGCCGGGTCGTACCAAGGAACGGTGGTGATGTGGATAGCATCCATGGATCCAGAATATTCAATATAAGACGTCGTTTTCTCATCCTCAAGTGTATGTGTGTGATCTTCATGAATTTGCTCTCGAGATTTTTCAAGGTCAGCATAATTGAAGCTGAATTTGGTATAGGCAAAGGTGATTTTGGGTGTACGTGCCTCCCGGAAGTCCAAATTACCATTAAAGAAGTTATTAGAGCCAGGACTGTTGTTATCCATCGTTGAACCAGCCATATCTGAGATGATCTTCCTAGCGGCTTCTTCTAAGCATGTATTGCAGATTTTAGGCTTTGAGAATACTGAGCGAGGCAAGTCCCATTCTGCATGGTATACGCGAGAGTGATTTCCACTACCAACAGTATGAGCAGGTGAGAGAAATAGGTGGGCTTCAGGCACAGAAATAGGTGGCGGCGGCGGTGGGGGTACGGTGATCTTGTATGCATTACCAGGAACACTAGTCGGATTAGAGTCTCCTAAGTCGCGTTCATCGCTGCGGTAGAATGATATCCCAACAGTAACCGGAGTAGCGTTCTTCGTAATCTCTTCGATTTTCGATCTTTCCAAAGCGATATTTTCTTTGATTGAGTCAACAGTGAGATCAAGCTTGTACTTGTGAGTGACGTCATCCACCGAAGTCCAATCAACATCTTTGTCTCTCGGTGTCCTGGCATGGAGAAGACGGAAGGGGTCGTGTACAATCAACGTTTCGGGAAGCAAATGAAAAGGAATTTGGGATTGAAGAGTAGGGGGATTCGAAGAAAAAGGCACCAAAGGCCAAGGGTCAGGATAATTCTTGTAATCAAATGGGTAAGCGGCTGGTTTAGGCTGCGAAAAATAATCATTATCGACCAAAAATTGAGCGTCTATAGAACGTACATCCGCATCTGTGTCTTCATCGGCGTCGGCCGGTTCTCGGGGCAGAGAGACGCCACAGGAGCCCATCATTATTAGCAGATCCTTCGCGTTTATTATCTCCATGATATCTGCTGCAGGTCTCAGTCGTGGCGGTTCTTCTGTATTTGCCCATATCATTTCATCTTTCGCATACTCTGTTTCTCCATTAGCCTTCATCCAAGCGGAGAGTCTGCTGCTGGTAGAGACTACATGATTGAGCCGATCGTCTGTGCCTCTCGAGAAGGAAAAGAAGTCGAGTAAGCGTTCCCCCCAAAGATGGGTGCTCGATGGCGTGGTGTATCCCGGAGGTAGCTCTCTGATCACAGCGCCATTGGGAGCTCGGGGCCACCGACGTACGACTACGCGTCGGTTTCGGCCGCCCCCTGGTGTGGCGTCACCCAGATCTGTTCCACACAGTTTTTTGTAGAGATCTAGATGCCACTGGTACTCGAGGTCCTTGTCAAACATTTTGTCGAACGTTTTCACCCGTGAGCGTTCGAAAGGATCTTGCTCACGATTGGAAGACATCAGTGTCGTTTTCTTAGCGACTGTGCCGTGGACAAGAAAGGTTGGGTGTTTCCCATGAGGATGAATGCGCGTGACATTACCACGTGCCTTGTGACGGTTACGCGTCAAAGGGTTTAAATTTAGAAGGTTCAAAATTTCCATCAAACATACGACATACTATGTACATACAAAGTTCTGTGCCAAGGGATGAGCGCTAAGCTCGAGCTCGAGCATGTAGGACCACGCGAACGATACCAAATTCCGGTGGCTTTTAGTCCTGCTTCTCTGTTATTCACCCGTCACGAAGAGAAACCCGCAATTATACCGTCATAGGCAGGTTTCATTTCGAAATTCTGTAGGAAAAAGAGATCAGAGCTTGTGTTGAAATTTAATATGAATTTATCACCTCATCCCATGGATCGGCATCACCTTGTCCAGCGAACGTGCTTGGAACCCATGAATACTAGAGGTATCGTAAGCTTGGACCTTGTGCTTCAGCTTCAGCCACTCACTTTGTCAGTGCTAGAGTAGATTAATGTATACCGGTCAACATCAGACTTGTAGATACAAACCACTTACTATTCCCAAACAGTTACCTGAGGGAATCGGATATTATTATCGTGATATCTGGAAGAATGGGGCAACGCGTACCCCTACACAATCTGCCACTGCAGTACACGCAGAAACAACATTCTGAAAGTCCGTTTGCTGCTGGGCAAGTAGTGCATCTGTTTCAGGAAGCGTCATACGGATGTCGAGCTCCGTGACTGCTACTTCCACACCCAGTGCGGTGAATGCTTCCATTTGCGCCTGAAGCGTTGTGGGGATTTCACCCAGAATAAAGTGGCTTTCTAGCCCAATTCCGTCGATGGGAATCCCACGAGACTTGAGATCCGAAACGAGGTTTGCCATCGCGGTAGCTTTAACACCTTCACCTTCAATGTTGAAATCGTTGATCTATTTTTGTGTAAGTAGATACGTGAACATTCCGTCTCCGTAAGAGCAAAGATCCGCACGTAGAGTTTTGCATCAGGGTCAGCTGCTCGTGCTGCTTGAAGGGCCAAGTCAATGTAGGTAGGGCCTATCGTTTCAAAGAACACGTTCGACGCCAGAGTCCCATCATCATTAAATGGTTCTGCGTACACGGTCAATTGGGCGAACAAGTGAATGATTGAACATGCATTGTACCATTGACAACATCCCAGCTGTCTGTGGAAAACATGTCAGAAGAAAGTTTTATTTGTATTATCGAAGTATACATACATCTAGAAGTCAGCAGTAAGTAAAGTTAAACGAAGAGTGTTGTATTTTTACTCACATTTGGCCCTTGTAGTGACCTATCACGGTACTGACATGGTTTTGCATAACGCTAATGAGAGTCGCGTTATCAAATCCACTATCTGAGACCCATGACGGTAGCTGGCTTCCCCATACGGTGTTGTGGCCTGTAAAGAACCAGGAGATCAAGATCAAGAAGGCTCGGCGAGTGCAACGTTCGAAGTCGAACCTCGCATGATTTGTCCATTCGCCTGCGCAAGGGCGACAATTACATCCCCGTTGGTAAAGGTGAAAACACCCTGTTCAGGCTCCGTGGCATCCTAAAGAGCGTTCACTTCAAGAATGAACCTTGATGTGACCGAATTATCTATCACCCACCCATTTCATAGCATTTTCTGGACTGAGTTGTCCAAACAGCGTATTGTCACTTAGTATTGCCTTGTAAGTAGCATCCTCGTCAAGAAATGGGTTGTCCGTCGCAGATCCAAAATACAGCTTTCCCGCCGCCTTGGCTGCAGTGTTGGAGCGGGCAGTAGATGTTGCGGCGCGTGCTTTCGCAGTGACAGTACCACTCCCAGCTTGTGGAAGGGCGAATGTCAGCGTAATCCAAGCGAGCAGAGAGACGAAGGTAGAGTGGACAACGAAGGCTTTCATCGCTAGTTATAGAGGACGAGACGTTTTCGTTTGGAAACGGGGCTGAAATATGAGGTGTAAAGACTATGAGTTGGACGCAATTTAAGTATATTTGGGCGGGGTAATAACGGAAATATCATAGCAAAACCGTGAGCCAGCCCTCGTGGAAATATGGGCGGCCCACGCAGTAACCGTGTTTGCCTTCGAAAACTTAGGCACATGCGCAACAGACTATGAGGGTGTTTTTGTTCTTGATGGGAATCACTTCCTTGCAAAGGTATGCGAACGGAGTAAGGAGGAGCATCAGCGTATAATTCTGGATCTGCATTGACACCGAATAGCAGGTCAGGCCTTCTAAGTATGCTCTTGAGGCATCGCGTTGAATTCCGCGTCATGCTCACGCACAACTTAAGATAGAACGTCAATATAGTACCAGTGCTATTCTTGAACTCACTATGTTTCTATGATACCTTCACAGGACCGTCGGCATTAATAATTAACTTCTGTACCCGGCACATACATACCTCAAGGTATACTGGATGCTAACCATGCCTCAGCCGTCGCCACATTATCTCCAATCCAGCCACTGATCAAACGAGAAACAAACGTTTTCACCATCCACCCACATAGGATGATTAGGGTAGTAAAAAACGGGTTGATGTCCAAAATGACTGTTTCATGATATATCAGTATGCGCGAACAAAGACAACGACCATTTACTGACCACGCAAACCAAACCCAGCAGACATTCCCCCCATTACGTTTCGTACAATCCATTCCCTGTCAAGATTATCGTCCGTCATGAAATTTAATGCACTGAGAATGTCGAGATCGAAGTTGAGCGGCAGCAGGACTAAAGGGTCTCCGTCAGAAGGAGACAGAGGTTGAGACGCGCGAGAAGGTCGCCAGATGGTGAGGAGAAAGAGGAAGAAGAGCTTAGTGAATGATGAATAGAATAGGGCCAGTGGAATGAGTGAAAATCTGCAAAATGATTTGAGCATTGTGAAGCTGAACCGAAGAATGAAACGTCATCACACCTGAACTCTCTGCGTATGTCAGACTGTAAGCCCCCAAGGCGTAGATGTAAAGCACGCAATACGACGTAACATGCAATAATCACACCTGCATGAAACGATACAGTTTCTAGGAAGAAAATCAGAAACTAATCAAGGGATGGGGTCGTTGCACTGTACCTATACAGCAACCCAAGAATATTCTTACGAATCCGGATATCGTTCCTATATTCCACGGAGAAAAATTGGGAGACTCCTCGAGCTGAATAGAAGCCGGCTGGACACTGAGGTGGCTCCAGCGAATAACTGTTGTATCCAGTCAGATATACCGTTACTACTCATATCTGTAAACACACTGACAAGCATCGACAAAAGTCAACGTCAAGCCTAGTCGCAGCACAAGACGCCAGCGGGACTGTTGATCATGGCATGAGCATCGGCTCTTACAGCGTGCAAATTCAAGCTCACCAATTCCCTTTCATCTTGGAGGGTACTTGGAATATCTCGTGCTTTCTTTGATTGTTCATTATCGTCTTTAGCCGTCGTCCCATCCTCCCTTCTTGGTTCTGAGTCACGATTATACAGCAAATGACGATATACAGCGCGCTTGAGGAGTAGCAAATCAATGACCAGCGTTAATTCATCATGTTCGACGTAAGGATCAGCAAAGGAATGACAGTTTGGCTGGACGTGAATAGAATAAGAGATTGAGCTTTGCTTTCAGAACTTGAGATTACGAACGCACTGCTCTAATCGGAGATTGTAGGCTGATTGGTAGACTGTGTAGAGATGAGGCAGCCAGTGAGTACAAGTAGTGCAAACAGGCATGATATAGTAGTGAGAGAAAAGAAGCTGGCAGTGAGCGTCTGTTGCTACTGTATCACTGACTCCATTAAACATTTCATTGCACTATGTATATAAACTCTAGATGCACCAAGATCTACCTATGGATTCTCTGCAGCAATTTTCTCTTTTTCTTCCGTAGACTGGCTGTCTTTCTTGGCAGCGATATCACCGATATTCGAATCTCTATCCGATTCATATCCTTCCACTTTCATGTCATTCAGTCCAAGCTCCTCATTTTGCTGCCATGTACGTTCGTACAGCTCGACTGTCATAGCGGGATCGGAATCTGGCGCGTATAAATTTTGAATGTAAGAGTTTGCGAGTGGATCATCAAGGATGAGGGTAAAAGGTCGAGTGGCAGATTTAATCTATAGAGGTCGTGAGCTTGGACGACACCATGTAGGTCACCCCAAAAATTGGACCCACCTCTTTCAAATCACCTAGAAACTTTTCAAACCTGGCGCGTTCTTTCGTAGCCTCAGGCGTGTTCGAAGCACTATCTCCAGTAAAAATCTTGTCTGACAATTCTTCGTACACCTGTTCTAAAATTCCTTCTAGGGTTGTGAAACGACCGCCGAGAGTGCCATGGGTTAGAACAAGATCAATTTCAGGGATGGTAAGGCCAGCAGTTTCCGACTAACCAAGCTTAAATATAAACACCTTCGTTCACAGAGAAAGATTCAAGAACGAGTTACCTTCAGGATATCACGACTGAGATCCTCACGATCTTCCACTTTCAAAGTCAATTTCTTGCCTTTCTCTGAAATTGCCGCACCGGATTTCACTTCGTTGTCGCGATAACCACAACGATCGCAGTTGGTGGACATGATGATGATATCCTAGAATGGGAGAATGAAAACAGAAGCATCGCAAACATAGAGGATTTCATACCTTGAAGTACGGAATGTTCACCTTCTTCATCATAGTATCGAGCGGATAGCCACAGCTTGAACATGTACCCGGGAAAACATAGATCTCTTCGTTCGTTCCCTCAGCGCCACTGCCGCCAACGGCTTCCTGATCATTATCATCCAGTGATAGTTTGGCGGCACCTTGTGCGACGCCTGCAATAGAAACTATTGATTATAGGATTCATGAAGACAGGCGCACAACGCACTAGCAGATTCGTCGGGGGCTGCGACCAAGCCAAGCTCGATATTTTGCTGCAACGATCGAGAGTATGTTCGCATGTTCCACTTAGAATCAGACATGCTTCCGATGAATTCAATCCACGAATTACCAGATGGGTCATCTAATTTGACAGTAAATGCAGGCATAGGAGACTCCTTCTCAGATGCCTTCGTGACAGACTGAGCGTTATCTCCATCATCTGCTGTCTCTTCTCCGTCTTCTTCTTCGTCTCCAAGGATCTCCTTGAGCTTGTCGATGAGTAATTGAATTTTCTTGTATGATTCTTCATCTTGTATCCGTCGTAAAGGTTGATCCATGCTCAGATCAGCAACTATGTCTCGTATGAGGCCCTCGACGGTGGTTAGTTGTCCACGAGCAGATGCTGGAAGGGTGAGCTGGAGTTCCGGAATGACAATTGATGCACTGGCAGAGCGCACAATTTGTCGATCCAAGTCCGATCGTGCCAATATTCTTGCTGTATATAGAGCACCTTCAGCTGTGCAAGACGGAATGAACAATATGAGAAAAACTCTTCAGAGATTTTGGAAATTTCGTACGTCTAATGGTCCCCGCAGACTGTATCTCGTTATTCGAGGCACCGCAATGCTCACACCGAAAAGACATTACAATGATTTCACGAAAATAAGGGATCGAGGTGAGCAGCATCCGCGTAGTTCCCTACTGATACCTGGGATGAAGGACAACCTGAAGCACGACTAAAATCAATGAGGAACGCACCTGCTCTCCACATTTCATACATAAACTCTCGATCTCTTGCAGAGGTTTGTCTTCAGCGGCGTCTGCCGCTGCATTATGATCTTTGTTTTCGGGAAGTTGATCAGCCTTGTCAGCGATTGTCCCAATGGCAGGGAAAAATTCCTCTTTGGCTTCTTGAGGCATCGTGGACGTTTTGGTTAGAATCAAAGGCCGGATCGGCAAGGATCCGACTTCGGTTTTTCGGCGATAAATACCCACGGTTGTATTCGTCCATCTAAGTATGGTAGTACAATAATTTTCTGGCGATACAGGATACAAGTCTCTAAAGGTCTAGTCTATGGTGATAAATGGGGAAAGTTGATAGAAAAACTTGGATTTTTCAACGCTACGATTCATCTCCTCCAGTGCATACAGCCTTGTATTGTCCATGAGAAGTTGTCAAAAACGATCCTTTGAAAGTAGCAGTCGTAGTCCGCTGGGCAGCTTCGGGCAGCACTTCCGTCATGTTAAGTTGGACTGCGAGAACGTGGGCTGCATGAATTGAGGAATACAGAATTTAAAACCTACATTTGTAGTGCTTGCTGTGAGGTTTCTTCTCGTTATACTCAATGTGATCGTAAGTTTTATCGTCGTATTGGAACCAGATAATACCGGACGCGATGAACGGTACCTCCCCGGTGCCTTGCAAGGTGCATGAAACGACGCTTTCCTACGTATATAACGTATCAGCAAGTTGCTGATGTTGTAACACGTTTCGAAAATATTCGCATACCATTGCCTGGCATGTTTGACCCTCTTTTACTGTCATATTGAATGTCGTTGTGACCATATCGTCGAACTTGACTTCGAAACTAGGGAGAGAAAAATTCACCAGAAAATTAGGCTGTAACGCGAAAGTAGAGGAAGACTCACTTTGCGGACTGCGTATTGGTAATCGTTGCAAACACTGTCGGCCCCCTCTAGTACTCCCGAAATCAGGGAATTTTATCTTGGCTCTGAATGCATTGGTCAAGCCCATGCTCGCTGCATCTTTTGAGAATAGATAAGAGGGCGTTAGAGCTTGTGACAAAAGACAGCATACCGCTAATAGTAAAGGATGAAGTGAGTGTAAGACCCTGTTGGATCATGATCGATGCTATGCCATGCGTTCCAGATATATTCCCCCCGTCAGTAGCATTGGTAGTCTTGCAGGAAGGTGACCCTTAGTACGACTATGAGTTGTGACGGCTAGAGGATGGTTAGATGATTACCTGTCAACTTGATTGGAACCACTTGAGAGGGAACACAGACTTTTGCTGGACGAACATTCGGATACTGAACCAGAAATGTTAGCAACTCATGTAGGGAGATTTAAAAAAAAAAACCACCGACGTGTTTATCATACATCAAGATATTCCGACTTCCTTTGCCATATCGTTCATCCGCATAAGCAAGAATTCCCTCCCAATTTGGTACTTGAAAGAGGGAAAGGACATGAGGAGAATCTTTGGGAGATTTCAAAGGCACGCATACTCGTTTTGGCCTCTGCCAAGGTTAAGTCTCTACACCGAGAGTCACTTTCAGCATCACGAGGCTCGAGGAAAAGGTTTTGATCATCGACAAAAGCTCGATCCCGCTCGAAGACTTCATGCATGACATCCTGATGAGGCACGATTTCGGGAAGGGGCATTGTCGAAACTCTTGCTAGAACAAGGAGAGAGATACCGGAGAACTAAAATTTAATCGTGAATTTTGGGAAGAATCTCCGAAATGGGATGTATTTACCGCTGCAATCACCGAGCCTAGCATGAGTAGCTCGAATGAATATGAGAGTACGTTTGAAAAGGACGTAAGTTAACTCTGCCAGAGAGATCGGGAAAGCCGTGAAGCTCTACCAGAGAGAAAGAAGTTGAAAGTTTTGACTAATCGAAGTTGGTGCGGGAGTTCAGAGTAATGAAAACAGGATATGCCCGAATTATTTGAAACACATATGCGTATGCTAACGACCCACATGGCTTGTTGGCTTATCGTCCTGGTTGAACCACGGATCAACCGTTTGGGCGTCAGAAAAGCGAAAATTGAGCACTGCTCGGATGTCGGAATTCTGGCGCAAGATTCTTGAGATAACTAAAATGAATTATATCAAATGTACAACACTGCCATATAAGGGACAGAAACCCTATTATTTGGAGTCCTGCACACGTTAAACTCGAAATGCTAGTGAGCACGAAATATTGAATAGCAAAGTCGGAAGAGAGATAAGCAATACGACATCCAAGTAACGTATCTGAGCGATTTGGAATAATCTCTACCCAGAAGAAACGACGATTCGACCAGAAATCATCCCATTTGTCGTATTCCACGTTCGTATATTCATGAGGTTTTGTCTGGCATGTAGCAAACGTTCCAGCCGTTTCGATATGCTCGAGAGGCGGGACATACTCATACTAGGCGGTGGCAGTGGGTCCAAACCGTTGGATGGCTCCACGACCATGCGGATTAGGCAATTCTTGAGATTAGATTAGATAAATGTTACAATTCGGTAATCAGTGTTTCTCAGTGAGTCTTCGATCCTTTCTCTTCAAGTAAGGTACTTGGGAATTAAACGCGAATTCAAGTCCATTTATCACAGTTTCGAGACAGATGTGACGGCATTATGTGACACTCGGGAAAAGCTACCCGGTCACCCGGTGTCATTCCTTAGAGTCCTTAATTTTCAGCCTCATGTCACGCTCTTTCATTCTGGTTATATCTAGAGTTCCTCATACGCTACGGTCCAATTTATCAGTATATCTGGTAGAGAAATTGTTGTTCTGTATCTGAGACTACCTTCTCATTAACCCTACACCAACTTGGCTTAGTTTGCCTCTTAAGCTAAAAGTTTTTTGTAGTTGACACAACCAAAAAACTTGATATATGCCGCTTCTAGGACTGCACAGTATTGGCTATCTAGTCCAGAATCAAGGTCAGAAATGTATTGGAAGTACGAGCTGAATTATGTCTACTTAGATTTACGAGGGTTGCCCGAGAAGAAAAAAAATTACGGTTAGTGTATCAAGGACTCCAAGATCTCTGGTATATCTTGGCCGAGCTTGGCCGTCATTTTCCAATTCCTGCGGATTTCCTCACTAAACAAGCTTAGAGTCGAGCTTTTCACGTCAAAGCGCGTTGGGCCAAAGCCTAATCTAAGTACACCGCACGCTTTTGAAAAAGAACGTCTCTAACGCTGTCGAGTTTCGCACAATACTTGGTCTCGTTGCACAAAATATGTGCTGGCTCGGTAAGTATTCCTACTCAGTATTTGTTTTGAATTCAATATAACTCGGGGTATTGGAGGGTATCAGGCGCTAAGCAAGTGCGTCATCTCAAAACTTGAAAGTTCATCACACTTCAAATTCAAAAACTGATGATTTCAGTCATATTCTCTCTCTGCGACTACACATCCCTCTTTGGCAATTCCAACAAGTGCCAAAGCTTGGCTGTCAAACTACTTTTGGCGAAATATACACGTAGTTCTGAGAATCAGCTGGTACAAAGGAAAGTTTCTCCCATCAACATATATGCTTTCCGTTATCTGGAGACTCTTGTCGGTACCGACCTTATAATAAAGTGCCTGGATATAGTGGTCAGTGGTTCCGACTTGATACGGTATATATTCGACGCTACTGAACTTCATTACCGTCTAGATCAATTTTTTCGCATAACTATTGGCACCGGCCAGTAACTGAGAGATGATTCAATTCCATGCGATTGACGCACATCCGCCGATGAAGAAGACTGTATTTGTAGAGATATGACCCGGGAATCGTGAACTGCTTCGGGATGTGAGCTATCTGTTATATAACAGAATGTTCTCAACTAATCCACACGAAAGACCCCTCACATACTCTTCTCTACACCCACCCTACATCCACCAAGTACAAACCAGCGAGCAGACTCTGTAGCATAGTTCATGTCTAAATCCAAGGAATCTACGTCTGGTGCGACAGCAGCATCGTCATTCAATACCACTCCCCGTGGTCAGGATGACCCATACCAATATCAGACTGGGTTCGGCAACAGATTCGCTAGTGAAGCAATGTCAGTACATTTACGTCTCTCCAGATTCCTTCCTTAGGTTAACGAAATCATCTGTAGACCTGGGGTTCTTCCTAATGGTCAGAACATGCCCCAAAAGAATAAATACGATCTGTATACTGAAGGGGTTCGTGGTCTTGATGATCTATGTACCTTTGGCCGATTATGGACTTTAAATTTGAACAATCAGATGACTGGAGCTTCCTTCGTTGCTCCACGAGCGGATAATCTGAACGCGTATGCGATTGGCATCTCCACTACATAGTACGCTCAACCGTATTATTAGATGGCTTCATCGTATCCGACCGTCAGTCGCTCATCAAGGTTTCACCAAATTACCTGATAACCCGACGTGAGTACCTGCTCACAACAAAGTCTTATGTATACCTTTAACCCGCATTATCAGCTGGAATCAAACTTCCTTCCTCTCAACTCCAAAGTTCATGTCAGCCCCACCCAGCTAGCCTGGCACCCGTTTGACATTCCTTCCGATCAAGTGTTCGATTTCGTCGACGGATTGAAGACAGTAGCAGGAAATGGTGACCCAACTCTCCATGAAGGTATTGCCGTACACATGTACCTTGCCAACGCGTCGATGGGAAGGAAAGCGTTCTGTAACACGGATGGTGATATGCTGATTTTGCCTGAGCGTGGAAGGCTGGATATACAAACTGAATTCGGAAGGTCAGTAAATGTAGAGACGTATGCACTTGATGAGTTGATTTTGATGTTTATCTCAGGTTGATGGTACGACCGGGAGAGTTGATAGTCATTCAGAGGGGAATCAAATTCAAGGTAGGCTGAGTACTGATAATTGGAGCTCGTTGTCTGAACAAGTCTGGGGAACAGGTTAAACTTCCTGATGGCCCTTCGCGTGGTTGTATGTCACAGACTTTCCTTTCCATCATATCAAGTAGTCTGAAAATTCCTCTCCGCCAGATATCCAAGAGATCTTCGGCTCGCATTATACTTTGCCAGAGCTCGGACCACTTGGCGGCCACGGATTAGCAAATGCAAGAGACTTTGAGCATCCTTTGGCGAGTTTCGATTTGGATCAGAATCATTGGGACAGTATGTGGTGCTTGTTCAAAATGTCTCTCAGTGACTAACCAAGTTCCGTTACAGTTGTTTACAAGTGCGTTCAGTACGAGTCATAGTATAAATGGAACTCAACCATCGCTCGTAGAGTCTGTGGTGAAATGCATTCTTGCTCTCAGGAACACACGCCTTTCGACGTTGTTGCGTGGCACGGAAAGTGGGTATATGCATCCTATATCTCTTCACTCAGGCTACTTTATATTTTATATTTTTCTCTTCAATCTCACTGACTCGCTCAAATCACTCCCACAGTTATGTTCCATACAAATACGACATGAAAAAATTCGTTTTCGTCGGAAGTATCTCTAAAGACCACATCGATCCTTCGATTTTCTGCGTTCTCACTGCTAAATCGAAAGCAACCAATGTTCCACTCGCGGACTTTTTGATCTTCAGTGGGAGATGGGATGTTGGGGAGGGAACGTTTAGGCCTCCGGTGCGTTTTTGAAGAAGATATCATCATTCTTTCCTAAAAGCTCACGTTTGGTTTTGAATAAAGTACTATCATCGTAACTCATCGACCGAGTTCATGGGCATGATATATGGCGAATACGGCGGACGAAGTGACGGTTTCAAACCTGGAGGCGCGAGCTTCGAGACTGGATTTTGTCCGCATGGAGGTAAGCTTTTTTTTTTTCGCCCGTGGTTTGTAACATTGCCTATTCCGATTTTCTTCAGTTTCCTATGAAGAATTTCAGAAAGCTACCGAAGCCGAGCTTCGACCGACAAGAGTGCACGAAAACACGTTGGTGTTCATGTTCGAGTCAAGCATGATGTGGACTATCACAGATTGGGCGATGAATAGGAGTGGCAAGTTGCATAGTAAGTTTTCAGATTCTGTAGCCACCAGGGACTGAATCTTGGCTGATCATTTGCAGAGCACGAACCCAAGATGTGGGACAATCTGAAAGGTCAATTCATGAATCATCTCGAGGAAGTGGAAGAAGACTTGAAGAAGGCAGGGCTGCCAGGCCTTGGCCGTGGTAGTGAGCAGGTTTCAACGAACGGTCACGGACAGGCCAATGGACATTGAGATATGATAATGAATCGATTTGACAAATGGTCAACTGTATAATTTACATCTTTTGTACTACTACACATGTTATGTTTGAAGAATATGATTTATAAAGCGATATGACCAGGATTCACAGCTTCGTGAAATCTTCCTTGGGGGCATTTCCGTCCTCAGTGCCTGTACCATACCTCCTCACATCCTCTTTCGCTGCGTGCTTGTCTTGCTCAAACTCTTTCATTTCCGGCGCGCTCAACACTTTTGGGACATTGTCTGCTTGCCATTTCTTGAAAGAAAATCCCAAGCCTTCGTGGGAGTAATCCTTCTCGTTCGCCTGGTCTTTGTGATATTTGACTTGGATGAATTCCGAATCGACCGTCGAGGGGTCGAGAGAAAGAGAGACGAGACCAGTGACCCGAGCGGTTTTCGGAATTAGGCGGAAGGTCCAAGACTACGAAATGTGCGGAGGATGGTTGTAAGAAGGAAATTTGGGGTTGGTGGAAACTTGCAGTTACCTGATCGTTCTTGAACTGGATGAAATCTCTCTCGTTCTTGATTACTTGGTAGCCATTATTCACACTTGCGCTAAACAGTTTGGGCAGGGCGAACCATTGTCTAAGAGAACGCGTTCAATCGACTATTCATTGAAACAAGGTACCATTACCCACGCAGCCATCTTGTAACGATCATTTGCATAAACAAACTGATCATCGTACACGCAGTCTGAGGTGTACCTCTTCACTCTCTCTACTGTCGGTTTGCAGCTATACAGAGCAAGAATGTCGTCGACCAAACGCTGCCTCGGTGGATCCAAAGGCAAGGACTTGGATTGATCAGGCGTATAGTCATCAGAAGTCGCAGTCTGTCTAGGCTCAAAATGCTCTCCGGGAAGTTGATGTCTGTTGTCAGTGGACATTGTTAACTTGGTAACGTTGTTTAGACTCTTGAAATATCTTGCTGAAGGCAGACGGAAGAATTGACGTGAGATGGGATGGTAAAGCATACGTTGAACAATCGAAGAGTTGATTTATATACAAATTTTGAAAAGGGAATAAATCGTTCGCTCGCAATCGAGATGAGGTCATGTCGCGCAAAGTCGTAATTGCTGACGAAGCTGAATTACTACTATGATAATTGAAAGTTCAAGTCCATTATCATTGTGAAATATTCAATCCAGCAAATTGTCTGCGTACAAAGAAAGACCCAAAATCCAAGTTTTCATCACTGATTAGTCAAAGCACCTACGCTTTCCCAGAAACTTTCGCGATAAATGAAAATAAAGCAGGATTGTGAATATGGATTGACCAGGCAACTTCAAGAGAATATAACTCACCTGCATCGTTCCAATAATTCATTATTCACTCGAACCGGATGGATATCAGTTCCATTCCCGATAGCCGTTTTATTGAAAACCATTTCCGTCTCTGTGATCGGGAACATCAGCCAAGGTGGAGTTATATCTTCGCTGGAAGCGAGTTTGTCGTTCGGATCCTGTGAAATCACAAAAGACAAGAATGATTGGGAGAATGCTGCGGAGAAGCGAGGATTTTGGAAGGAAATTGGACCGCTGCTGTTAGATTGGTTAGAGATGAGCTCCTACTAAGGAATAAAAAGTAAACATCTAGCCGCTCACTTGGGGAAATAATAGTTGACATCCATCCCATGCAAAGCCGGGGGAATTGCTATTCATCGTAAGCTGGTTGTAGTAACGTTCATGACCGTGAAACTGACCGAATTCGCCCTGAAGACATTCGGAGAATCAGATCATACTTGTAAACCAAAACCGTAGGACGTAGACGTGGCCTCACCTTGAACGCGTTGAAACCATGTTCATGGAAGGCACTCAACATGAAGAAACTCGGACATTTGAAGATCGCTGTGCAAAGGGAGGTTAAACAGAATACCTTACCTTGTAGGAGAACGGGGAAAACGTACAATCCCCCATAATATTATTAATTTGATTGAGAGTAGTTCCCAAACCTGCATACTGCTTCGCTACCTCATTATCCTGCTCGGGACCAAACTTTGGAAAGAGTTGTCCAGCGTAAGTTGAAGTATCCATGACCACACCCGTCTGGTCTACAAAGAGATTCCCTTCGTGCGTATTGGTTACAGCGAGGAAGGCATGCTGAATAAATGAACCCGTCAGTCAGTGAGAGTCTATAATAAAGTAGATATATCATAGAAGGAAAGAAAAGACTGACTCCATTGATCTTTCCTTCCCTCAAAGCTACCGTTGGTCTCTGCCTTATGAAACTACCGTCAATGACAGGAACAAATGCGAATGTTCCGAAAAACACTGCTCCTTGTATATTAGCATTGACGGTTCTCAGCACGCTAACATCGGCAGCTCGGAGACAAGCCAAAGCATCACTAGCGGATGAGCAACTAGTCAACAGCGTGAGTTGAATACGTATCAACGGAAGTGGAAAAACTCACTTGCTTTGTGAAACCACTTCCGCAAAAAGACCCTAGAAAACATGAGGTTACGGGAGGAAGTCATATGTAGTGAAGTCCATGAGATACCTCGGGAATGGAATCGTCAAAAGGATACTGCGAGGGTAAGAACGTCGAACTCGTGATAGCACTTCGGAAAAGCGGTGGGGAAGTCTGTCCATCCTGAGCGACGACATGCTGTAAGACAGATCCGGCACCTAGTGTCATGAAACCACGCGAGTCAGCATGAAATATACGCGCAGTCTATGTTCGACCCCTTGGAAGTGCTTGGAAGGTTGAAAGTAGGGTTGAAAAAATAGAGCATACCTGCTGACTCGCCCCAGATAGTTACTTTTTCTGGGTCCCCGCCGAATTTCGAAACCTATTTTGTTGGAGGGAAATGAAGACAAGGGTGGCAAGGATGACTTCCTTAGGATACTCACATGTTGGTTAACCCATTTCAATGCCAGATGTTGATCCACTGTGAAGGTGCCAAACAAAAGTCAGCCAATCCCTTCCAAAACTTCTTCATCCCAATTAAATTGAATCGTGAAGCTGAGTACTAACATAGCCCCGCATTAAGGTCGCCATTTTCCTGCACATCCTTCCCCGCGAGAAAACCTGGATTTATGAAAAATAATGAATACCACCGAACGGGACTATGTAAAAATCTGAATTCGAGAAGGCTGACCGAATAGTCCAAGTCGGTATTGTATCACGACAGCTATCACCTCGTTGTTGGCTTCTTGCAAGAGATCCGAACCATGGAATTGAGAGGCATTGCCACCAGCGTACCTGCGGAGAGTAGAGCTGTTAGCTAACCAAACTGAAAACATTGTAGCACAAAATTGAACGAACCCGCCTCCGTGGATCCATACTACTGTAGGGAAAGTGGGCTTCGCGGATATACGGTTACCTGGGACGTGGACGCTGCACCGCAAAACGAAGAGGTACAGTTTAGATATCCAAATGCAAAGCAACTGAGCATGAATGCATTTACTTGAGGAACAAACAATCTTCCGAATCAGTCACCAATCCTTGAACGCATTCTGGAGGTTCGCTATCGGCTTGTTGCACCCCATCTGTGGGCGCAGGTGGTTGAGGCGCGCGAAAACGCAGTTCACCTGTACGTTGAGTGTTAAGATTTTAAAAACCCAGCGATACCAATGATTGCTTACCGATCGGAGGAGACGCGTATCGTATACCCAAAAAGTTTGTAACATTGGTACTTGGATCAAATACACCTTGGAACTGCGCGGAGCCAATATTCACAGTAGGTTCTTGCGTGCTTGACCGAGATTTAAGAGACGCCGTTGGCAGAGATCCGAGCAGGATACAAGACAGCAAGAATAACAGTTTAGGCAGCATCCTTGTTCAGAAGCTGTGGATGGTATGAAAAGGCCCATATTTCACAGAGCACTCGCTTTTATGAATCAGCGACCCGGCGCTAGGATGATCAGCAGATACCCGGAGGTAGTGCAATGTGGTTGAATTTTTAGATTTCGATTGTAAATACTGAACACGCCACCTTACCACTACTTACTGCCTCGGGTTCCCATAACTTCTTGAGGTCCGATAGGTTCGACAGAGCAAACTTATACGGTCTTAGGGCTTAGAAGTTAATGCAAAATGCGCCAATCCCAGATCGATAGTGCATGACATGTAAAGACTCGAAAGATATTGCCTGTTGCATGAAATTGTTTAATTTCTCGAATGTTTATTCGTGTTTGGTTGTGAGGGAAGGTCAGGCTTCTTATTGTAATCAGTGACCCGATATCGGTTCAACACTCAGAAATCCATTTTGTAATAATCAACGACAGTATTCGAATGTAATGACTGATATTGAAAGAACAGGAACATAACGGAAAGGAAATCTATTGCAAAAGCTGCGACCGAACTATCATAAAAGCTTACACTCAGCAACAACACGCAAAAAAAGACAAAAATCCACGGTCTGCGATGTCCCGAAATGTTTTAGCATTATACCGCTCGGAGGCATCCATCTCCCTCCACTCATTATCGAGTGATTGAAGTGATCCATACCATTTTCTAAGAAATGGCTGAGCTTGCACTAAGAAAGCTCCGTATTCCTCTGCTTTCAATTTGGTGCCAGTGATGGTGGTGGAAGTTGCTGCATCTCTGCTATCGAGACCCCCTGCGAGCCGCATACGCAATTGCTGAATATGCTGAAGTTCCTTATTTGGATCGCGGAAAGCGCACGCCCATTGAGTAACAAAATAAAGCGAGTAATAATCATCCACAGGAGAATGCACATAGTTCTTGTTAAGCGGGTCCAACAGCGCTGAAGACATGAATTCCGAGGTACCCTGCCGAACAATTACTCTCGTGGTGCACAGAGAAGATTTCAAAGCATTCTTACCGATTTGGTGCCAACATGTTCCTCAGTGAAATAGCTTTCCCAGGTGACTGCCATATCTCCATCGATAACAAAGCCAGTGCAGTGGTCATTGATATCTACACTAGGAGGAAAACCGACAACGGAATAGCACCGGAGATCACCTTCCAAGACAGTGACGGCGAAACGAGAGTAGTTAAACCCCAAACCATCGTAAAATGGCTTGGCGTGTATTTCGACCGCAAACTACTATTCAACCACCACGTCAAGACACTGGCGGGAAACGCAGGACGAGCCCTGGGGTATCTCACCATGCTTGCGAACACAGTCAAGGGTCTGGCCCAACAGAACATGCGGACGATGTATAAGAGCTGCGTCATGTCTGTAATGACATACGCAAGCCCAGTGTGGTGGACAGGGAAAAAAACTCACGAGAAGCTCTTAGAAAAAATTCAGAACCAGGGATTACGGCTAATATGCGCAGTTTTCAGAACTACACCGATAGCAGCTTTGGAACTCGAAACCTCAATCCCGCCAATTAAACTCGAACTGGACAGGTTGAACCGAGCATGCGCACTACGTTTCAACAAACTCAGCACCAATAACCCAGTCATTCAAAGACTCGATAACTCATGGAGAGCAGGCAACCCCCCAAACAACCCGCCACCAATCCAGTACCGGTATGGCAACAAAAGCGGAAAGGACCAAAGAAGGTCGACACAACTGCAAGACATCGCGCATCACACAGACCCAGACGACGAACGGATCCTACCATTCCTCACACCACCGTGGAGAGAGACACGAAAGGACTTCAACGACCAACTAACCTTCATTCCACCGCCACCGAAGGACAAATCCAAAAACAAAAAAGAACGGCTATCGAAGCTAGTAACTGAACATAACGAAAAGCTGAGCACACTCGAATTGTCACGCGAGAACCTGATTGTGTACACTGACGGGTCACTCAAACCTATGCACAGAGTTAGGAGAGCCGGAGCGGGCTTAGTCGCATACCACGCAGGAAACGAAGCATACAACAGAAGCATCGGTCTCGGCATTTATGCCGAAGCCTACGACGGCGAAGTCGTAGCACTGAGCTTTGCAGCAGGACTTGCAGCGGCCTATTCGAAAGAAAACCCAGATGTTAAACACTGGCAATTCTTCACGGACAGCGCTTCTGCAGGCGAGACAATATTCGATGTAGCGCCCAAACCTGGACAAGCTTACTGCTCAAACTTCCATAAAAAGGTTAAAGAGTTCCTAGCTGACCCATCACACACAGTCGAGATAGCATGGACACCAAGCCATACAGGCATCAAAGGAAACGAGAAAGCGGATCAACTGGCTAAGAAAGGAGCAGAATGAGCAAACGAAACAATCTGGAAACGCTCAAGAACAAATGCACTACGGATGAACAAGGCAAAGACAGAGATAGCGTGGAAGAAGGAATGGGATAAAAGGTCGGTGAACGGCAGATTCGCGATAGCCAACAGACTTCCCCCTTCCATAAAACCCACCGAACGCTTTAAATCACTCCGACGAGAACTTTTCGGAAGAGTCACGCAGTGCAGAACAGGGCACGCATTCACAGGCGAGTACTATTCTGCATTTGTACCTAATGAGAACATTGACTGCCCGTGCGGAGAACCAGTACAGACAAGGGAGCACATTATTAGGGAGTGCCCCAGATACGAAGACTACAGATATATATTGAAGAAGGCGTCGCAGGACATCAGCCTGGCGGACATCTTAGGAACCAAAGAAGGGATAGAAGCCCTCAGCGAGTTCTTAGAGATGTCCGGAGCATTCACCAAAACCGGACAGCCCCGTAAACAACAAGAAACCCCAGAATACAAACCGAGGAGTATTAGCGACGAACTCGACGACTGGCTAAACGAAGACACCGGGGCCCAAGACCACAGAGAAGCTGACTGGAGAGAAGAAGTAGTGGACGAAGGCGACGAAGAAGACGAAATGCGAAACGGAAACCATTAACCACAGAAACAATCGGGGACCACATACAGCACGACTCGTACAATTAGAAAGCTCCCACACAAACTCCTGGGCGTTGGTGCGCTGAGCTCACAACTCAGTTGCGTGGGATTTGGAGGACTCAGTGAAGAGGAACACTGAGGACTCCGCCCAAGTTCAGCAAGAGCCAAGAGGCCACGGAGCGGTTACGCCCGCAAAGGGAACTTGGTTTTTCCCTGACGCCCATCCTCATACTCAAGGGACAGAGTGTGGGAGCGAAATAGCGACCTTCCTTTCATTTCATTCCACAAGGCCATGAAGCCGAGCAATACGTGTACACACGAAACCTAAACACACACACTCCCAAATTCTACCCAAAGCTATACTTTACACACGGACATACAAATAGTATACACAAACATAGGAAGGAGCAGGAGATGCTCCCCGCGCCTTAGTACATAGCCTTACTTACTAGCGGTTATCACAAGAATACAAAAAAAAAAAAAAAAAAAGATATCTAGTTTTCTGCAAAGCTCAAGAATTTCTCTCTGAGTTTCGTTGGGATTGTGGATATCAAAACTGTTATGGTTTGTTGTTATGGTTCAACGGAGATTCAAAATACAGGTACTCTCCTTCTTTCTCATATCAAGACTTCTATCTATGTTACGACCATGCCAAGTTCAACTCCCGCGGTCCCGACGATCATTTTACGGTATTTGACTTCACTACCTTCTTCCGTCGCGGAGCTTATCTCCGCGATCCTTTTACACTTTGCTTTTATATCCCTCACATTTAGCCGATTTCTCATATATCCTTTTATATCATTTCCTTTATACTTTCCCCTTTTATTCTCCACATGTTCGACCATACTATTCTAGGATACTATCGCTTAGCGACCCTTAGGTAGTGACTACAGTATAAAGCTACAAGAGTAGAATAGTTGGTCCTTAGTTTAAATATCGACGATAGCGCACTCATACAGTGTATTTCAAATAGAGTTAAATCTCAAACCTCACCTTAAGTACGATCGCGTGAGTTTCTCCCGCGATCGGATTTACCCTCTCCTTCGCTTTCGGACAGCGGCGTGTCGGGGACGCTATTAATAGTAGCGTCAACGTCCGACTACCTCTCCATAGGTTCACCCAACCCTCACCAGGATTTATCTCGGTGTTCGGTCTTTTACCCCGCGGACTTATAGTCCGCGATCCAACTTATCACCTACGACCGTGCATGATCATAACAGTATATTTAAACTGAAACCCGGCACATTGTATTCCATCACTTTTCACTTCCTTTTCCTCCATATATCCTTTCTTTCCCAAAATGGTCAACACCAGGAGCAGACGTGCTCGTACCACCACTGAAGACTCTGACAACGTTCAGGAGGAGCCAGTCATGGCAAATCCGTTCGCTACCAACGCGACGGCTTTCGCGCCGTTCGCCGAGTCTATCTCTGGTACGGGACTTCCCCGTAGGCGTACCAACGCTTTCGGTCCAGCCCCGAGCCAACCCGCAACGGTACGGGTATCAAACCTACACGCTCTTGGTTCACCAGACCAAGCCGAATTCGAGTACCAAGTACTCTATACCGCTGATGGGCAACCAATCACGGTACGAACGCCGCGTAGCAATCGCATGGCGATACCAACGTTGGAGACGGCCATCCCCCATCTCCGACAACTCTCACCCTCGCTGACAGAATGCGTCAGCAATTAACAACCCAGGCTGGTCCTCGCGGATCGTCTTCATCACTCATCCCTGCGGAGGTTCCTGAAGAACCTGAGATCGCGGAGCCAATTGAGGAGGTAAGTCCTGACTTACCAGACCACCCGGAAGACCCGGACCCTGAGGGATCTGATCCCGAAGGACCACCCGGAGGACCAGGAGGCCCTGGTGGACCGGGATCACCACCAAGCTCCCGCGGACCTAGTCGTTCTAGGAGTCCTCCAGGGGGACCAGGTAGCAATCGCACCGACATTGCGGAACAGCGCATTATGGAGCTGTTTACTACCTTCAGAGGCACCCTCGACAACTTGGGAGGTGCTATCACCGAATTATCCACGAATCAAAATCGTGGACCAACAGAGACCGCAAGGTCAAAAGTCAAGGATCCGGAAGTTTTCGACGGTACTAACCCGCGGAAACTGAAGAGTTTCCTTGTTTCTTTATCTCTGGTCTTTATTGACCGCCCAACGTATTTTACTGATCAAAGGAAGATCAACTATACGGTGTCTTATCTAGGTGGCGCCGCAAAGGAATGGTTCGAACTGTTACGACCATGCCAAGTCAAACTCCCGCGGTCCCGACGATTGTTTTCCGATATTTCGACTTCATCATTTTCTTCCGTCGCGGAGCTTACCTCCGCGATCCTTTTACACTTCGCGTTTATATCCCTCACACTTAGCCGACTTCTTATATATCCTTTTATATCATTTCCTTTATACTTTCCCCTTTTATCTTCCACATGTCGACCATACTATTCTAGGATACTATCGCTTAGCGACCCTTAGGTAGCGACTACAGTATAAAGCTACGAGAGTAGAATAGTTGGTCCTTAGTTTAAATATCGACTTTGATAGCGCACTCATACAGTGTATTTCAAATAGAGTTAAATCTCAACCTCACCCTAAGTACGATCGCGTGAGTTTCTCCCGCGATCGGAATTACCCTCAACCTCGCTTTCGGACAGCGGCGTGTCGGGGACGCTATTAATAGTAGCGTCAACGTCCGACTACCTCTCCGTAGGTCCACCCAACCCTCACCGGGATTTATCTTGGTGTTCGGTCTTTTACCCCGCGGACTTATAGTCCGCGATCCAACTTATCCCTACGACCCGTGCATGATCATAACAGTATATTTAAACTGAAACCCGGCACATCGTATTCTATCATCTTTCACTTCCTTTTCCTCCATTTAAATCCTCTCTACCCAAAATGGTCAATACCAGGAGCAGACGTGCTCGTACCAACACCGCAGACTCGGACAACGTTCAGGAGGAGCCAGTAATGGCAAATCCATTCGCCACCAACGCGACGGCCTTCGCGCCGTTCGCCGAGTCTATCTCTGGAACGGGACTTCCCCGTAGGCGTACAATGCTTTCGGTCCAGCCCCGAGCCAACCCGCGACGGTACGGGTATCAAACCTTCACGCTCTTGGTTCACCAGACCAAGCTGAATTCGAGTACCAAGTACTCTACACCGCTGATGGGCAACCAATCACGGTACGAACGCCGCGTAGCAATCGCACGGCGATACCAACGTTGGAGACGGCCATCCCCCCATCTCCAACAACGCTAACCCTCGCTGACAGAATGCGTCAGCAACTAACAACCCAGGCTGGTCCTTCGCGGGATCGGTCTTCATCCCTCATCCCCGCTGAGGTTCCTGAAGAACCTGAGATCGCGGAGCAAACTGAGGAGGTAAGTCCTGACTTACCAGACCACCCGGAAGACCCGGACCCTGAGGGATCTGATCCCGAAGGACCACCCGGAGGACCAGGAGGTCCTGGTGGACCGGGATCACCACCTAGCTCTCGCGGTCCTAGCCGTTCTAGGAGTCCTCCAGGGGGACCAGGTAGCAATCGCACCGATATTGCAGAACAGCGGATCATCGAGCTGTTCACTACCTTCAGAGGCACCCTCGACAACTTGGGAGGTGCTATCACCGAACTATCCACGAATCAAAATCGTGGACCGACAGAGACCGCAAGGTCAAAAGTCAAGGATCCGGAAGTTTTCGACGGTACTAACCCGCGGAAACTGAAGAGTTTCCTTGTTTCCTTATCTCTGGTCTTTATTGACCGCCCAACGTATTTTACTGATCAAAGGAAGATCAACTATACGTTGTCTTATCTAGGTGGCGCCGCAAAGGAGTGGTTCGAGCCGGACATTTTGGATCCGAACCTCGCGGAGATGCCCGCCTGGACGTCCTCCTTCGCGTCGCTGGTGAAGGAACTCAGGACAATTTCGGTATGTACGACGCGCAGGGAGAGGCCGAGGACAAACTCGGGACGTTGAGGATGAAGGAATCCGACAACGTACGGATTTACAACATCCGTTTCAACACTCTCGCGGCGTCTACAAACTGGGACTCCCAAGCCCTTAAGTGGGCATATCAACGCGGCTTGGCAAGCCGTATAAAAGACGAAATGGCCCGTCTTCCAGAGCCCGCTAATCTCGCGGACTACCGGAAAGAAGTCCTTCGCGTGGACAACCGGTACTGGAGACGGGAAGAAGAGCGGAAACGCGAAAACGCCCGTTCGACGGTCGCGACTTCATTCTCGAAGCGTCGACTACATCCTCGAAGAACCCGCCAAGTTCTTCACCATCACCCTCCTCCGCGGTTCTCGACTAAAGGATCGGGAAAACAAGGTAAGCCTAGCGGAGGCAACCACTCGTCTTCGACGAGTTCAGCATCGACGCGATCGTCGATCGCTGCTAACCTAGGTTCGACGGCAAACTCCTCCCTAGCGAGGCGGAGCGCCGGAAGAAGTTGGGTCTTTGTGGTTTCTGTGGCGGGAAGCATAGGTTTGAAGATTGCGAGCGGAAGAAGGCTCGTGAGACTCGAGGCCGAGCTGCAGAGACGCAGGAGAGCGTAGAGACGACTTCCGTGGATTCGGAAAACTGATCAGCAGCTCCTGTACCCCGGTACGACACGGGAGTTGCGTTGATTCAGATCGTACCACGCGGGAAGTAAAACTCAACGCGTCCACTCTTTCATATGACGAACAATCTTTCACTTTATCGCTAACTTTAGATTTACCGGCTCGCGGCGATTCTTCCGATTCCTCCGCCGCGACGCTATCTTTATCTCTTTACTTGATTCTGGTTCTACTGATTGTTTATTGACTCGCTTTTTGTAAAAGCTAATAGTTTACCCACTTCACCCATTCCCCAATCAATCTCCGCTTTTCGATGGTTCATTGTCACCTAAGCCGATCGTCGAGACTACCACTCTCAACGTTCGATTTCCCTCTGGCGAGCTGCTACTACTGACATTCTATGTCACCTCACTCGACTCCTCTTGCAAAGCTGTATTAGGTTACAGTTTCTTAACCCGCTACAATCCGTTGATTGACTGGGTATCTCGAAACATCACTTTCCGTTCCACTAAGCAAGTTGAGTCCTCACCCCGACGTCCTCAACTCCGCGGGAGATATCCCCGGAGTTAACTGATCCTGCGCCGGATCAGCCTCACCCCAATCGATCGAAGAAGACTTCGCGCCCTTCCTCTCGATCGCGCTCTCGCCCTTCACCTCATCCTTTAACGGACAAATTCCTCTTTGAACCCATCTACACCTATCCCTCGGTCGCTCAATTGGCCGCTTCCAAGCTCGAAAATCCCGAAGTCGACATCGCTCTAGTAAACGCGGTCCTTTTCAACCGCGCATGTAAGGCCGCTAAATGCGAACCTATTTTACTACGAGCGATCCATTCTGAAGTTTCAGCGCGAGCTGCTTCAACC
This sequence comes from Lentinula guzmanii, assembly GCA_027919855.1. Taxonomy (NCBI): domain Eukaryota; kingdom Fungi; phylum Basidiomycota; class Agaricomycetes; order Agaricales; family Omphalotaceae; genus Lentinula; species Lentinula guzmanii. The sequence continues at coordinate 206,624 of JANVFO010000034.1, read as the reverse complement.
TCACCCGACTCCGCGGAGACGAAAACCGATACTTCCAGCTTACCGCCGGAGTATGCGGAATTCGCCGACGTATTCGACGAAGTGGATTCCGAAGTGCTGCCAGAGCACCGCCCTTACGACCTCAAGATTGATTTGGAGCCTGGCGCCGAACCCCCTATCGGTCGCCTTTACCCTCTTTCCTCAAAGGAACTGAAGCTCTTCGCGAGTTTATCGACAAGCACTTGGAAACAGGTGCTATCCAACCATCCACCTCTCCTCACGGGGCTCCGGTACTTTTTGTTCCGAAGAAGGATGGTAAACTCCGTCTCTGTGTAGACTTCCGCGGTCTTAACAAGATCACCAAGAAAGACCGCTACCCTTTACCCCTTATTTCTGATCTCCTGGACGCTCCTAAGAAAGCTAAGTTTTATACCAAACTCGATCTCACTCACGCATATCATCTAGTCCGAATCGCGGAAGGCGACGAATGGAAAACCACCTTCAGAACCCGTTGGGGTTCCTATGAATGGAAGGTTATGCCATTCGGCCTTACCAACGCTCCCGCGGCTTTCCAGCGTTTCGTTAATCACATTTTCGCTGACCTTTTAGATGTTAATGTTATCGTCTATATCGACGATATTCTTATCTACTCGGACGACGAGAAATCGCATCGCGAACATGTCCGCGAGGTTCTCCGTCGACTCCGAAAACATCGTTTGTTTGCGAACCTCGCCAAATGCGAATGGGGTGTAGACACGGTCGAGTATCTTGGTTATATTCTTTCTCCGGAGGGCTTAACGATGTCGAAAGACAAAGTTCAAGCTATCGTTGACTGGCCGGTGCCCCGAAAAGTCAAGGACGTTCAATCCTTCTTAGGTTTTGCTAACTTTTATCGACGTTTTATTTATAATTATAGCGAAATCGTACTTCCGATGACGCGGCTCACGCGAAAGGACGTATCATGGTTATGGTCCAAGGAGTGCCAAGAAGCTTTCGACAAACTCAAGGACAGCTTCGTTCATGCTCCCATCCTCGCACACTGGCAACCTAACCTACCCCTTATCGTCGAAACCGACGCGTCGGACTACGCGCTAGCCGCGATCCTCTCGATCCTCCTACCGGACGGAGAGATTCATCCAATCGCTTTCCTATCCCGAACCTTCCAGGCTGCAGAGCTTAACTACGACACTCATGACAAGGAGCTCCTCGCTATTTTCGAGGCTTTCAAAGCTTGGCGTCACTATCTCGAAGGATCGGGCAGACGCGATCGATGTGGTTACTGACCACAAGAATCTCGAATACTTCTCGACCACCAAAATCCTCACGCGGCGACAAGTCCGCTGGTCAGAATTCCTCCACCAGTTCAATATGGTGATCCGCTTCCGTCCGGGTAAATTGGGTGCAAAACCCGATGCCCTTACTAGACGCTGGGACGTCTATCCTAAAGAGGGGGATACCGGCTACGCGCAAGTTAACCCGCAGAATTTCAGACCTATCTTTACCAATGAACAACTAACACTCACTTCGAGCAACTTTTCTAGAAGGCCCCGCGCTTCGCGCTGCGATCGTAATGGACTTGCAATCGCTCCATTCCACTATCCGCGATTCTATTGAACAGGATCCGGAAGCAGTCGCGGGCTTAGACCTAGCAAAAGACGATTCAAAACTCGTTGGACAGTAGGTGATGATGGACTGCTAAAACTTGACAATCGCATTTATGTTCCTAACCATTCTAACCTTCGCCTTAAAATTTTACAATATTTTCACGATCACCCCCTTTCAGGTCATTTTGGACAGAACCGGACTCTCGAATCAATCCGACGCCATTACACTTGGCCGAAGATAGGGAATTCGTTCGCGACTATGTCAGCTCATGTACAGTTTGCGGACGAAACAAACCCCGTCGACACCGACCTTACGGTCTCCTCAAACCCTTCCGGTTCCCGCCCGACCATGGGATTCAATCTCGATGGACTTCATCGAACAACTCCCTTCCTCCGACGGACATACAGCAATCCTCGTCGTTGTCGATCGAGCCTCTAAACAAGGCATCTTTATTCCGACTAATGACAAAATCACCTCCGAAGGATTAGCGGAGTTATTCGTCCATCACGTTTTCTCCAAGCATGGAGTTCCGAACCACGTAACATCGATCGCGGTTCAGAATTTGTGTCTGCTTTCTTCCGCGCTCTCGGCGAAGCTCTATCTATGAAACTTCATTTCACCTCAGGTTATCACCCAGAAGCCGATGGACAAACGGAACGAGTCAACCAAACTCTGGAACAGTACATCCGGATTACTGTGCATACCAACAGGACGATTGGGCGAAACTCCTACCGATCGCGGAGTTCGCGTACAACAATGCTCCTAATGCCTCCACCGGTTTATCTCCGTTCTTCGCGAACAAAGGCTATCACCCAAACATCACGGTAAAGCCCGAAATTGACATTCGCTCCGACCGAGCAATGGACTTCGCGGTAAATCTTGATGAGCTTCATTCTTTCCTCCGAGACGAAATTACTAACGCGCAAGCTCGATACAAAGAGCAAGCGGACAGAAAACGAATTACTCACCCCGAATTCCCTATTAATTCACAGGTTTATGTGCTGGCAAAGCACATCCGGACAACGCGACCTACCGACAAATTCGCCGAAAAGTACCTCGGACCTTTCACCATACTCGAGAAAGTCGGTACTTTATCATACAAACTCCAACTCCCGTCCTACCTTAACCGTATCCATCCCGTCTTCCACGTATCCCAACTAGAGCCATATAAACCAAACACTATTCCCGATCGCGTTCAACCTCCGCCGCCTCCTGTTGAGGTCGACGGCGAGGAAGAATACAACATCGCGGAAATATTGGACTCGAAATTGGATCGACGGTACAAAAAATGTCCTTTGCGATACTATATCCGTTGGGCAGGATACGAAGGTACGGACGAAGAGTTCTCCTGGGTCGCCGCGAACGAAATTCACGCGGACGAACTTGTCCCAGCTTTCCACACCCGTTATCCTCAGAAACCTGGTCCACTATGATCTTTACTTATTTCTCTTACGTATACATCAATTCCTCCTCACTTCTATCACGTCTCTCACCTCATTTACTTATTAATCATGATTCCCTCAAGTTCATTCTTCCCCGCGGCGATTATCGTCGTGACGATTCATGACTTATATACTAAAACTCTTTTTTCCCGAACTTCCCCGCGATCCTCATTCCGTCACTTCCCTTACTTATGAAACTCTCAAAACAACAAAACACAAAAAACCCATCTTTATTTACACCAACAAAACAAAACAACAACAAAAAACAAAACTACCAAAAAACAAAGAGTAATCAAGTAGAGTAATTAAAGTAGTCCTTCGCGGAGTATTACTCCGCGCGCTTTTTCCCCTCGCGGATTTTTGCTCTCCTCTCCTCCTCATTCTCTATTTCTTCCTCATCCTCTTCTCCTTCTCCATCTTCATCTTCATCTTCACCTTTCTCACTATCTTCCATGGCCTCCATTACCCTTCTCTCGGCCCTAACCATCACTCCTAACATTCGTTCCTGAACAACTAGCGATTGTCGGAGGAGCTTGACCAAGTCCTGGTTTTGCTCCGCGATCTTCGACAACTGCTCCGCCAACTCCGTTCCTTCGTTCCGTCTCCGTTCACCTACTCTCGCGGCGGGTCCCTCATAAACATCCTCATCCACTTTGACCCGTTTACCCCGCGACCGACGAGCGGCGTTATCCCCAGACCAGCTGCATCGCTGGCGCTGTTGGTGACATACCGCACACGCCTGAGCTTGTCGTCCCGTGGACTGGGGTCGACATTCGGAGGGACGCCCGATCATAATGCAGCGGGAACAGGCGGAACGGGGTTGCGAATTCTGGGAAGGGGGTTGTGTTACCTGCTTCGGAACAGGTTCCTTGTCACCATCGGGTTCGGAAGAACTCATACCCTACCATTATGGAGGAGTTAGTAACGATCATCCCAAACGAATTATCACTCACCTTCGCGATCATTTTGATCGTTCGCTTTCGTTTGGTACCTCTGGGAATCACCTCCCGCGGCTGCTCTATCATCTCATCATCCGATTCGTCGGAAATTATGGCTTTGGATTTAAATGCCTTACGCCGCGGGCTGGTTGTCGGGACTGAAACTTCGACATCGGGACGGGTTGGTTTCGAGGTCGTTTTCTGGCGTTTCTCCAATTCCTTCGCGGCTTTTGCTTTTTCCTTCTTATTCTCTTCTACTAGTTTCGCTAAAGCGACGGCTCGCATCTGCTCTTCCTCTGCTTCTGCTGCGGCCTCCTCTTCTAACCGCGCCGTTTCCCTTCGCTGCACCTCCGCGAGTCGAATCTTATCTTGTTTATCCTTTTCCTCAGCTATCCTCCTTTCTTCTGCTATTTTCCTCTCCTCTTCTCGCTGTTTCTCTTCTTCTATCCGTTTTTCTTCGGCGATTCTTTTTTCCTCTGCCTCTCGCGCCGCTTTTTCCTCCGCCTCTATCCTTTCCATCTCCGCCGCGAACTCCGCCTCTTGTCGTGCAATCTCCTCCTCCCGGGCTCGTTGTCGTGCGGCCTGAGCTTGCAAGATTCGTTCACGCCGTTGCTGGATAGTCTCGTTGTCGTTAGCGGTGGTGGACATGATGGTTAAGATGGGAGGGTACTTGTCAAAATTTTTGCAACAGCCCTGTCTTTATATGCTTCGCGAATCAAGGGCCGTTTCAACTTACAATTTTCGTTCTTCTTCGGTTTTCACATCACATCACAATTTTTGAACTTTGATCCCCGTTGCTTCTAATCATTCACATCTATTTTTAGTCATACTATTACTCAGGATCTCGAGGGCTCGATCCTAACGGGGGGGCACTGTTACGACCATGCCAAGTTCAACTCCCGCGGTCCCGACGATTGTTTTACGGTATTTGACTTCACTACTTTCTTCCGTCGCGGAGCTTAACTCCGCGATCCTTTCACACTTTGCTTTTATATCCCTCACACTTAGCCGACCTTTTATATATCCTTTTATATCACTTCCTTTATACTTTCCCCTTTTTATCTTCCACATGTTCGACCATACTATTCTAGGATACTATCGCTTAGCGACCCTTAGGTAGCGACTACAGTATAAAGCTACGAGAGTAGAATAGTTGGTCCTCAGTTTAAATATCGACTTTGATAGCGCACTCATACAGTGTATTTCAAATAGAGTTAAATCTCAACCTCATCCTAAGTACGATCGCGTGAGTTTCTCCCGCGATCGGAATTACCCTCAACTTCGCTTTCGGACAGCGGCGTGTCGGGGACGCTATTAATAGTAGCGTCAACGTCCGACTACCTCTCCGTAGGTCCACCCAACCCTCACCGGGATTTATCTTGGTGTTCGGTCTTTTACCCCGCGGACTTATAGTCCGCAATCCAACTTATCCCTACGACCCGTGCATGATCATAACAGAGTGTACGGAGCCAACCTCTGAATTTGGACGTGTCTCCTGTGAATACGTCAGGTTCTTTGACGATTGTTTTTCGGGAATAATTGAATGAAGGAGTATCGGAATTATCGGCGTGCATGGAGGTGTTATTTGGGTCAGACATTTCTGAGCCAAGTTCGGTAGTAAAAGATGGAGTGGGAGTGGGAGATCCTAAATGGATGGTTGAGTCGGAGTTTGAGTCCGACAGTGAAGGTGAAGTGGATCGAGAAGCGCGCGATCCAGGAAGTGTGAAGTCCTGAGGTCTTGACGCGAAAGCCAGGATAGGAGGGAGGGGTGCTTAGGGATAGAGAGTTTGCGTCGATTTATGTACCCGTCCAGAAGACTGTCTACACTCGCTCCTCGCGCAGTGTTGTCTCTCGGATCGCTAGTGCAGACGTTTATATTTCCAACGCCCCACTATCGAATCTTCCAAAGAAGAAACTCGATTATTTGTTACTAGTCCTGATTTACACTTCTTGGTAGAAGTCAGGCGCACTAGTGAGAGTATTTTCCTCTCAGCACGGGTTGAGCCGTACCACAAAGTCTCGATGTGGGTATGTATTCTATAATCGCTGTCTATACGCTGGCCCTGAGTACAGGCAAACTATAGGAATGGGGTAGTGGATAATGAAGGAAGAAGAGGTAGGTGCGATTGTGAGTAAAAAGATGTAGAGAAGGAATTTATGACGCAGCGAGTTCCAGTGTCCAACCAAAGCGTTGAAGACTAGGGGGTGTGACGAGTGGGTCGGTAGGATCTCTGATCTTCTGTCAGCGACTCGATAGATCAATACTGAATCCAGGCGTCACACAGGTGAAGATGGTCGAGCGATAAAGGTCAAAGAGAAGCAATCCTTGATTGATGTCTATCTACCGAGGAGAATAGACGAGATCAGAGATAGAGACTATTCTACAAAATATTCTGTCTTATATACATATCTGGAGATGAACCCATGGGAACTATCTCGCACCGTAACTGTGAGGCTATACAATAGGAGTCACCCGTATCCATAAGTAAAGCTGTCCGTATACAACGATGAAACAATGAGGTAATATAAAAGAATGTATGTAGACGGCCTAGATCTGTCAATGCCTCGACAGACACGAGAGAGTCGCGTCGACAATTAATGATAGCATGGGAACAGCAAGGCTGTCGCATGTTTATAAATAAAAGAAAAGGAAAAGATAAAAGAATAATACAAACGCTTGTGTAAGCGCTTACGGCGCTTAACATACCTAAAAGGGAATGAGCGTCTAAAGTACTAAAAGAGAATAAAAGAAATGAAAAAGAGAGTTCGTAACAGCCAGAAGAGAAATGGCATTATTAGTAGGGGGGTATTGTTGGATGTTTTGACGGTGTATCGATGTTCGACGATGTTTAGTGAAGGAATGGAATGGATAGCATGGTGATGATAGTTTTGGATACGTAGGATGTAATTGGGTTTGACATTGTCTAGAATAAATAGAGAATCTGGGAATTTGAACTGAAGGTGTGCACGGAACACCTTTGTTCACACTGGAACTGTCCAACGAGTCGAGATGGGTTGTACTAAACATATTCAATGATGTTATAGAGATCGTCCGGGATCTCAAATAGAAGGGGTAGTTTCTTTTCCGGAGGACACATGATTCCGCGCAAAAGAGGGTCAGCTGGATTAGATTTCATATCAATATAGACAAGGTAAGGATCAATAGAGAGAGCAGAAAAAACAGTATAAGAGCGACGAATTGACAAATTAACCCAACAATTAGGGCTGCGGGCTTTTTGCATAGCACCAATATGTTACAGGTATGCTTCTGGACCTCCGTACAGGGCTTCCGACTTCGGACAGGGACTTGGTGTAATTCATGTTTGCTTCCGACATCAATTGTCTTGATCGAGTCGTACAAAGCATTTGGTTATCGGATGCTACATGTTCCGACTTTATTGTCTTTTTATTTATATTGGTGACATTGAATTATATTCCTTATTGTTTTTTACTTACAGCTCTTATTGTTATGGATTTAACAATTAGGAATACACGTATATAAGCTGTAGGATTTTGTACATAGTTCCTCAGTTTAAAATCAACTTAGATTGCTGCTGAACTCCGTCCGGAACATTTCTCTTCTAATCGTCTAACATTCGCACTATAACCAATCGTTATCTGGACGCCTCTATTCTCTTACTCGTCACTCTGAACATTCACCGAACCGTACGACGAAGCGGGGGCACTACCGAAAGTAGTGTCAAGGTTCTAGTTCATCTATTCATCTTCCGTTGCAGTCAAACTGACCAAATCATCTTTGATTACATCTCTTGAGACTTCGGTTCTAAACCATAGTCTTGATTCTTTCTGATCACTCTCGGATCACTTTGATTCTTTCTATATCTTCTAAGACTCTACGGAACCTCACCGGCACAGTCTTAACAGTATATTTAAACTACTACTCGCATTTGTCGTTTTCTATATCACATATCATCCTTTTGACATTCATCAACCCATGGCGCCTCCAATGACTCGTCAAGCCTGTAGGAACAGGCCAAGAACGTTAACCGGTACTACCGATAACTCGGACGTTCCGAATCAGGCTGAAGAGCCAAATCCTTTTGTCGCCAATGCGCAATCTTTCGCGCCTTACTCAGAATCCATTTTGGCCTTAGGAGGTCGAAGAAGAAACAATGTTTTCGGACCCACTACGGCAGCTTCACTACCGACAACCAAAGTAGCACCGGAAGTCGCAATCGGTGGAATGACCAAAACAATGGATTATGAATTTCAAACTCTTTACACTGCCTCTGGAATGCCTGTCCAAGTCAGGACACCTCATAGAAACACTCACATCGCTACAACATCATTGAACACCATTATACCTCCGTCTCCAACGGCAGCAACAATTATGGGACAAATATTATCCCGCAACACGCCAACAGGACCTCAAATTCCGGAAGGACTGGAAGATGAGGAAGGAGAAGATCTCGAGGGTAATAACAATCAAGAGAATCAAGATGGTGAGGAAGTAGTTGATGAGGAGCTGGCTGATCCGGAACTACCTGGCGATGGTGAACCAGGTGAACCGGATGGACCAGGAGGACCAGGCAGACCAGGCGGTGGTGGTCCCGGAGGTCCGGGAGGTCCAGGGGGACCAAGTGGAGGATCCAAAGGCTCGAATAGCCCCCGGAGACCAATTTTTCCACCTAACAACAACTCTTCCGAAAGGAAGTTTCTCCAGACGTTCCAAGCTTTCTGAGGAACACTCGATGGGCTAGGTAATGCTATCGCTAACCTACGAACAGAGCCTACCGAATCGAGCAAAGCAAAAGTAAAGGAACCGGACATATTTGATGGTTCCGATCCTCGAAAGCTCAAAACATTCCTTGTTTCCCTTTCCTTAGTCTTTCTTGATCGTCCTAACTACTTCACTGATCAAAGAAAGATAGCTTACGCTCTATCTTACTTGAGTGGATCTGCTCGCGGATTGTTATATACATGCCAAGCTACACCATGCCTTCCTGTTCGATTTCCGAATCTATCGATAACCATATTGATATTCCGATCGATCGATCACCCGATCACCCGATCGGTATTGATTCCCTTTTGAGTTATCACCAAATCCAACTCGAAACTCGATTGACTTCAGACTGTGTTCATTAACTTAGTAATCTCGGAACAACCTCGGATACATCACATGACACATGGTCAGCATGACCAATGCATTCCCACACCTGTCCGCTCTCGGGAAACATCCTTATTGTATTATTTTGGATCTTTCTCACTTATTGTCTTTATTTAACAATTAGGATTACTTGTATATAAGATTAGATATCTTGTACACTATTCCTCAGTTTCAATATCGACTTGGGTTGCCTTGGGTTCCATCCCAATCACTCCTTTCTCTTCTTATGTCTCCTTACTGTTCATAATCGTCCGAACCCTTTCCTGAACCACTTGGCGTAGTGAGGATCCATTCTAATAAACAGATCGAGGTTCACTTCACTCCTACGTGACTTCCGTACCATCCAGTCCATTCGGATTTCGATCGTTCCCACGGAGCTCCGGTCGGAGCTTTGGCTGCTTCGATTGTATTTCGAAGCCTTCGGACCATTCATGGGCAACATCAGCCATTTCATTCCCTCCTCGGAAGCACGGCCCTAACACGAATGGTTCGAGCCGGATATCCTCGATCCGAATGTGATCGCTCTTCCGATGTGGACGAGCTCTTTTACAGTGCTAGTGAAAGAGTTACAAGACAATTTTGGTCTTTACGACGCGCAGGGAGATGCTGAGGATAAGTTGGGGAACTTGAGAATGAAGGAGAATGAATTGGTTCGTAAATTCAACATTCAATTCAATTCACTCGCTGCTCTCACCGATTGGAACACAAGTTCCTTGAAGTGGGCTTATCAGCACGCACTCGCGCCCAGAATCAAGGATGAAATGGCTCGTGTTCCGGAGCCTCAGAACCTCGCCGAATATCACGCAGAGGTTCTTTGAATCAACAACCGGTACTGGTGGAGGGACAGCGCAAGAGTGAGTGGTCAGATGAATGATGAGTAACGAATGCGGTCAGAACAATAAACTAATGACAGCGCGAGAGTGAGTGGTCAGATGAATGATGAGTAACGAATGCGGTCATGTGGTTACTAAAGCATGTGAAACAAAAGAAAGAAAATGATGTAGGTACTTAGTTGTCATGACATTACCCACCTTCTACAGTCGATGTCCCAGCGACCAGCTCCGTAAGGTTTTCATAGGCTTGCTGTTACGAACTGACTCTTTTTCAATTTCTTTTTGTCTATCCTATTATACTTTTTCTTTTATCTTTTCCTTTTCTTTCATTTACATACATGTGACAGCCTTGACATTCTCGCAATGTCAACGCATTTCTCTCATGTCTGTCAAACTATTGACAGACTGTCATTCTCGCGCTGTCAACACAACTCTCTCATGTCTGTCAGACTATTGACAGATTGACAGTGTGAGAATTCTCTCATGTCTGTCAAGCTATTGACAGATTGTTGTATAGCCTCACAGTTATGATGTGAGATAGTTCCCATGGGTTCATTTCAGAATATGTATATAAGATAGGGCATTTCCTAGAAGTAGTCTCTATCTCTGATCTCATCTATTCTCCTCGGTAGCTAGACAAGAATCAAAGACCTTTCCTCCCTCATTCACTTCGTTTGACTTGACTATCTTGGCTTGTGTGACGCCTAGTCATATAGTGAGTTAGTAAGTCACTGACGATAGTTCCCATTGGCTATCTTCTAAATCGCGTGACGCCTGGCTACATCGGTGAGCTAGCGAGATGTTGACAGAAGATCAGAGATATTATCGACCCACCCGTCACGACCCAAATCTTCGACATATTGGTTGGACATTGGACCCCACTGCGTTATTAAATTTACTCTTTTTCATTTCCTTACTCACCTTCCCACCTCACCTCATTTCCTCTCCCATCCACTCCCTATTCCCATAGCTTGTCTGTGTTAAGGCCAGCGTTGGCGTAAACACTTTGTTAATACATACCTACATTGAGACACTGTAGTACAGCTCAACCCGTGCTGAGAGGAAAATACTCTCTCTAGTGTGCCTGACTCCTACCAAGGAGTGTAAATCAGGGCTAGCAACAGAACATCGAGTTTCTTCCTCGGAAGATTCGATAGTAGGGACGTTGGAACGCAAAGTTTTCATGCAGACAACTTGAAAGACAACGTTGCGCGAGGAGCGAACATAGACAGTCTTCTGGATTAACACATAACTCAACACGAGCCTCTACCTCTAAGCACCTCACCCTCCTATCCTGGTGTTCTCGTCAAGACCTCAGGATTTTTCACTCCCATACCCATCTCCCTCTCCCTCTCCACATCACCGGATTCAACCATCCATTTAGGATCCCCACACCCACTCCATCCTTCACCACCGAACTCGGCTCAGAAATGTCTGACCCATCCAACCAATCCATGCATGCCAACACATCCACTACTACCGCCGCTACTCCTGCCACCTCCAACACCTCATTCTCCCGAAAAACCATTGTTAAAGAACCCGATGTATTTACAGGAGATACCTCCAAGTTCCGAGCATGGCTCCAAACACTCCTTGCGTACATCCATGACCTGCGAAGGACACAGCAGGTCAATAACGATAACGAATCCATCAATGTAGCAATGTCCTACATTCGAGGAGGTAGAGCTGATGACTGGGCGGAAGTATACACCAGTGATCACCAGGATGAAGTCGCTGGTGATTGGAACGTAGACTTTGCAGAATTCCTAGAAGAACTAAAGAGCAGTTTTTCTAACGTCTCCCAGAAGAAGGAGGCAATGGATAAGCTGAATCGCATTCAGCAAGGTCGTATGAAGGCCAATGACTTTTTCAAGGAGTTCGAACTCCTGCTAAAGGAAGCGGGGTATGACAAGAAGAGCGAATATGTTCTTCAGTTGGCTGAAAGAGCAGTCAGCCTCAACATCATGAGCGATCTAGTCCGAACGAGGACAGAGGAGTTTAACAGCTACGACGAGTTAAAGAAACTCGTCACTGCCAACGATCTAATCCGCCGCTGCTACGATGAACAGAAGCCTGGATACAACAACATGAGCTGGGGTAACAGCATACAAGGACAAAGTCGTGGTCAAGGATCCACGCAACAAGCCTACGGTAGGCAAGAGCCGAAGAAATGGGAAGGACCTCGAGTGGTAGGGTCTACCCCCATGATAGCAAGACGTGATGGGTCCGGGACAACCTTTGGAGGTTCGGGACGACCCATGGACCTGGATCGAGCAAGGGTAAATGGCCTTTGCTTCAACTGTGGCGAAAAAGGCCACATTAGTAGGAACTGCCCGAAGAAGAACAAAGCCGCGGTTCGTAGCGTAGAACTTATGGATTATAGCAGCGAGAGAACGGACAACGTTAGTGAAGAAACTAACGTAAATAGTGTAGATGTAGTACCAGGGTTACCAGCTGGTATGGACATGAATTCATTCACCGCCTGGGTGAATAGTATGGGTCTTATAAGAGCTCCCCAGTAGATATAGGTCTGGTGGAGTGTTCTAAATTAAATACTTCGGACATAGTAGATAGTGGACTTGATTTCACTATCAAATATAATAATGTAGAAAAACACGCTTCTGCATTTACTCATAAAAAACCCGAAGTACTTAAAAAACCTATACGATACAAACCCTGCACGGCTGAATGGACTGCTCAAAGGCTCAAGGAAGGGGAACTTCCAAAAGCCGTTGGACTTTTAAGGACATGGGTACCTTCCTCGCGAATAAGAGAAGCTTCGGAGGAAACCGTCATGGAAATACGAGCATTGAACTGGAAAACAGCAGTCAAAGCTGTTAAGAGTCTCGCAACAAAGAAAAGCTACGTCCGTGGAACACACGGAAAAAGCTTGAAACTCCAGTCATTGTCGAAACACTAGAGGACAACAGGCAAATAGTTACACAAGGACTAGTCGACAGTGGAGCCACAGGTTCATGCATTGATGCAAACTTTGTAAAACAACATAGGATTGTAACCAAAGATTTACCTATTCGAATACCTGTCTACAATGCTGACGGTACACTCAACGAGAATGGCTCAATAACCAAATACGCTGAAGTCCGTATAACTATCGGAGACCACTCGGAACGAGTTCAGTTTGGCGTTGTCAATCTTGGAGAACAACACATCTTCCTAGGACTAGATTGGTTGCGACATCATAATCCAAGTGTTGACTGGGTTAAATCAGAAGTTACTTTTGACCGATGTCCGACTCGGTGCGGATATAATCCTCACTTTTGGACGCCTGAAGACATTCAAACAAGAGCGGCACTTGAAGACGGCGAGAGACTTTTCATGTTTGATTGGGATCAATATGTACAAGAACAGGTAGATTCCAGGAAATGGACAGAGAAGAAGGCAGAAGAAGAAACACGAAAACATTTCGACACTTCCACTCCGTATATAAACAAATACCCAGATGTTTTCAGTCAAAAGGAATTTGATCAATTGCCACAATGACGCCCTTGGGATCATGCAATCGAGTTAACACCTGGTTCTAAACCACTCGATTGTAAGATATATCCTTTGAACACGAAGGAACAAGAAGCGTTGGATGCATTCCTTGAAGAAAACATTCGAACCGGACGAATTCAACCCTCAACATCCCCAATGGCCTCACCATTCTTCTTCATCAAAAAGAAAGACGGTACCCTTAGACCAATACAAGACTATCGCAAACTGAATGAAATGACGATTAAAAATCAATATCCACTCCCTCTCATTCAGGAGCTTATTGATCAATTGAAGGGTGCTAAAATATTCACAAAAATGGACATTCGATGGGGATTCAACAATATACGGATCAAAGAAGGAGATGAGTGGAAAGCCGCGTTCAGGACTAATCGAGGATTATTCGAACCAACTGTTATGTTCTTTGGATTAACCAATTCACCAGCGACGTTTCAAGGATTCATGAATCATATCCTTCGAGATTTGATAAATGAAGGACACGTTATAGTCTACATGGATGATATACTCGTATTTACAAATGACTTGAAAAGTCATCGAATAATTGTAAACCGGGTCCTTGATATTCTTCGAGAACACAAACTCTTTCTCAAGCCTGAGAAGTGTTCCTTCGAGAAAACATCCATAGAGTACCTTGGAATAATCATTGAGAACGGAACAATTCGAATGGACCCGAAGAAGGTCAAAGATGTACGAGAATGGTTAACCCCATTAAAGAAACATGATGTCCAATAGTTCCTTGGCTTCTGTAACTTCTTCAGGTGATTCATTCGAGGATTTAGCAAAGTTGCCAAGCCATTGACAAAACTTACCGGAAATGCAGTCTGGGAATGGACAGCAGCGCAACAGTATGCATTCGACGAACTCAAGCGTCGAATCTGTGAAGAAGTAGTCCTCCTCATTCCCCGAAATCACGGAAAGTTTAGACTTGAAGCTGATTCATCCGACTTTGCAAATGGTGGTTGTCTCTCTCAATTCGTCGATGGAAAATGGTGGCCTGTAGCGTTCCGATCTCGTTCACTCAATGAAGTTGAGAGAAACTACGAGATTTATGACAAGGAATTAATGGCAATTATGGACTCACTCGATGATTGGCGTCAATATCTCCTTGGAGCTGAAGAACAGATTGAAATCTTTACAGACCACGCAAACCTACAATATTTCAAGAAACCCCAAAAGCTGAATAGACGACAAGCTCGATGGGTTCTTGAACTTGCGGAATATAATTTCAATCTAGTTCACTGACCAGGAAAGACAATGGCTAAAGTTGATATACTGTCAAGGATGACAGGTCTTCAGACGGGGGAAAAGGACAACAAGAACATCGTCCTTCTAATGTCAGAATTTTTCATTCACGCCCTTAATATCTCCTCACCAGAAGATGTATTCCTGTCGGAAATCCAAAAGAATCAAAACCACGTTGATCGACTTGTAAAAGATAACCTCGATGCCAAAAACCCTGAGTGGGAAGAAACTGAAAGGATTATTGAGTGGAAAGGACGGATCTATGTACCGAAGAACAGAGTACTTAGGTCCAAAATCCTTACTAAGTACCACGATTCACCACTTGCAGGACATCCTGGACAGTACAAAACAGCGGAACTCGTCACTCGTGATTACTGGTGGCCAGGAATTACTTGGGATGCTGGAAAGTATGTGGAAGGTTGCGAGAAGTGTCAAGTGACGAAATCTCATCGCACTCGACCCATTGGACATCTTCATCCTCACACCGTTCCAACTGAACCTTGGCAAGTAATTGGTACTGACATGATTGGAGAACTTCCTGAATCTGGCGGTTACAATGTGATCGCAATCTTCATCGACCACTTCACGAAGAGACTGAGACTTGTACCAACCCATACCACAGTCACTTCAGAAGGAATGGCAAAGATTTATTGAGATTCCATCTTCTCCACCCATGGACTTCCACGCAAGATAGTTCATGATCGAGGACCACAGTATCACTCAAGGTTCATGAAGGAACTCTATCGGCTGTTAGGCATTGAAGCGAACTTTACTACAGCATACCATCCACAGACAAACGGTCAATCGGAGCGAACAAACCAAGAGATCGAACAATATCTCCGTTTGTTCATTAATTACCAACAAAATAATTGGCATGAATGGTTACCCTTAGCAGAGTTCAATTACAATGACAAAGTTCACTCAGCGACGGAAGTCTCTCCCTTCTATGCAGATACAGGAAGACACCCGTATAAAGGCACGGCAACTCAAATGAATTCGGACAACCCCTCAGTACAAGCTTTCGTAGATGGAATGAAGAAGATACAAAAGGAAGTAGGATCAGCTTTAGAGAAAGCAAAGGTAGAAATGAAGAGGCAGTATGACGGAAAGAGAAAGAAAGGTATAGAGTACAAGGTTGGTGACAAGGTTTGGTTAGAAGGAACCAACCTTTCAGTAGATCGTCCAATGAAGAAATTAGGCAATAAGAGATACGGACCATTTACAGTCCAACAGAAGATAGGCGCCAGCTCCTATAAACTGGAAATCCCACGTACATGGAAACATGTACACAATGTCTTCAACGAAGTTCTTCTCACTCCATATAAAGAACCTAGTTTTCCTACACAACCCCAAAACACACGCCCGCCTCCTGTAGTTGTAGGAGGAGAAGAAGAGTTTGAAGCAGAAGAAATCCTTGATTCGAAGAAAGTAGGACAAGGAATCAAGTACAAAGTCAAGTGGAAAGGATACGGTTCACATGAACAGACCTGGGAACCGCAATCAAACCTCACAAATGTTGACCAATTGCTCAAGGAATTCCATGAAAAGAATCCGACGAAACCAAAACCCGCAATATTTCATCGAATTGAAATCCCTATTTCCTTGTTCCCTACAGAATTGTTTTGTCCCCTGCCTCTTGCCGACACCGAACCCAATCCCACTTCACTACCATCTGAAAACTTTCTTTTACAACAAGCACATCGTGGAACTCGTGCCCTGAGGAGAGGGTGATGTTACGAACTGACTCTTTTTCAATTTCTTTTTGTCTATCCTATTATACTTTTTCTTTTATCTTTTCCTTTTCTTTCATTTACATACATGTGACAGCCTTGACATTCTCGCAATGTCAACGCATTTCTCTCATGTCTGTCAAACTATTGACAGACTGTCATTCTCGCGCTGTCAACACAACTCTCTCATGTCTGTCAGACTATTGACAGATTGACAGTGTGAGAATTCTCTCATGTCTGTCAAGCTATTGACAGATTGTTGTATAGCCTCACAGTTATGACGTGAGATAGTTCCCATGGGTTCATTTCAGAATATGTATATAAGATAGGGCATTTCCTAGAAGTAGTCTCTATCTCTGATCTCGTCTATTCTCCTCGGTAGCTAGACAAGAATCAAAGACCTTTCCTCCCTCATTCACTTCGTTTGACTTGACTATCTCGGCGTGTGTGACGCCTAGTCATATAGTGAGTTAGTAAGTCACTGACGATAGTTCCCATTGGCTATCTTCTAAATCGCGTGACGCCTGGCTACATCGGTGAGCTAGCGAGACATTGACACTTGCCAGGGTAGCAAATTAAAAATGGCTGCCGAGACCTTTCATGGCGCATTGGGGTGTGTCTGGTAAATGTCTGCAATCTCTTCGTTACTTGACCCCTTCACATTCTCCTCATTTTCCCAACTATCCTGTCCTTCATCGTAACCCTTCCATCATACCAGAAATTGTAGCTTCTTCCATTGCCCATAGAACCTACTATCCAAAATTTTGTCTACCTTGTAGAACTCTTCCCCTTCCACAATCTCCGGATCTGGTGGTGGTGGCCTAACTCCATTAACCTCATTCCCTTTCCATGGTGATAGTCGGTTAACGTGGATGTTGTCATGGATCTTCATCCAGGTCGGTAGGTTAAGACGATACGTCAGAGGCCCGGTCTTTTCTGCTACTTCGAATGGCCCAAGTCTGTTAAGGCCGTGCAACCGGAAAGGATTACGATCGAGGTTCCGGAGGCTTCGGACGAAGTTCCGAGTGTGGGAACAGTGGCTGTGACACAAGGATGTACTCGAAAGGGCTACACGGTCCTCGGAAGTATGATGGGACTTCAGCGAAGCTTTCGGCAACGCTCCCTACACGCTATCTGGGTGTCCCTGCGAAGTGCGAAGAAGAAAGAAGTTCCGGAGCGTCGGACAGAACCGATTGATTGATCCGGACGTGACTAAGCGTAATATAGAAGAAGGATAGAAGGTAACTTTTATTTCAAGCTGGGGAAACGATACTAAACAGTGTACTTAAGTAGTAAATTGTCTAATTGTTAAATAAAGAACAATAAGCAATATAAAGGTTTACCCGAGGTGAAATATAAGACAATAAGGGCGTGGGAATCTCGGACAAATACCTTTCGAAGCTGTCCGAAGCTATCGAGCATAGAATCGAAGATACGGAGCTGATAATGAATGCGAAAGCTCCGGAAATGCAAACAAGTCATTCGGTTATCGATCCGGAATTATTTGATTGTTGATTCGGAAGTATTCGATTATTGATCCGGAGGCATTCGACGATCGATCCGACCGGAAGACTGACCGGAAAGGTCCGGCCTAAGTATCAGAATGAATCGACTATTGATTCGATCGGAAGGTTGGTCAATTGGTCTGGCACAGGCATAACAGTATCCCCCACTTAGGCTTGAGCCCTCGAAAGCCCTTGCCGGAGGTGCGGAGGTTTGTGATGAGGATAGGGACATGATAGGGCATGAGTGAGTGACATAATGAAGGAGTGTGAATGGATGGGAATGGGCAAAATCATTAAAAGGACGAATGTGAAGAAAATAGAATTCGATTTGATTCGAATCCTTTTGATCCGGATTTCAGAGTATTGCATGAACAAGATGAGTCGAAATGCGAAATGGGAATGAGTGGTATGAGCTGTATGAACCTGAGAAACCTGAGAAACTCAACCAGAAAATCCACATAGAATGCGACTAAAATGTGAGGAATTATGGATCGAAGGGTCCGAAGTTTCCGAAAACCGGAAGCATTCAAAAGGGTGCAAGGAGGGTGCCGGATGAGTGCCGAAAGGGTGGACGAATGAATCCAAAAGGTTACGAGAAAAATCCGGAAGGATATGAACTAAAATCCAAAAGAAAATCCGGAAGGATTGCGAGCGAAAATCCAAGTGTTGGGAGAGTGAATTGCATGGTGAATGTTTCGGAAACTTGTCAGATATCCCCCTCTTAATCCAGACGTCCCATCGGCTGGCGAAAGCGAAAGGATCTGGGTAAATAAAAGAGAAAAGGACAGAAAAGTGGACGGAATGTCCGGAAATGTGGAAGGATAGCCTCGGAGACAGAAAACCGAAGGTCCTATCAGTACAAAGTACTGCCACAGAATGTTGGAAATCACAAAAGCAAAAGCAAACCGGAAAGGTAAGCAAAGGGTGCGCGCGGAGTGATGCAAAGCATCAATCGGAAATCCAATCCGAATATGGCCTGAAAGTCCGATAAGAAGGAAGAGCTCAAGGAAAAAACAACAAGATGAGTTCGGAAGAAGTGTTTCGGTCTGCCCGGAAAATCAACGGATTTAAGTGGGAGTAGAAACGTATCCTATGCAAATAATGTGTGAAGTTCCCAAATGAAAAAGCTAGTGTGCAACATAAGGATGACAAGTGTGAGAGATGAAGGTGACTTGGATGATCAAGGGATTCGGAAACATAATAGAAAGATGGTGAACAAGATGTAAAACATGATAAATGAAAGCTCGAAGTTCAAAAAACCGAAAACTTCGGCTGGAAACCGGAAGGAAAGCGGCCGAAATTCGTACGTAGCTCGATACAAGACTGGAACCAAAGGAACATGAATGTGAAGATAATTAAATTCGGAAAACAAAGTATAAAAACAGAACAGGAATCTAAGAATTAAAGAACACAATGGAAAACACTTTCCTTGTCTTATGAGTTCCGATTGGCATCCGGTATCTCGAAAGCATCGAATTAGGAAGCATCGGAATCACCCGAATACTTCGCCCGAAGTTTTAGGCAATGACTGCGAAAATGGTCTCCACCACAATAGAAACAAAGTGAAAGGTTTCGACGACGTTCTCGCTCGGATTCAAGGAGCCTACCATCTGGTCCCATGTAATCGGGAGGTTCCGGACTCGATTCCGAGCCGTTATCGTGCGAAGATTCGCCCGATTCGGATCCAGCAATCGAAGAGTGTGCTGAGTGGAAGGAATCGGAAGAATGAGCCGAATTCACAAGGGAATCATGCGAATAATTGAATTCTGAGTCCGAATAATCGAATGGACCAACATCGGGGTCCGGATTGGTGTAGTAGTCCATCATGTGTCGCAAAAATCGATGACGGTACCTCGGATCAGCTCGACGAATGATTTCGTCCCAGCTGGCAACCTCGGAAGTATCTGAAGCATCATTCGAAGCATTGGACTCCATGTCTGAAGCATCGGAATCAATTTCCGAGTTTGAATCGGTGTACGGCTCAAACGACTCGGATTCGTGAGAAGAATCGTCGGAGATATTGTCAGGGAGGGATAGAGCATATTGTACGAAGTCCTGAGGGTCAGAACCGAAAGACATATTGAAAAGGAAGTGAGTGATAACGTATAGAGTGTGTAGCTTGAAATACTGTTAAGGCCGTGCAACCGGAAAGGATTACGATCGAGGTTCCGGAGGCTTCGGACGAAGTTCCGAGTGTGGGAACAGTGGCTGTGACACAAGGATGTACTCGAAAGGGCTACACGGTCCTCGGAAGTATGATGGGACTTCAGCGAAGCTTTCGGCAACGCTCCCTACACGCTATCTGGGTGTCCCTGCGAAGTGCGAAGAAGAAAGAAGTTCCGGAGCGTCGGACAGAACCGATTGATTGATCCGGACGTGACTAAGCGTAATATAGAAGAAGGATAGAAGGTAACTTTTATTTCAAGCTGGGGAAACGATACTAAACAGTGTACTTAAGTAGTAAATTGTCTAATTGTTAAATAAAGAACAATAAGCAATATAAAGGTTTACCCGAGGTGAAATATAAGACAATAAGGGCGTGGGAATCTCGGACAAATACCTTTCGAAGCTGTCCGAAGCTATCGAGCATAGAATCGAAGATACGGAGCTGATAATGAATGTGAAAGCTCCGGAAATGCAAACAAGTCATTCGGTTATCGATCCGGAATTATTTGATTGTTGATTCGGAAGTATTCGATTATTGATCCGGAGGCATTCGACGATCGATCCGACCGGAAGACTGACCGGAAAGGTCCGGCCTAAGTATCAGAATGAATCGACTATTGATTCGATCGGAAGGTTGGTCAATTGGTCTGGCACAGGCATAACAAAGTCGCCGACTCCCAAATTTTTGATTTTTCTGTCGAATCTTTAGGTTCTGTAGTGATAGCCATACTGGTTGTCCAACTGTGAATGTCTGAACCTCTCTTGTGTCGTCTCCCCTAATACGCTCCTTACTCATCCTAAGGGCTGCCTCTGTATCCTCCCGGGCATGCTGTAGCAACGTCAACCGCTGATCAATTGTTGGGTACTTGTTCCAAACTTGGACTGGAATCGTGAATTCGGGGGTGTATCCATAGAGGGTCTCAAATGGAGAATGATCATGAGCAGAGTGAATTCGAGAGTTGATAACAAACTCAGTGGTAGGTAGTAGTTGATCCCAATCATCTTGTCGTCGGCTGATATACATGCAAATGTATCATTCAATTTCTTGGTTTGCTCGTTCCGTCTGACCGTTTGTTTCAGGATGGTATGCTGTTGTGAGTGCAGATTCGACCCTGAGTTGTTTCAAGAGTTGCCGCATAACATCTGCCGCAAATTGGGGCCCTCTGTCCGAAATGAACTGCCGAGGAAGGCCATGAAGTCGGAATATTTTGCGGTAGAAGAAGTCAGCTACGCCATCGGCAGTGATTTCTGTTGTGGTTGGGAAGCAGTGGATCATTTTGGTATAATGGTCAACAAAGGTTATTACAGCATTATGTCCGTCCTAGGTCATGGGGAGCTCTCCGATGAGATCTACGCCAATATCCTGCCATGGACCGTCCGGAACAGGAAGAGGCTGAAGCGGGGAGGAGTGGTGTGGATTGAGTCGCTTCCGTTGACAGAGGTCACATCCTTCTACATATTTGTCCACAAATGACCGCATCCCTGGCCACCAGTATTGCCTGCTAACGAGTTCTAACGTACCATGCATCCCCGGGTGTCCAGCTGTAGGTGAATCGTGACATTGTACCAGTACCGCCTTCTGGAGCTCCGGGTTGGGTGGTACGTATACCTTGTTTTGATAGTACACCAAACCGTTGTCCTCTTTCCACTCATCCAATCCCCCTGTCAGCACTCGTGGTCCCTTCAAGCTCTTTAGTCCATCTAATACCTCTGCTTCCTGTTCGCTAACCTCCCGGATCCGTTCAAGTAGGGGGTTATGGAATAGTACCATGTGAGAGGCGTTAATAAAATGCTGAGGTTGAAGTACTATCTGTTCCTTATTATCTTCCGCATCAATTACCTGGTGGTGGGGCATCCACGAGAGGGCGTCGGCTTGTGTGTTTGATTTTCCTGGGCGATGTTTGAGATGGAAATCGAATCGGGAAAGCCAGAGGGCCCATCGTGCTTGTTGTCGGCTAAGATCCTGAGCTGTCCTCCAGAATTCCAGGTTTTGATGATCAGTGATGATCTCAAATGGTTCGGGTGATCCTTCCAGGTAGTGTCTCCAATCCTTGAGTGCTTCGATGATAGCCAGCATTTCCCTGTCATAGATTTCGTAGTTTCGTTCAGCTGGGTTCAGGGAGGCTGATCGGAATGCAACTGGGTGCCAGAGTCCATCGTCCTGTAGCTGCAGCAGTGTTCCTCCTGAAGCGAATCCCGAGGCATCCACCTCAATCTGGGTTGGCCTTCTTGGGTCCCATAACACCAGAATTGGAGCCGAAGTGAAGGTGTCCCTTAATGTCTCGAATGCTTCCTGCTGTGCTGATCCCCATTGCCACTTGATGTCTTTTCGGGTGAGATCATTGAGCGGTCGGGCCTTCTTTGCAAATCCTTAGATGAATTGTCGATAGAAATTGGCGAACCCTAAGAAGCCCCGGAGATCGCAAAGTGTGGTGGGGGTAGGCCAGTTTTTTACGGCTTCTATCTTCACTGGGTCCATACGTACTTCGCCTTTGCTGATGACAAGTCCCAGGTACTCAATGGATGATTGCTCGAACTCACATTTTTCCGGTCGCAAATAGAGGTCATGTTGGGCCAACCAGGTGAGGACTTCATGGACTATGGTTCTGTGCTCTTCCAGTGTCTCGGTGAAGATGAGGATATCGTCCAGGTATACAGCCACCTTCCCCGAGGCAATTAAGTCAGCAAAAATCGAGTTCATCAAGGCTTGGAACGTAGTGGGGGAATTTATTAAACCAAAGAACATGACCAAAGGTTCAAAGAGCCCCCAATTAGTTGCAAATGCTCCCTTCCACTCATGTCCTTCCTTTACCCGCATGTTGTTGTATCCCCAGTGTACATCGAACTTGGTAAATATCTTTGATTTTCGTAAGTGGCTGATGATGTTGGTAACTAGAGGGAGGGGGTATCGGTTTTTGATAGTGTATTCATTCAACCGTCGGTAGTCCTGTACGAAGCGAAGTTTCCTGTCCTTCTTTTTGACGAAGAAGACCGGAGATGCTAGTGGAGATTTGGAGGGACGGATATACCCTTTCCATAGGTTTTCTTCCAAGAATCGGTCTAGTTTCTCCTGTTCATTGGGTGACATCAGATAAATCTTGGTGCGCAAGGTTTCCGGTGCATCAGGTTTCAGATCAATAGCGTGGTCCCAGGGCTTGTGTTCTGGTAAGCGTTCAGATTCTTTTTCTGAAAAGACTTTAGCATGTTTCTGATAGACAGAGGGTACCATTTCCTTGAAAGTCTTTTGTGGTTTATCCTTATTCGCCGCTTCGGCCAGTTGTTGGGAGTAAGTATATCCAGCTGCACACCAAAGTTCTTCTGATGTGTGACCAATAATACCTGCACGTAACAATGCTCTCCTCCTCTTCCAATTCCCAACCAGTCGATACACGGGTGTACCTTCCTGATATCCAAGAGTTTCCACCGGTTCCTCAAGCTCGTCTGTAGATGATGGTGGCAGAGGAATGTGTTGCGGGTTGATCTCCAGAAGTCCCTCTGTTGTTCCTCCGATATTACCTTCCTTTAATTTGGGGATCTCCTCAATAGTCATGGTCGGCGGTTTGGTGGTTAGTTGCGTCAGCCATCCTTTCCTCCAGTCTATATCAGGGTTGACCTTCCGAAGCCAGGGAAGTCCGAGGATAATATCTTCAGAGCCCAGGTTGGTGACGAGGTATTCAAGAAGTTGAGGTTGATTTTTGTCTACCGTGGAGAGGAGTCGTGCAGAGTGTGTGATTTTACCGGCATTATTGAGGGTTCCATCGATGTTATAAAGCGTGATTGGGTGAGGAAGGGGGCGAGTGTGGATATGGTGTCTATCCACGAAGCGTTGGTGGAGGAGGAATAGACCTGTTGCTCCAGAGTCTATCATTGCTGCATTGCTTGTACTCTTGAATCTACCTTGTAACTTAATCGGTACGCAAAAACGAGAAAGATCGCTGAATTGAGTGGAACTGATTGTACACGAGGAGGTAGATGCATAAATAGATGTCAATTTAAAGTACAGCTGAGGGAACCAGGCAGCAGCCAAGTCAGGTTCCCACTTTAAAAATTCTGACGCAGCTCTGAGATTTGATCCGCCAATGCCTTCTGATTGTCCGTTAGTTGCTTCAGGATGGAGGAGAAGTCCAGGAGAGGAGCAGGTGTCGCAGCGATCGAAGTGGATGGTTCGACGAAGGTGGAAGAGGCGGCGGCAGTACGAACCATGTTTGGTCTAGAAAGACCCATAAACGTCCTTCGACAGACCGCCACTATGTGTCCCGTGAGTCTGCAGTGGCTACAGATGTCTCGCTCATGGTGTCCATTGGCTTTCCGATGGTTCTTAGATCCGCATCCATAACATTTCCCTGTCATAAACCGTCGGTAGTCCTCTGCTGATTGGCCTGCGTTAGTGGCATCAATATCCATGGCAAATGGATCTCGGGCTGGGACAAATGGAGTAGGGTGGAAAGAACCTCTATTTGGGGTTGGGAGTAGCTTACGAGGTTCTGTCCCTTCTCTCAAGCACATTCAATCTGTCGGTTATCACTCCGGATCGCTTCTTTGATGAGATTGTCAAGTGTGTCTGTGTTTGCAGATGAAAGGACGAGACCATCCTTGATGCGCGATGCCAAGTGTTGATAGAATTGATCTCGGAGATCTGGGTCTGAGTATCCAGTTTGACTGGAGTACTGTTTGAACGAGGCTGCGTAAGCGGCGACTGTGGTTCTTCCTTGAAATAGTGTTTTAAGGGCGTCCTTTGCATCAACCACTGGATTGACTGTTTCAAAACGGGCCTTGAAAGCGTCTCTGAAGGACTGCCAGGTAGGATAGATGAGGATAGTATTGGGTGTGCCATTAGCTACCTGGCTAATGTATTTCTGATACTGGAGTGGCCCAGATTGCAGCATCACCTTCAAGAAATGATATTGCCGATTTAATGTGTTCTTCCTCGCTAGAACGTAGGGTTCGTATCCCATTGGCCCACAATTTGAATGCTGCTATAAAACGACGAGCATCATCACTTCTCTTCCCGTCATAGGATTGCGGTTTGCTGACCCCTTTGTTCGTGCTGATGTTGCCTGCCATTGTGGATACTACTGTCTGGAGCTCTGACTGCTGACGAGCAAGCTGTCCAATCAGATTTCCAAGATCTTGGAGGGAAAAGTTTTGTGACATTTCGGAAGT
The DNA here is from genome assembly GCA_027919855.1 of Lentinula guzmanii. NCBI lineage: Eukaryota > Fungi > Basidiomycota > Agaricomycetes > Agaricales > Omphalotaceae > Lentinula > Lentinula guzmanii. Next base: position 181,380 of record JANVFO010000034.1, on the reverse strand, counting down.
GGGGTTAAGTTTGATTTCTGATTCTGATTCAAATATCGGTTTGGGTTCTGATTCGGATTCGGATGAAAGTGCCGCGATAGTGGTGGGTACTAATGCGGGAGAAGCACGGGAGCTAGGATTCAAAGATCGTCCTACTCTAAGAAAGGCTGCAGTAGGTTCAGGTACTACTGGAGTAGCGGGTCGTGAGATACGGATGTGACAACCAGTTGAGTTGTAGTCTTGTTCAATTGGTAGTGAGTATCGATTGGGACAGGGATTTTTGTCACGAGGTTCCCAATGTAAGTTGTCTTCGTCTTCAGTTGAGTGAACGTCAAAATGTTCTACAGTGTCGAATGTGTGGTAGTTTTCTGAACAGTCAGAGTTAACTCCAAAAGTCGGCGTGGTGGCAGTATCAAGTGGAGAATCAGTGGATTCCGATTTCCACTCCTCGTAAGATCAGTGGTAGAGCTGATGGTACGAGTAGAAGATCTCGACTAGGCGGAAGCAACGATGGGAAGGGATCGACGGCACAAGCACAAGCACAAACCTGAGTGTGAATAACGCTCAACACACAGAGGTCTAAAAGGATAAATGATCTCAGTGACTGTGATAGCACGAAGGGCCAATCACAAGGGTCAGATAAGGCAAACTAGTTCCCAAAGACCAAGTCAATATTGAGTGTAAACAAAGATACAAACACAAACCTAGTTCCCAAAGACCAAGAGGTCGAGATAGGGAACTGATAGCTGTCTACTGTACTATATATACAAGTCTGAAACAATAGGAACCAGGGTAAAGGGACAAGGGTAAAAGAACAAGAGTGCGAGAGTGGAATAATGAAGAACGAATGAGGATCAAGGAAAGAACAATAAACTAATGACAGCGCGAGAGTGAGTGGTCAGATGAATGATGAGTAACGAATGCGGTCATGTGGTTACTAAAGCATGTGAAACAAAAGAAAAAAAATGATGTAGGTACTTAGTTGTCACAACAGGAGACACTATCTCGAAGGTTCCGGGGACTTGATCGATGTGGTCACCGATCACAAAAACCTTGAGTACTTCTCTACCACTAAAATTCTGACCAGGAGACAGGTCCGATGGTCCAAATACCTACATCAATTCAATATGGTTATTGTCGTGACAACTAAGTACCTATATCATTTTCTTTCTTTCATTTCACATGCTCTAGTAACCACATGACCGCATTCGTTACTCATCGTTCATCTGACCACTCACTCTCGCGCTGTCATTAGTTTATTGTTCTTTCCTTGTTCCTCATTCGTTCTTCACTATTCCACTCTCGTGCTCTTGTTCTTTGTTCTTTGTTCTTTTACCCTTGTCCCTTTACTCTGGTTCCTATTGTTTCAGATTCGTATATATAGTACAGTAGACAGCTACCAGTTCCTTATCTCGACCTCTTGGTCTTTGGGAACTAGGTCCGTGTTTGTATCTTCGTTTACACTCAATATTGACTTGGTCTCTGGGAACTAGTTTGCCTTATCTGACCCTTGTGATTGGCCCTTTGTGCTATCACAGTCACTGAGATCATTTATCCTTTTAGACCTCTGTGTGTTGAGCGTTACTCACACTCAGGTTTGTGCCTGTGCCGTGCTTCCGATCGCTTCCCATTGTCGCTTCCGCCTACGTCGCGACAGTTATTCAATTCAGACCCGGCAAACTTGGTGAGAAACCGGACTCTATCACTAGACGATGGGTCGTCTACCCAAAAGAGGGGGATATTGGCTACGGCCAAGTCAATCCACAGAACTTTAGACCCATATTCACTAACGAACAGTTCACCACTTCTCTCCGAGCTACTTTCCTCGAGGATCCGATCCTCCGAGCTTTGATTGTTATGGACATCAATGCTTTACATGAAGCTATCCGCAACTCACTATCGATCGATCCGGAACCAGCACTTGGACTTACCTTCGTTCAAGACTCCACTAAACCTCAATGGACTATGGGTGAAGATGGTTTGTTACAACTCGACAATTGAATCTATGTTCCAAATCATTCAGATCTCCGATTACAAGTATTACGCTACTTCCACGATCATCCACTCTCAGGTCATTTCGGTCAAAATCGAACTCTTGAAACTATTTGACGACAATATACTTGGCCGAAGATTCGGGATTTCGTACGAGATTACGTTGCTTCCTGCACCACTTGTGGAAGAAACAAATCACATTGACATAGACCTTATGGACTACTCAAAGCACTTCCGGTTCCCTTACGACCTTGGGACTCAATCTCAATGGACTTTATCGAGGAGCTTCCGATGTCGGACGGTTTCAATTCCATTCTAGTCATCGTGGATCGAGCTTCGAAACAATCTATATTCATCAAGTGCCATACTTCAATTACATCCGGACAGTTAGCTGAATTATTCGTCATTCATGTCTTTTCTAAACATGGAGTTCCGAACCACGTAACCTCCGATGGAGGTTCCGAGTTTGTCTCTGCTTTCTTTCAAGCACTCGGGCAGTTGCTCAACATGGAACTTCATTACACTTCCGGATATCATCCCGAAGCTGACGGACAGACCGAACGTGTCAACCAGACCTTGGAACAGTACATTCGCATTTACTGCAACTATCAACAGGATAACTGGTCCAGCCTACTTCCAATGGTTGAGTTCGCCTACAACAACGCTCCAAACGCTTCAACTGGAATTACACCATTCTTCGCCAACAAAGGCTACCATCCAAACATCTCGATTAGACCGGAGGTCGATATTCGATCTGACCGAGCTCATGACTTCATTGCCAACTTAGACGAAGTTCACTCCTTCCTTTGGGACGAGATTTCGAACGCTCAAAAGAAGTACAAAGATCAAGCCGATTGAAAACGAATCTCTACTCCAGAATTCCAAATTGGCGCTGAAGTCTTTGTCTTGGCAAAACACATTCGAACCACTCGACCGACTCCGAAGTTCTTGGAGAAGTATCTTGGACCTTTCAAGGTTATCAAACGCATTGGCACTCTCGCCTACAAGATACAATTACCTGACTACCTTTCTAGAATACATCCAGTATTCCACGTCTCGCAATTGGAACCCTACACTCCAAATCCTATTCCGAATCGTTCGCAACCTCCGCCACCTCCGATTGAAGTCAATGGTGAACAGGAGTTTGAAGTTGCAGAAATACTAGATTTGAAGATGGACCGACACTTTCGATGTTGTCCATTGCGATACTTCATTCGATGGAAAGGATACGAAGGTACCGATGAGGAGTTCTCATGGATTGGAGCTGATGAAATGCACGCCGAAGAATTACTTGAAGAATTCCATAAATGATACCCACTCAAGCCCGGACCTCTACCGGACATCACCGATTAACTTTCGTATGCTTTTACTTATTCTTTTTATTCTATTCTTTTCTTCTTTCTTTCCAAACAGTTGAAATCGACCGGGGGGATAAATGCCATGATAGCTTATTGAGCGTTTATCTCCACCCAGAAGGCTGACACCGATCGAAACTATTGGACATCTCAGTCCTATTTAAACTCATTTTCTTCCAAGTCCATTTTTGGACGTTATTCTCGATTATTTTTGGATGAGCCGTTTTTTCTTCTATAACAAAAAGTTCATTTAAAAATTTTTAAAGTCCTTGATCGGACTGCAATCGATTTACAAAAAATATATACAAGTCCAAGAAAAAGTAATCGAAACTGGCCGCTCATTCCTTCTGGCCCTTTCCCTTTCTATCCCCAGTCCTTTTCACTCGATCCTCCTCGGACTCTTTCGCCTCTTCCTCTGCTTTTCACCATTCCAATTTCTCTTTCTGCTTCTTCTCTTCAGCCTCTCTTTTTTTCTCTTCCTTCCTTCGACGGATTTCCGCCAATCGAGCTTTGGCCGCAGCCTCGGCTTCTTCCTCTGCTTTGCGTTCGGCCTCTCTTCTGGCCCTCTCCTCCTTCTTCTGTTGAATGAGCAGGAGCTCCACTTTCTCCTCTTCGTCCGATGGGGAGTTGGCACGAGAGTCGTTGGAGGACATGATAGAGAGAGAAAGAGAAAAGTGGGGACTAAAAATTTTTTTCACTTGGTTCATATACTGCGCCATCATTTACGTACTGATCGATCGATCTCGATCTCTTCACTTTTCACCAAGTCACAGTTCAAATTTCAAACACTTGATTGGATCAACTCTAGCGACTTTGTACGAGGCTTTCGAGGGCAAAAGCCTAACAGGGGGATACTGTTACAGGTATGCTTCCAGACCTCCATACAGGGCTTCCGACTTCGGACAGGGACTTGGTGTAATTCATGTTTGCTTCCAACATTGATTGTCTTGATTGAGTTGTACGAAGCATTTGGTTATCGGATGCTACGTGTTCCGACTTTATTGTTTTTTTATTTATATTGATGACGTTGAATTATATTCCTTATTGTTTTTTACTTACAGCTCTTATTGTTATAGATTTAACAATTAGGAATACACGTATATAAGCTGTAGGATTTTGTACATAGTTCCTCAGTTTCAATATCAACTTAGATTGCTGCTGAACTCCGTCCGGAACATTTCTCTTCTAATCGTCTAACGTTCACACTATAACCGATCGTTATCCGGACGCCTCTATTCTCTTACTCGTCACTCTGAACATTCACCAAAGTGTCAAGGTTCTAGTTCATCTATTCATCTTCCGTTGCAGTCGAACTGACCGAATCATCTTTGATTACATCTCTTGAGACTTCGGTTCTAAACCATAGTCTTGATTCTTTCCGATCACTCTCAGATCACTTTGATTCATTCTATATCTTCTAAGACTCTACGGAACCTCACTGGCACAGTCGTAACACAATAGTGCCATTGTTGTCTGATCAAATTAGGAGAAACATATTGGATACCTCGAGGGCCTCCAGGTAATAAGGAATAAGTTCAATTGCGAGAGTCTCTAACCAACAGATATCGCAGCCGGGGATTTTCCATCCAGTCTTGAGACAAAAAGTAGCGAAGCTGTTTCGAATCCATAAACCAATACCCCAACTCGTAGATGCATTGGCGAAAATTCCGAGATCTTGGAGTGGACCTCTTGGCAATAGTTGGCGGTAGACGTTGGGTTTTTCTAATGTGCATTGCCACCATTTAAGTTCACTGACTACGGATGATGGTAAAAACTTTCCTGAGTCGGATTCGCGATCTTTATACGAGGCAGCAAATGAAGAGAGAGCTGGGAGGTGGGATCAACCATTTCTATACACAAAAGTGACATAACATAATGTGCCATGGATTGATTCAATCATGAAAAGAGGGACCCGACGCGAGGAGAATTGTGAAAGTAAGGTTGTGACACGGAATAAATATTTGGATCGTTTGTCATCTGGGAGGCTGACTTGGCGAAGAGGAATGTTCCACCTGAGCCCGATGAATGTGATGATATCGATAAAGAAAGGGTCCCCTTTTTTGTCCGGATGGTGCCATGGTATCTTCAGGTTGTCTATAAGTTGTAAGGCTTGTTCATGATCGTAGTTGTACAAGCCATCAGCATTAGGAACACTTAAAACCGCAAAATCATCCTCAATTTTTGCTACTGGTGAGACACCTTTGGCAGCCCAAATCTCGCAGCATGCAGCAGATACCATCCCTGCATTCGAACTCGCCGGGGAAGCCCCAAAACAGAATGTATGATTGGTCCAAAAAAATCCGGAGGGGTCCCTGACGATCAGGTAGGCCTTTTGGAAAGGATGGATAGGAATAGTCCGGTGGAATTTTTGGATGTCCATCGTACAAGCTTGTGTACCAGGAGGAGCAACGGTTATCTAGTAATCAAAATATATAAATCATTTGAAATCTAGCAGTATTGCATCGCGCATTGAGCCAATATCAAATCTCAAATTCTGGTGGAATCTAGCCATCGAGTCATAAATCATTATCAAGGATAAATCATCAGAAGTGGGTATATCATTGAATTCTGGTGGAATCTAGCCATCAAGTTGTGAATCATCATCCAGAATAAATCATCATCAAAGATAAATCATCGGAAGTGGGCACATCATCTGCCATAAGAACAAATCATGCAAAATCATCAAATCAGGCAATTGTCTGTGTATCAACAGTTGTTGGGGAGCACAAAATGGTGTGGCATAAACATGGCCACATATAATCCATCAAATTCTTTTGTGAGAATCGGGTGTAGGCATGAATGCCTTGCAATCATGGAAAGAAAGGAGAAGAAAAGGGAACTTACCCATTCGGCCATCATTGAAGCAGAGTCAAAAGTAGTTGGGAATTTCTCTTTTTCCACGAAGGAATTGATAGAATCCATCGTTATTCCATTCTCTGCTCGACCTCCCCTAGATGCATTTTGACAAAGTCTGAGTTTAGGGGGTGAGTCTGGGCCTTGAGTAGATTCTGCTATGATCATTGGAATTACAACGATTGGTCCTCCGCATATGCGTTTGACCTGTGATTGAGAGTAAGGACCAGACATGCGACGGGCGGATTTCTCTTCGAAGTAATCTTCAACGAATTTAGCGTGTTTCAATACCGAAGAATGATTCAGGAAGATAACTGAATTGGCGATGGGTGGCATGTTGCCGAGATGGAAACCTTTGGTAAGGTTGCAAACAAGAAGAGGAAAATGTTCAAGCAAATTAAGATTGGTGAGTTCAATGAAAAAAGCTGCTGGGTCATATGGGGTTTCGATGCAGTAGAAAACTTCAATTTCTTCTTGAGAAGTGTCAGGAGCTGGATGTCTGTGTATCAGTTTGTCAGAGAAATCGTGGAAGGGAGCAAGCTGGGAGGAACTGTAGATGTGAAAGGATTAGGTTGGTGGAGCATTTGCAGTTATTGTTAAATTCTTGAGCCCAGTGGGCACCTCTGCATAACGAACAGATATGTTCCGAGGTATTGCATCCGTGGCTGCAGTTACCGAATAAGTTGAAAGGAACGCAAATTTTACCACCGCTAGGGGAACTGAGTTTGAACCCATCGTAATTCACCCAGAATTTTCCATGCTTGACGTAATCTTTGTGTCAACGTCTCGCTAGCTCACCAATGTAGCCAGGCGTCACGCGATTTAGAAGATAGCCAATGGGAACTATCGTCAGTGACTTACTAACTCACTATATGACTAGGCGTCACACACACCGAGATAGTCAAGTCAAACAAAGTGAATGAGGGAGGAAAGGTCTTTGATTCTTGTCTAGCTACCGAGGAGAATAGACGAGATCAGAGATAGAGACTACTTCTAGGAAATGCCCTATCTTATATACATATTCTGAAATGAACCCATGGGAACTATCTCACGTCATAACTGTGAGGCTATACAACAATCTGTCAATAGCTTGACAGACATGAGAGAATTCTCACACTGTCAATCTGTCAATAGTCTGACAGACATGAGAGAGTTGTGTTGACAGCGCGAGAATGACAGTCTGTCAATAGTTTGACAGACATGAGAGAAATGCGTTGACATTGCGAGAATGTCAAGGCTGTCACATGTATGTAAATGAAAGAAAAGGAAAAGATAAAAGAAAAAGTATAATAGGATAGACAAAAAGAAATTGAAAAAGAGTCAGTTCGTAACACTTTGATTGAATGTCCCTTTTCTCCGCATCCGATGCAACGGGAAGAGGGAACGTTGTCCCCGTTGCGAGGTCAAAAGGAATTGTGTCCGTAGAGGTGTACACCTCAGCCTCAACGACCACCTCGGCGGCCTCTTTGAAGGTTATGCTGGTTATATGCTGGAGAAACAAATGGAGTAGCATCAGTGGCTGGATGATTGAAATATGAGAAGTTGGAAGGGCCTTGGGAAGAGTTTCCATTCGAAAGACGATGGAAAGTGGCTTCTGCATTCGAAGAAGCTTTGACTTCCATCCATTTCATAGTGTAAGAAAGGCCGTCAAAATCCATGTTGAGTTCGACGTGGTTTCTACGAAGGCGTTCCTCAATCGGTCTCCAGAAAGGAAATAGTTCTTTGGCATCAATTTGTTGGCTGAAGAAAGCGAAATGTTGCGAGAGAAATTTGACCCTAGAAGATTTGTGGCCACGGTCAAAACGGGAAGCTTCAAATTCTACAAAATTGTCTGATGCATATAGCCAGTTGACATATGACATAGAAGATTCCGATGGGGGACCAGCAAGTAGGGAAGCTTGGATTTTTGAAGTAATATCCAGGATGAGGAGGATATGAGGTTTGTTGACTTCGTGGGTTACTTTGTGGCATTTAATTTTGTTGATTTGTGCATTGATGAAAGATGTTACTGTTAGAGCCGTGCAACCGGAAAGGATTACGATCGAGGTTCCGGAGGCTCCGGACGGAGTTCAGAGTGTGGGAACGGTGGCTGTGACACAAGGATGTACTCGAAAGGGCTACACGGTCCTCGGAAGTATGATGGGACTTCAGCGAAGCTTTCGGCAACGCTCCCTACACGCTATCTGGGTGTCCCTGCAAAGTGCGAAGAAGAAAGAAGTTCCGGAACGTCGGACAGAACCAATTGATTGATCCGGACGTGACTAAGCGTAATATAGAAGGAGGATAGAAGGTAACTTTTATTTCAAGCTGGGGAAACAATACTAAACAGTGTACTTAAGTAGTAAATTGTCCAATTGTTAAATAAAGAACAATAAGCAATATAAAGGTTTACCCGAGGTGAAATATAAGACAATAAGGGCGTGGGAATCTCGGACAAATACCTTTCAAAGCTGTCCGAAGCTATCAAGAATAGAATCGAAGATACGGAGCTGATAATGAATGCAAAAGCTCCGGAAGTGCAAACAAGTCATTCGGTTATTGATCCGGAATTATTCGATTGTTGATTCGGAAGTATTCGATTATTGATCCGGAGGCATTCGACGATCGATCCGACTGGAAGACTGACCGGAAAGGTCCGGCCTAAGTATCAGAATGAATCGACTATCGATTCGATCGGAAGGTTGGTCAATTGGTCTGGCACAGGCGTAACAGTATCCCCCACTTAGGCTTGAGCCCTCGAAAGCCCTTGCCAGAGGTGCAGAAGTTTGTGATGAGGATAGGGACATGATAGAGCATGAGTGAGCGACATAATGAAGGAGTGTGAATGTATGGGAATGGGCGAAATCATTAAAAGGATGAATGTGAAGAAAATAGAATTCAATTTGATTCGAATCCTTTTGATCCGGATTTCGGAGTATTGCATGAACAAGATGAGCCGGAATGCGAAATGGGAATGAGTGGTATGAGCTGTATGAACCTGAGAAACCTGAGAAACTCAACCAAAAATTGTCCGAAAGTCCGGAAGCACTCGAAAAGATGCAAGGAGGGTGTCGGATGAGTGCCGAAAGGGTAGACGAATGAATCCGAAAGGTTTCGAGAAAAAATCCGGAAGGATATGAACTAAAATCCGAAAGAAAATCCGGAAGAATTGATAGCAAAAATCCGAGTGTTGAGAGAGTGAATTGCTTGGTGAATGTTTTGGAAACTTGTCAGATATCCCCCTCTTAATCCAGACATCCCATTGGCTGGCAGAAGCGAAAGGATCTGGGTAAATTAAAGAGAAAAGGACAGAAAAATGGACGGAATGTCCGGAAATGTGGAAGGATAGCCTTGGAGACAGAAATCCAAAGGTCCTATCAGTACAAAGTACTGCCACGGAATGTTGGAAATCACAAAAGCAAAAGCAAACCAGAAAGGTAAGCAAAGGGTGCGCGCGGAGTGATGCGAAGCATTGATCGGAAATCCGATCCAAATATAACCGGAAAGTCCGATAGAAAGGAAGAGCTCAAGGAAAAAACAACAAGATGAGTTCGGAAGAAGTGTTTCGGTCTGCCCGGAAAATCAACGGATTTAAGTGGGAGTAGAAACGTATCCTATGCAAATAATGTGTGAAGTTCCCAAATGAAAAAGCTAGTGTGCAACATAAGGATGACAAGTGTGAGAGATGAAGGTGACTCGGATGATCAGGCGATTTGGAAATGTAATAGAAAGGTGGTGAACAAGATGTAGAACATAATAAATGAAAGCTCGAAGTTCAAAAAACCGAGAACTTTGGCCGGAAACCGGAAGGTAAGCGGCCGAGATTCATACGTAGCTCAATACGAGACTGGAACCAAAGGAACATGAATGTGAAGATAATTCAATTTGGAAAACAAAGTATAAAAACAGAATAGGAATTGAAGAATTAAAGAACACAATGAAAAACACTTTCCTTGTCTTATAAGTCCCGATTGGCATCCGGTATCTCGGAAGCATCGGATTAGGAAGCATTAGAATCACCCGAATACTTTGCCCGAAGTTTTGGGCAATGACTGCGAAAATGGTCTCCACCACAATAGAAACAAAGTGAAAGGTTTCGACGACGTTCTCGCTCAGATTCGAGGAGCCTACCATCTGGACCCATGTAATCGGGAGGTTCCGCACTTGATTCCGAGCTGTTATCGTGCGAAGATTCGCCCGATTTGGATTCGGCAATCAAAGAGTGTGCAGAGTGGAAGGAATCGGAAGAATGAGTAGAGTTGGCAAGGGAATCATGAGAGTAATTGAATTCTGAGTCCGAATAATCGTAAGGACCTGTATAACCGTCCGGGTTGGCATAATAATCCATCATGTGGCATAGGAACCGATGACGGTACCTCGGATCAGCCTGACGGAGGATTTCGTCCCAGTTATCAGCATCGGAAGTGTCCGAATAATCATTAGAAACATTAGACTCTACATCCAAACCTTCAGAATGGGCTTCCAAGTCCGAAGCATCATATGGCTTGTACAGCTCGGACTTGTGAGAAGAATCATCGGAAACATCATTGGGAAGAGATAAGGCATATTGTTGGAAGCTCTGAGGGTCAGAACCGAAAGACATGTTGAGTAGGAAGTGAGTGATAGCGTATAGAGTGTGTAGCTTGAAATACTGTTAGAGCCGTGCAACCGGAAAGGATTACGATCGAGGTTCCGGAGGCTCCGGACAAAGGTCCGAGTGTGGGAACGGTGGCTGTGACACAAGGATGTAATCGAAAGGGCTACACGGTCCTCAGAAGTATGATGGGACTTCAGCAAAGCTTTTGGCAACACTCCCTACACGCTATCTGGGTGTCCCTGCGAAGAAGAAAGAAGTTCCGGAACGTCGGACAGAACCGATCGATTGATCCGGATGTGACTAAGCGTAATATAGAAGGAGGATAGAAGGTAACTTTTATTTCGAGCTGGGGAAACGATACTAAACAGTGTACTTAAGTAGTAAATTGCCTGATTGTTAAATAAAGAACAATAAGCAATGTAAAGGTTTACCCAAGGTGAAATATAAGACAATAAGGGCGTGGGAGTCTCGGATAAATACCTTTCGAAACCGTCCGAAGCTATCGAGAATGAAATCGAAGATACAGAGCTGATAATGAAAGCAAAAGCTCTGGAAATGCAAACGAGTCTTCCGGTTATCAATCCGGAATCATTCAATTATTGATCCGGAGTCATTTGATGATCAATCCAACCGGAAGATCAACCGGAATAGTCCGGCCTAAGTATCAGAATGAATTGACTATTGATCCAATCGGAAGGTTGGTCGATCGGTCTGGCACAGGCGTAACATTTGTCGGCAAAAAAATTTAGGGGAATGAATTTGGTGTGTTTGGCGGTAAGCTTCAAGACTGAAAGAAAGGAGAGGGGAGTAGGTTGAGTAGGGTCGTGACGGATTAGGGTGATATCTGGTTCGAGAGTGAGTGCTGTAGAACACGTGGTGCTATGGAGTGCAGGATTTCCATTGCCATCTTGGTTCACGTCATCTAAAACTCTGTGACGATCCTCGCATTCTTTTTTCCAGTCTTCATTGTTCCTGTTATATGTATGCGGATCGCGGTAAGTCCGCGATCCCGTGATCCAATTCCCGCGTTTGCGGAGTATAACTCCGCGAGGGAATCACCTGTTATCTCTCCGGATCGAAATCTGATCCGTACTATACCTTTTATATCCATTCCTTTGTTCTTCCTTGTCCAACTAACCTATTCGGAGATAGTGCATACGCGACCCTTACATAGAGTATGTATAAAGCCTCGATGTAGAATAGGTAGTCCTCAGCTTGAATATCGACTTAGATCTGCCCCTCTCCTTGTATCCAGGATGTTGTAAACGTCCTCGATGCATACTCAACACTACTCCGACAATCGCGGGAGCAATGTCCGCGATCCGGAGTTCCTACCCTTACCATTGGACACTCGACGTGTTGAGGACACTACCAATAGTAGTGTCGAGGTCCAATAACTATCCCCCTTACTCCGCAAACCGTTCCTCCCATCTGCGAGGGAATGATCCCCTCGTATGACCGTCGATCTCCGCGATCCTATCGCGGGAGTTTCCGCAGTTCCGGAGTCGCATGATCTTAACAGGTCGTGTATGTACTATCTCCGAATAGGTTAGTCGGACAAGGAAGAACAAAGGAATGGATATAAAAGGTATAGTACGGATCGGATTTCGATCCAGAGAGATAACAGGTGATTCCCTCGCGGAGTTATACTCCGCAAACGCGGGAATTGGATCACGGGATCGCGGACTTACCGCGATCCGCATACATATAACAGTTCCTACATTTCAGTTCTGCAATGGTTAACGGGTCCATGAAAGGTTTGTAGAGGTCAAAAGTGATAGAATCCGAGCGGATATTGTCGAGTTCGGACGTCTCTATGGAAATGATTGATTCAATGTCTGAGATTGATACTGCAGGGTCTCTGATGTGGTGTAAATGTTTTTGCGCGTTGGAATCAAGAATTTCTTTGTTTCTCTGAGGTCTCGAAAGGATCGGTAGTTTTTTTAATATTGCAACAGTTTCCAGGTTGACGTGAGTGCGTCTGACGCGACCTGGTCTGTCGAATGATGCGTCGTATGGTTGTCCACGAAGACGTGGTGTGAAACCTTCGGTCATAGTGAGAAGTGGTGAAATTGAAGTTTCGAAAATTTATAACAACGAAGAAGTTCAGACGTGGTGAGAGTCTGGTTCAAGTTAGGTCATGGCGCTTAACGGCGCCAATTCGACTCTCACGTGCTTAACTTATCCTTTGATAATCCACCTTTGGGGGTTTATCCCGGATTCCGGTTGGAGTGGTGGACTAATTCCGGTCCGCCAGCCAAAATCGCTCTTCCATGTGTTTGTCCAACATTTTTTACTTTTTTCCTTCCTTCCCCCCACAGTGAACGTTAAACTTTGAACGCTGGTTCGGTAAGATTGATACTATAGTATCAGTGAAATTGGACTGATTTCTCCACTGGCACTCCTCAGTTCAAATAGAGTGATCTTCGATAGTCTCGCTCGAAGACGTGCACCTCTGAGTACTTGGTATGTGCCTATCCAAGATCGTAGTCTTCGTCTAAAATCACTTCTAGTCTCGGTCTGGTTATTGGCTTCCAAAAATTACAAATGTCCTTGATTCCATCATCTTTCTCGCCTCGATTGGCCCTCTGCTTCCTTTTTCTTGCTATTTTCCATGCTGTGGTCTCATCTCCCTTGTCTCCCCGCACTTCTGAGAAGATTTTTGGTAAGCAATTTTCTCACTCGTGTACTCATCTCGTCATAAACTTTGATGCTAGACCTTGAGATCATGCTTGTCCGTAAAGATGGAAATGGCCAGTACATTGAAACGCCATCCCCAGACAACTGGAATGGCCAAATTACTGCGGACGATCAATGGGAGATTTGCATTCACATCTGGTGTTTTTCTGCCAGAAAAAACGCAGAAAACGCGGACAAGTTCGTTTATCCGGGCACACCGGGCAAAAAACTAGATGAATTAGGTCTTCTTATCGGATCGATTTCCTTCAGTAACCTGGCACAAAGGGAGGCAATTTTCAAGTATATGACAAGCAATGCATTTTACGCGGGGACGACAAATAACCTCGAATATCTGAATAGCTTGTTCGACTATATATCGGGACTTCGACGAGACCCTTCGGCGAAAAATGTGAGGGTTGGAATCGTGCGGTCTAAAAAAGATAAGACAAAGATCCGATGGAAAATCTGTTACCAAGTTATCAAAGCCAAGAAGGCTATGTCGTAAAGATCTACATGTACTTAGGGCTTGTACATCCAATGCCAATCATACGATATTTCCTTATTCCTCAACCGCCCGTTTTTGTTACGCAGCTGTCTGCATTGCAGTTTTGGTATCACTCAGGCTTATTTCAACCGTCCAACTCGGATACGCACTCGTTACTTACTACTAGTACTCGATTCTTGTTGATTATGCAAACAAATATATGGGGATGTTTTTATCGCCAGTATGTAGGTAATTTGACACTCTCGTCAACTATCCGAGCAAACTTCATCCTACCTCCACCGTTTAGCCACCTGTCAACTCCATCACTTTGATAACGATGCAAGTGTGGCTGAAATAGGATTAAGCGTGGATTGGCTGTAGCTCTCAAAGAATATTAATCTCCACAGCGCTATCCACAACACCAGCAAGGGCAAATCAAAGCTGTCGACCTGACTTACGTGTCCTTTGATTGTTTTTGACAACTCTCTGAATTCAATATGCTATTTTCGACGTAAGTAATTGACCACAACTCATAGCTGACGCATCAAGAATGGGATTAGTTGTGTACTTGAACGTGTATTTTCAAAGGCGAATGAACACTGCTCTTGCCAGTGTCAAGCCTGAGCGCATTGTAGTCAGACAACAAGTCCTTGTATCATCCGGCCACAGCGATCACCTCAGCAAACACATATCTTTCCCTTGGAATCATTGCCGAGGAGGCACGTACTCTGTGTTTCTGTCTATAATGGTGGCGTACCAAGGCCACAGAGGCAATTTGTGGAGTGTACCAAACCCATTGGGACACTACCGAAATGATCATGATTCATTCAGTCAGCATGATGTTGGAAGAATCAGCGATAGATATCATGGATACTCACGGTTTTTTTGTGATACTTATGTCTTCTGATATCATACGACTTGGTTACGGGCCTTTTCTCCTGCACGTTCTCGCGTTTTGGGGATCCAGTAGCTCGTTGTAACTTGGGAAAATCCATTGCACGGCTCTGGCACTCTGAGTGAAGACTCACGGAGGAGTCCAATCGTCATTCTCACCAGTTTTGGGGGTCGAATACTCGCTAAAACGGTGACCTGATTCTTCAAAGCCGTCTGAAGCCGATTTGATTCTGAACGTTCCATCTCACCTGTTCACTTCGGATTCTTTTATGGTTCGAGAGGAACATTCCTCAGAGCTGTCTTTCTCTGGTCTACGAAGTATGTTTCTCTATAGATTCTCGGCGAATCAATCATGACTGGAAGGCAAGGTAAATTTTCAGGCCGTGCTCCGCGGTGTGCAGACGATGCGTCATATCCGCCGTGGCTGTATTGCATATGGTATTACCCCACAACCCGGGCTGTTCGTCATTGGGACCTCATTCCCGATATTCATGACTTACTACAGTACCACCAGCAGTCCAATTACGCTGGTCGGTCGCCAAGACTTTTATCTTTTATGGAGGACGGAGATCTAAGACGGAGGAAAGTGTAAGCTATGCAATTATGTCAGGTCTAGAATAAAGCATCGGAATCAAGTGCGGATCGAAACATTTTTATGCAGAAATTCATTTCAATTGTAATTCAGTCTCGATTTGAGTTGACTAAGAAGGCCTGTTCTGCAGGCCGCGGTCAAGGCTGGAAGGTTCTGGGGTTAAAGTGCGTCATTCCAGGCGAATCCAGACTGTCTACTTTGGCACGTTCCATGAGTAGTACGGAGGGAACAAATAGCTTTCTAGTTCAAGGTCTTGAACAAAGCAGAATTTCATGTTGGTGGCTCTCATGTTCAAAATTAGAGTGTGTTCCCCCAATCAGAGCTTCCCTTAGACTCCTGCGGAACCGCAATAAGCAGGTTGTATGAATTGCACAGCGAACTTAGAGGTGGAGCAGAGAAGTCCGCGAAGAAACATTGAGATTGAGGAAACTATTCGGAGTGAGAAATTTGCCTAAGCAAGGGCCCCTTGACGATTCATAAGCAGTCCATATGACTCTCAAAATATGAAGGCTTAATTAACTTGCTGTAAATACTGCCTGCGTACATTTGTTGCGGAGACTGGTTGGAGATGCCGTTGATTGCACGGATGACCCGGCCTGAGATTACCCTTTTAAGCGATGATATCACTCAAACTTTTTGCCGAGACCGGTCGGCAGTCACAACACCAATTAGTATACGCTGAAGCTCCACCAAATAATCTCCCTCCACTCTAGTCTTTAGTCACCCATTCACAAGTTGCTCTTTTTCTTTCTTTCTCCCCTTCACAATCGTCAATAACCTTCAAGCTACCATCACTCAACGATCATAATCTTCGTAGCGTGTTCTCTCGTCTGTTCCTGGCCCAACACTCCCTCAGGCCCTGAAGAAACTCAAAGCTGATCGTCAAATTTGCTCCCAATTTGGGCATACAATTGTTCAACAAACGCAGAGCACTGTTATAGGATTGAATGCCCGATTCTTCCTTGCCAGCTGCAACTATGCCTTCGACCTCGACGGCTGTAAATAATGCAGGCCCGAGCTCGTTGAACAAGGACAAGGAAAATGAGAAAGAGAAAGAGAAAGAGAAAGGACATGCGATGCTTTCTAGACGTGAGTCGCTCCTTATCCTGATTGAACCAAAGAACTCAAGTTACATTCAGGCCGCCGTCCATCTCCACAGCCTCGACAGTCTTCGTATTCTAAACGACACGCGTCGTTTGATTCTCCCAGAGAAATTCCGATGCCTTCACCCTCTTTACAAGCTCAGGGTGGCCAAGCAGAATTCAGCTACTTCGATGTTCCTCTGAAGAGCCCGCGGAGCCCTAGAAAGGCTACTTCTACTCAGCAGAGTCATCCTTTGACCAGAGATAAAGAGAAGGACATTTTTTCCCCTGTTTTTGAAGAAGTCGAGGGCAACGAGTGGACCTCAGTGGACAAACCTACATCCCCCGCTCTTTTGCTAATTCAAAACTCGAATTCACAGACACAGAGCGCCATGATTTCGCCAAATAGTGGCCCATCTACTCACTTGTACGAAACATATTCGACATTGGGAATGCTCTCAGGAAGCTCTCAACAAATTCATCCGTTTCCAAGGCCATACTCGTTGCCACATTCCTCGTCGTCAAGTTCCGGTGGATCGGTGATGAACCCAGACATTGGAACTGACGATGCGAACGCGAGCGCGCCGAAATTAGGACGATCCAAAACAGAGGATGGGCTGGATATCTACAACCGAGACCAAATCGGAATGGGCAAGCCAAGCTGGGATTCCTTCAGCAACGTTGATAGGTGCTCGTCTGCCTCATTACCTCTCCCATCCCAAATACCATATCACGCTCTTCCGAAGGTAGGTGTCCCTCACAAACTAGATGTTGGCAGACTACGAGGGTTTGCGAGTGAGGTTGCGAGAAGTATGGTTCCAGAATCATCTGCCGAGGAAGGGGATAGGCCGCAACCCGAGACTCGCAGTAGCTCAGGTAGTAGCACAGATACACTACCTTCCGCGCCTCATAGTTTGTCACCTTCACCGCCAAGACCAGCGGACCCTCCTTTCTTCAGGTCGCCGCCGTCTTTTTCATCTGGTGCCCAACATAATCCTAACATCCCGAATGTTCACGCGTTTCACTCCCACCGGCTCGATAACGCCCTATCCAACCGTTCTTCCTCGACTCTCTCCAGCGACGAGCCAAGACAACATCTAAACTCACTTGTAGAAGCCACAGCGCACGCTACTGCGCTCCGTGGCCGGCCACCATCTGCTCATTCAAACTCTTCCTCGTCGCCTTTTTCTCTACCTCCAGAACCGCCGGTTATCCTTCCTCCACCGAGTCCTCCTCCAAATATGGGACTTATGTCCAGCTCTGCTTCACAACGTAGCTCGACATCACACGATTTCTCAAATACTCAAACCAGGTTCGCAAATCCGAGTGAATTGCCTCCCGTATTGCCTCCAAGCCGGACGAGAAGGAGCGTTCCCGGTGATTTTCTTACCAGCCCACATACTGAACCTCTCACATCCTCCGCTTCCACTTCTTCCGCATCTTCTACTGTGTCATATCCTGGTGCTGCCAGTCTGGGTAATAACTCTCTGTCTGCGCCCGGTGCTCTCGGTCAATCATTGACGACCAGTCGTACTTCTTCCCCTCATGCACCACCGCCTTACGCACCCTTTCTTTCTCATATGCCTCCTCCTGCGGACTCTTGGATAGAGGTCGAGACAACGCCCTCAGAGTATAAACTACACATACGACTGCCTGGATTTAAGAGAGATGGAATGTAAGTGTTTAGTTTATTGTTCGTCGCATTGAGTCTAAATTTTTCTCCCCCTTTACCAGAACTCTTTCAACCAAACGACGTCGAATCCTGCATATCGTTGCCGATTCCTGGCCGGATCACGATCCTTCACCGCGAAGCAGTAATGCCAATCCCAGTGAATCTTCTTCGTCACAACGTGGCGGTCATTTTGAGCGCCGAATCAGCTTCGGGTACGATGCAGATCTTGTCGGTGTCCGCGCAGAGTTCGATGGAGAGATGCTCAAGATTGTCGTGCCAAGGCGACAGGGTATGAATGGAGCGACGGTTCCATTCCTTTGATCCCAAGACGAAATCGATGGGGGTAAAGAAAGGAAAGGAAAGAAACCCTCGCGATGAAGATGAAGAGGTCCCACTTGCGCCCTCCTCGCAAAAACAAAGCCCGTTCGAGCTTCACGCTATAACTATTCTGTACATGTGGCCTTCTTCGGAGCGAACTGGTGACCATCAAGCTCAACTTACGTGTGCATTTGGTTATTCATGGGTCTACCTACTTCCCTTCATCGTTGTTTTGGCTTCGATCGCTGATAACCTTGGCGCACATTATCCGGGATTGGGCTCGAAGGGGCAACAGGTATATTCGCTTTAGTTCCTGTCTCTATTCCTTTGTACTCCTTCTTCTGTTTTTGATTCTCCCTTTCTTGATCATACTCCAAAATTCCTTTAATATTTTTCCTTCCTCGTTGTATGATTCGTTCGTTGTTTGTTCTTTTTCTTTTTGCTTGTTACTCATATTTATGATCCTTATATTGCTCCTTTATCCCCGATTTCTCCTTTCGTCGTACGTTGGTCTGCCATCGTCAATAAGTTTAAGATATACCAAGTAAAGCATTCATATCCTGACATCTCATAGCTACAGCAAACCCTACAGCACTCCCAGCATCTTCCTCTGCGACACTCTGAATATAGCATACTTCCACTGATATGACTTTACATATTACTTACCCGAAACCTATCCTTCGACGACTTCCTGGCATAAATGTATCAATGTATAGACGAACCTCCTTCCACCATCATAGCTCATGATTAACAAGGCAATACCTATGTAATAGGATACGCACATACTTATAACCTTGATCGTCGAAATGCAAGGTCAGTGTCAACGTTGTCGGTGTGATTATGCAGAGCAGTCGTCTTATCATCCTTACGCTTTTGTTGTCGCTCTGGCTAGAAATCAAGAACCTATTGGAAGAAAACGCCGTCCTCAAACAAACGAACGAAAAGTTGAAGAAGGATATGCACGCGTTGCAGAGATAGTATGACCTCCTGGAATTCAACAATGAGCGGCCTCATCAGACTCACGCACGGTGTACAAGTCCGTAGCAAATGAACAGAACCCAGATTTTCTCATTTCTATTTTTCGTAATCATTTGTCCAGCCTCTACCCCGTCTTCCTTGGGAGATTCTACATTTGATATTCCTCCGAACTATAGCACCTGGATCGTAGACCTCAGTCTGTATGGTAATTGAACACAACAGCCAAACTCCATATAATCAATTTTTGTCCGGACTGGTATCAGGCTACAGTCAGTCTTTTGTATGTAGACATAGCCGTCTATTCGATCATACAATTTCGCGCTTAAGTTCAAACAATTCTTGCAATTTCCCCTACTGCGAATCTTCTTGTGTAACTTAGACTCTCAGGGATTGACATTCGTAACTCGCAACTGGAAATTTCCCGTGCTAGACACCGTAATTAAAACTTGCAGGCCACCAAGCTCAGACTTATTTACCTTTAAATCGTCTCACATCGGTTCTCCAGCCAATTTTCACTTTCATCGAGGAACATGGTCGAGAACTGAAAACGTTGCTATACCCTCAAATGGAAGAGCTCTTGCTTGATAACTTGGTGTTTATGAGTTTTGGACCGGCCAGCACTGTGACCACTTGTGACTTGAAAGTTCGGACAATTTCCTTGCACAGCCACACAATACGACTTCCAAAACAGGAATATTGTTTGACGCACAGTCTGATTTTTGCTTGTCGACGTCGACGTCGACGATTCTTGAAAAATGTCTCTCATTGTTGCAATATTTTGTATGGTATTGCTTGCGGAGGTTATCTCCTGGATTGGCAAATCAGTGCTAATTGGATGGGTGAGTTTGTGTTCGTTGTAAATAATCCCTAAGGTTGACACGTTGCTTTAGTTCTACATCTTGTATCTGCGTATCTTCTATCCAACACTCGCCGAGAAACAAAAGAAGCTCAAGACCGATATCTTGAATACGAAGGCAGAGCTCCTGAAAACGAGTGCACAGGATCAGTTTGCCAAATGGGCCAAGCTGAGAAGGAGTGTTGACAAGGGTCTGGCGGATCTCGAGAAACTCAGTTTGTATACTATCATGATTCCGAGTAGGTCCGCTGCTGACAATGCATGTTGAATCCAGACAACGAGATGAATTCAGTGAAGACCTCGTTCTCGGTCAAATTCAGTTCGGGAATTTGGATATGTACGACGGGTGCCCAATTTGTTATTGGATGGTGGTATAGGAAGACAGCCATCTTTTATCTTCCACCAGGATGGTTTGGTCCTTTGACCTGGGTTTTGGCCTTTCCATTTGCCCCAAAGGGTAAGTATCTCCCTTGTACTTGCTCTTTTGGAATTAACGTGGTCAATAGGCGCTGTGAGCGTTGGAATGTGGCAGATGGCTTGCAGAAGAGTTATTAAAGTAGGAGAACGGGCGGCGAAGGAACTTGCAGGTCAGTTTTGCTTCCGTTCCTTTCAATATCGTTGTTGGTTGTTGACCGCTGCTCTAGCCTCGTATATCACACTGAGACCGGCATCTGTATCTGAAAAGAAGACATCGTAATGTATCTATGTGTGCCTACGCACTGTAAATGGAGTTCTCTAAAGATGTTTTTGACCTTTCGGAACTACGGACAACCGAAATTGGTTGTTGCTGTGGAATGCCCTAGAACAGAGAAGACTGTAAGTGATGGGCTCGGAGTATTGTTATAACGAAGGTACAGTAAGTCGGTGATAAAGCCCATTTCATTATTTATCGAGCTCGGAACGTTGGCCTGCCAGATTGTTCAATGAACGGTTTCCGGAGGCGCGCAAGGAGGCGGGATGTTGAACGGAAACGGAATCATGTGAAAACGGAATGACGTCGTCAACGGATCGGGTTCCCGCCAACCAACAATCCGAGACCTTAAATTCCAGCCCAACAGACAACTCCTTCTTCAATATTATCTTTCTTCAGATCCATCATGGTATCAGGCGTTCAAATCCACTCTAAAGTTGCTGAAAAGGCTCAATCCGTCATTCTCACTGAGGACGCCCTCGCATTTCTCGCTGCTCTTCATCGTACTTTCGAATCCACCAGACAATCGCTGCTCGTCGCCCGTGAAGAAGCTCAGCGTCGCTGGGACTCGGGCGCTCCTTTTGACTTTCCTCCAGAAACTGCGCATATACGCGCCGAAGCTTCATGGCAGTGTGCGCCTCCTGCGCCTGGTCTTGAAGATAGACGTGTTGAGATCACAGGGCCCACCGACAGGAAGATGGTCATCAATGCATTGAATAGTGGGGCAAAAACTTACATGGCCGACTTTGAAGGTATGGGTCTTTCTGCTCTTTGTCAAGACTCTTTCATGAATATATCGCTCAGACTCGAGCTCACCCACGTTCTCGAATATGGTCAACGGACAGTTCAATCTCCGCGACGCGATCAGGCGCGAGATAGACTTCGATACTGGTGGGAAGAGCTACAAACTTGTCGAGAAACCATGTGTCCTTATCGTTCGGTGAGCTCACTCCGTTTCCTAATTTTAGAGATGCACGTTTTCATTGATATCATCTTTCACAGCCCAAGAGGATGGCATCTTGATGAACCTCGCATTACAGTCGACAATGCCCCAGTTTCCGCCTCATTATTTGATTTCGGGTTATACTTCTATCATAATGCAAAGGAACTCGTGAAACGCGGACACGGTCCCTACTTTTATCTGCCCAAAATGGAGCATTATCTCGAGGCGCGCCTGTGGAACGATGTATTTGACTTTTCCCAATCCTACATTGGAATGGCCCACGGAACTATCCGCGCGACGGTCCTCGTCGAAACATTGCCCGCTGTGTTCAACATGGAGGAAATTCTCTTCGAATTACGCGCTCACTCTTCCGGTTTGAATTGTGGAAGGTAACCAATTATCATCTCCTCAACTAGCGTATAGCTCAATGCTGAATGTGACTTAGGTGGGACTACATATTTAGCTTCATTAAGAAGCGTCGTGCCGACCGCTCTGCCGTTCTTCCCGACCGAAAAGACGTTACCATGACCGTGCCGTTCATGGATGCCTATGTTCGCCTTCTAATCCAGACTTGCCATCGGTACATACACTTGTTCTGCTGATACGAAACATGTTATCTGACACGGTTATAGACGCAAAGTTGCCGCGATGGGTGGTATGGCTGCTCAAATACCTATTAAAGATGATCCAGAAGCGAACGATGCTGTCATGGAAAGAGTGCGCCAGGACAAACTCCGCGAAGTCCTCACTGGACATGACGGTACATGGATTGCGCATCCTCTCATTAACAAAATTGCATTAGAGGTTTTCAACGCACATATGCTTGGACCCAATCAGGTATCACGGTTTGCCTTGTATTGCTACTAAACTCCTCTGACGAGCATTTTCCACAGTACCATGTGCGACGCGAGGACGTTAAAGTTGCCGCTGCTGATCTTCTCAATCCTCGTGTACCTGGCAAGATTACCGACGAAGGCGTACGCTCCAATATTTCGACGTCCTTGGCCTATACATCAGCCTGGATTGGCGGAAATGGTTGTATCCCTCTGAACTATCTCATGGAGGACGCTGCGACCGCTGAGATAACCCGTGTCCAGCTTTGGCAATGGGTGAAGTACAATTCGCGTCTCGACTCGGGACAATACATCACGGCCGAGTACGTAGAAAAGCTAATCGATGAGCTTGCACCGGGTGTAAAGAAGATTTATGCTGGGGTAAAGGAGGATAACTTGAAGATCGCGGTGGATTACCTCAAGGGGCAGATTAAGAAGGAGTGGCCGAGCGAATTTTTGACTAGCGATCTTATGCCTTACTTGGCGATCGCTGACGGTGCTGAGCCCGAGTGGCAGAAGTCGGCGTTGTAGAATTTGGAGGAGTAATATCAGCTTAGTTACGAATATATCTGCATCTACGCTACATTGCAATCAATGACTTTCTATCCCCGACTTCCAAGCATGTACAATAAGCTCGGAAGGGGGCGGGGCCAACTATCATGTTGAGGCTCGCCATAAATTTAAAACCAATAGCTTTACTCGAATTCAGCTTTCAAATTTGTCGACTATTTTTTGTTGAGAACAGAACAGGGTTCTCTAAAATATCAGAATCAGACATTCAGAGTAGAAATTTTTTTTCCAACCCTTCTCATTCAAAACGTGCACCTGAAATCTCCGGAATCTTGCCTTCACTCCATAACAAGGGTTCGTTGACTTTCTAAGATTTCGAAGGATCTTTCTCGCTGAGTTGCAAATGCTATTCGCAGTGACCGTGACTGTATACATATTTCTGCATAGCTAACTAGGCAAAGAAAAAAATTATCTGAACTCGTGCTGCCAGCTACTATGTCATTCAAGCCCTTCAGAACTGTCATCGGAAAGCACAGATATCTATGTTTGCTTTCTTCTTTTCATTCCTGCAGAGCCCGGAGCATCGGCATTTCTTCTTCCAATCGTCGTGTGCTCAAGTTGTGGGTCCAACTCTGTTCCCACCAGTTTTTCTATCCACATGGTGTCTTTGTGAACGCATTCCTACTAGCAAGCTGCATTCGCAGTCCAGGCTGGAAGGTGTTTCGTGGTAGCTGACAGTTTATCTGCAAGACATTCAAAGCGGACGAAGCTTGACGAAAAGCTTGGTGGACATCACAACGAGCCCCAATGAGACCTCTCTATTGCTTCAACGTAATTTACTACCGCATGATTCCAATCAAGCACTAACAAGTACTTCGCGAAACCAAAGCCTATTCATCAATTGCAGTATGTGTTCTTAAAGGTACGTGTACATTAGATACCGCGCCTAAAATATGGGGGGCTATTTAGTAAGGCACTCGCGGTGCACACATACCCCATTCCGTTGCCACCCTTACTACCGCCCTCCCTTCGTTCAGATATGCCTTATGTCGAAGTGACGTCGAGCACTGGGAAAACCATATTCAAGTACACGATATGCACTCCAGCCTCCGAAGAAGCCAACGAGATCGACAAAGGTCTTCCTACGTTGCTCTTTATACACCCTGTGTCAATCGCTGAACATATATTTCATGGTGAGTACGTCTATATTTTGCTCAACGATGTCCTTCAGCGCTGATACTTTGACTTGTATGTAGCCCAATTCAACGATCCTCAATTACGGCGATTCAATCTTGTCTCTTTTGATTTGAGAGGAGGGCACGGTGGCACGACTGGCGACAGAGTTCCCACTCATTACGGACAGGCGGAAGCTGCGGAAGATACGATAAAGCTGATGGTACGTCCCTCGACTTTGATTGCAAGAAGCCTTCATAGACTTTTTCTCTAGGACGCGCTTCACTTACCACCTTGCCATTTCGTGGCGATGTCCTCCGGAACCACAATCGCGGTTCAGGTCGCAGTGACTGAACCCGAGCGGGTGCTGTCACTGTTTCTCATCTCTCACTTGTGCCTCGAGATAGTGAGTACTGTAACATTTCGAGTACCTATGGTATTGCTTATGATTCATTGAGCCCCCTGAAATAGCTGAAGGCCACCAGGAAGTCTATGACCTCTGGGCTTCCGCTTTCCCAAATGAGTCCACTGTCCTAATTGATACCGTTTACGACGCTGGGTTCGGTAACTCTCAATACATGTTCACCACTCCGCAGCTCTCTCCTCTTGTTACAGCGTATGTGAATACGGCTAGTAATGTGATTGCTATTGATTCCCCCGCGTTGACAGTATGATTCGAATCACTTATCCAGTCGCTATGGTCAAGTGGAGCTATCACTACCTAGACCAATTTCGCGTCATGAACTTGGACTTTTACCTCAATCGCAAATCACATCCAAAATCTGCTTTGGCTCGAATAATTGGTTCTGTAAAGCTCGTGCATGGTTCCGAAGATATCGCGTACCCAAGATCCTATTCGGAAGAGTTCCTTAAGCATTTGAACAAAGCCGGGGTTGATGCTTCATTGCTGGAAGTACCAGGTGCACCACACTATCTATCGCCCGACTATGCAACTTTGTGAGTTTCCATTAATCATCCATCTTATCTTCAATTGCTGAATCTCTGGTGTGCTTGTAAGTATTAATCCAGTGCTTCATGATTTTATCCTCCAGAATGATGAATTTGACCTTTTGTTGCACGCCCCAGTCCCAAGCCATGTTGTGTCCCCTTGGGAAGATGCAATGAGACAAGCAGGGTGGGAATCCGACAATGGTTCAAGCGACTCAAGCGACACGGACAACTTTGATGATGATATGTACAATCATACCCTAGCAGAAATTTCTGAATCGAATTTGTAAATGAGCTGCCTGAAACCTACTGCATTGTATATACTCGAGTAACCTACATAATATTGAATACTACATGCCTTCTTGTACGATCTCCAGTTGCAAAATAAGTGCAGCTTGTGGCAAATGTTCACATCTAAATTCATCTATCATCTGGGTGACTTGAAATCTGACACGGCGTAGAGACCGGAGAGACTGAGCAAATTTCGTGATTGACCTATCTAAAGGAGGCGTGAAAGCCGTTCGAGGACCGTATTTAAGCCCAATATGCAATTCTGAAAGCGGAGAATGTAAAGAACACAACTTCTCGAGCGCATGGCGGAAGCTTCCATCATGGACATTGACGAAGTGTATTTCAAGAGTAGAAAGATGAGGTAAAGTTGTTGAGAATAAGGCTTTATAAACCGCTGATTGAAAACATCAACATGAAGGTGACAAGGTGAAAGCATGTACTCTTATATACTCACCGTGATCAATATTTTTCGGATGTTTCAATAGCATGAGATGTTGTAAACTGGAGGCATGACGTTCAATTATTCTGAATCCCTTGTTCTTTTCAAGCGTTCTATATTTGCCCTCCAGGTCCGAGCAATCGATGGCCAGTGATTTTAGATCTGCCATCTTGAATACATCCGGCTTCGCTGGAGAGAACAGAAGCTCGACCAAGTCGGGATTGACATCGGATAAATAGAGCGTGCGTATCGTTGGACGAAACGTCCTGTGTAATTTTACCGTGTCCATTTCGGATGCCACAGAGGAGCACAGAGAAAGCGAGGACTTTGTATGAGTTGTGCAAGTAATGCATCTGAGCTGAATGCTCGACAATTGAGAGCAGAGTTTAAAGGAACGAAGGAAGGTTTGGAGGCAGTGATTGTCGAGATAAAGAGAGGACACACAGAGGCGTTCCAGCGTAGGATTTATGCGCATAATTTCCTGCATTGCAGTAACACCCGAGCAGCAATCGCGAGGACCAGATGGGCGAAACGAGATATCGAGGGAGTGAAGTTTCGGGAGTGCCATGCTAGACGCCAGCTCGAATAGTGATTTCCCGAAAGAATGCATCATGTAACGACTACTATCTATTACATCTCCTTCGACAAATGTCAATTCGCGAATGGATTGCCGGATTTGTTGGACTTTCAAAAGTTCTTCAAGCGAGCAAAGTCCTTCTGCCACCGCATCAGAAACATTGAGCTGCTTGGTAGGGTACCAGCAGTACAAGGAGTCATTGTCGCCAACGTCGCCAGGCGGAGGCACATAACGCAGTCTGAAGCGTCTGAAAAGGTGCGTGCGGCATCTGAATAACCAAGCGTACGATACGAGGGAAGAGGATTGAAGGAACTCGCGCGATCCCGACAATTCGTCGATGAAGAGTTCATAGATTTCAAGGGGGAATCGAGTGGCCATCTGTTGAGGCGAATCACTGGCAGAGGTTACGGAAGGCATGAGGCTGCCACGTACAGCTTTAAAGCAGAGCTTTGACTCGGAAACGGTGCGGCCTTGCCTTATGTATTAATGTAGTATCTCCTTGCCTCGAGGGAATTGAAATGATAGGACCTGGGTTGTGATCATACGTTACACTGATGAGGAAGGCGAGCGAGGCGCTTAAGGAATACACAGTAGAAAGTTGCATATGGTTGGATAACTCCGCTGGCCCGGGGTTTGTATTCCTGGAAAGAGTAGCAAAGTAACAAGCACATTTGAATAGATGGAAAGGAATCTACGGTCTCAGATACAGGTCTTATCGGAGGTTCCATTGCAGTCGGCATATAATCATTTCATTTACAACCAATCCCCGACCACTGTCCTCTTTTTCGAAACATAAGGGTTCTCAAAGAGGCCTTGCAGAACGAAATTTGTGACATTGAGCGTATTCGAAATACGACGGAGAATGCCATGAGTGGGAGATGAGTTGAAGGGAATGATGCTCTGGCAGCTCGTTCGACAGTAGATGAGATCGCCCAGCCCATTTTCTTGGAAACATTTGACTGCAAACTATTCATACACAATTGAAAGAAGACTTACCTCCAAGTCACATCATCAGTGATCAAAGATCCTGTGTTCGCCAACTACGAACCGCAATCCTGATTTTTGATAAGGCTCCAAGCGGTCAAATTGGCCCATCTCATCGTAGCTTGAGAGGTATAGTTCCATAGACCGTAGACACGAGACACCTATACTGGCCGCATGACTCTGCTCTGGTAACCATCTAGACACGATGACTTCTATCAATAACCAAGAGGTGCAATCCCTTTCAAAGTCTAACGCGGTCGTCTGGGCTTCCAAAACTAATTTTTGGAGCTTCGGTAGAATTGGGTTGACAGAAGAGCGAAGAACACTCCGCCTGTAAGAGTGGAGACTTTCCACAAAGTCTAACGTGATGAGAGGAGGGTCCTTGAATGGAGATTCCGCAATTGTGAGCTCAACCAGAGAAGGGAGCCATTTGAGAAGCGCAACTACTTCATGATCCGTCAAGGGTATGCCCTCGAGGACTAACACGATCAATGGACAGGCTGAACGAACTAAGAAGTCGTCGATAGTTTTGAAAGGACTGCGCGGGGAACGCCCGTTCTCTGGAAGATCACTCTGCTGTGCTAGCACGAGTGAGGTGAGTGCAGGGGCACTGAGCGAATCCATGGTGTTTTTTAACGTATCTCGAATCACAGGGTAGTGCCTAACCAGATAGATTGTTAGTGAATCAATGGAGACCTGTTTTGGAGGACCAGAGTCAAGGCCGCTATCACATTCAAATTCACAGTTGGATAGGTATAAAGTCTTTAGCTGTGGGCACAGTTCAAGCACCTGATGGAGATTTGCAAAACACGGGCTGTAGGTGAGATGAATGATCTGGCTCAGAGGTGCCGTATCTGTCCAAGCGAGCTCCCGCGACAACGATCCGAGAGTGCGAAGCTTGGGCGCGGCCGTGAACAGATCAAGAGACATCACAGGCTGGTCAACAGGCTGTTTTCCGATGCATGCTGACCGGAGCTCTGGAAGCTGTAATCCACTGAGGCATGGAAACACTGTGTCTGAATAGCATGGTGCATCTAGTATAATCTCGCGCCATCTCGTAGAACACCTTGTGAGTTTGCGAAGGAGTGGATGCTCCATCGAACCGAACATCTCTATGTGTATTGTGAGGGGCTGTTGCTTCGATCTTTCAAGAAATATATCCAAGATGTATTCCAATTGACATAGATATCGTTCGTCGAAGCCAGAATATATAGTAACTTTGAAGTTAGCCCATAATTCCGAACATGACAGGCATGAAGCGCGCCATCGACTACAAACTGCACTGAGGTTCAACGTGAAACTGGAGGGACTGGAGGGAGATCGGTAGAGGTGATTCTTATCGCACGCGAAGGTAAATATTCTGGTCAATATTTCGTTCGGAAGCCGGTGTATGGGTGAAAGGAGAGAGGAAAGTGTTGCCTGGTGGTCAAGGAGCCGTTCGCGCTCGGATTTTAGATACACAACCTTAGCTTCTAAGCGCATGATTTCCGCGTCATAGCCGTTCAAATCGTCGTCGGCCAGTTTGATGAACTGTGCAACTTCGGAGAGTTGGTTCCCTGACAGTCCGTAAGGCGATCTGAGGTGCTCTTGGAGTGACTGGGACCCAATGTTCAAGTGTGGTCGAAAGTTTTCCACCATCTTCTCCGTCTCCCGTTTTCGGTTACAGCAAGCTAGAGAAGGATTTCAGCAAGTTATACACCATAGTCGAGCTCAGAATTGGCGTAACTCACTGCGACTGATGGTGAGAAGACAACGAAATCTTGCCGCGGCGGTGCGGCATTTCAATGTTTGATTATATATGTCAAGATATCTGGACTCGAAAGTGTCGTGTAAAACTTACGCAGTCTGCTCTATATATGTATTCACACTGAGACTGGTAGCTGCATCACTGAGAAAGGTAGGACCGAACGACTATTTTGCCCTAGAATTTTACAACTTTCAATAAATGATGATTACAACATACAGATTCATGGACGAAGACACACTTTCCAACACATAGGTTTTTGTTCCCAATAGCCTTTCAATCGGGTTACGGTTAAGTCGTTGCATGCTGTCGCTGTAAGTAATCCGGAGGTGACAGCACTCGACAAAGCCATCGCCTTGGAAAGGAAACAATCTAGATCCCACGAAGCTCGTCGCAATTGAGCAGGTGCTTGCTAGTGGACCAGATGCACCTCGTGATAAGCGTTTCGTAGAGCAGGAAGAATACAGCAAAGGATGAAAGCGTTAACAGAAGGTCGAAAAATTGGGCTCGAGTTCCCGCGCTGACATCTGTTTTTCTATGACTTGAGAATTTTACATTGGCTGTCATGTTATCCCGACTCACCAGGTATATTTCCAAGAAGGAGATTGACAGACGACGATGCAATAGTAACAATTTCTATGAGTAGAAAGTAACTGCTTATTCCTTCATCCGCGTTCGGGTATTTGAAGTAGGCTCTGATGACACTGATAAAGGCAAGCACAATCGTACTGATATCGCTGAGCGTTGTGTCCTTTGGCCAGAAATACCAGGTAAGGAATTTGCACGTTAGTTGGGAGATGTAGAGCCGTCCTTCGACTTGGTCTGGACTCAAGTCGTCTGGTAGAAAAGGCTGGTCTGTGCTTGATTCTTTCCCTGTAGTCTCTTCAGGTGCGGCGTATTTCTTGGAGATCGATGAGGATGGCGATTCTCTTTGACTGGTTTTGCGCCTGGAAGGCATGCACGAACATGAGTACAAATTGGAAATTTTCTCGTCTCCCCTAACGCTAAGCCGACACTCGCAAGTTTGATACTTAGGGTTAGACTGAGGGAATTTCGCCAACTCGTTTTATTCTGATGGAGTTGATCAACGTGTACTGTACTACTTACCCAACACATCTTCCCATATCTCTCTGGCGCGAATCGTCGCTCCCAATCTCGAAGCCAATAAAAACGCACCACTCAACTTTCTGTTCAAACTATACGTCTCTCTCGGCGGACCTTTTTTCCTCTCCCTCAACATCACCGGTATGAGCTCGTTCCGTATTCGTTCAGTGTTCCGCCCGAACTCAGACCCTTTTCCAAACCGCACCGGTTGCGGTGTCTGCTCGCTGAACGGATGCGCTATCAAAGCGAGACTCGTTACATGAGCTTCTACCATTCCAGGTGACTCGAGACCTTCCCCTTCGCCGGGACCTCCGATAAGATATCCCAGAGATATGCTCTCATTAATACAGACATCCCAGGCAGAACTTTGATGTAATTCATTGCTGTCGAGGTTGAGAGAGGCAGCAGCTTCAAGTAACCTTCGCCATCCGTCTAGAAACTCAGCTCCGTATTCTCGTGTAGCGCCGAAATCTACCAGTGCAATCTTACCAGAGTCTGCGAGAATGTGAGAAGGTAGATCTGCATACTCCTAAGAAGTAAGACGCACCGGGTATATAGAGAAAGTTAGAATAATTTGGATCGGTTTGCATTGATCCGAACCGGAAAAGCTCGAGGAGGCATAGATGGAGGATTGTCGTCGCAATCTGTGACTCAAAGATAAATATTACACACAAAACGCTCGCTGAAAACACAAACGAACTTTGTCCTTTTCTTTTTGTGGCAACGCCATGACCAAGTCTGACCCGAGACCGACACCTCCCTCTACGAATTCCATGACGAGAACTTGTTCGCTGGAGATGGATGAAACCCAAGGCACGCTGAAACGGGAATCGGATCCTACGTTTTGAGCAACATCATGAACGCAGGCCTTGCGCGTACATACCACCTCAAACATACCTAGAAATGCTGGCGAACGAAACTGTCGTAAAAAGTGTGCCTCGCGCACGTAGTTGCATTCGTCTGCTAATTCTGATTTCATGACCTACTTGATCTTTACAATTCGAGTTGATACTCAACAGAAAAGCACGTACCTCCATAGTCCTATCGAGAAACAGTCCTTTCGGTAATATCTTCCCTCCAAGTGTAACTCGCAGTAACCAAGTGATGTAAGAAAGATCCGCTGAGATAGAGTCACGAATGTTGGGGAACTGAACCTTGACTGCGACTTTTTCCGGTTTGCCTAGCAACGAAGAAATCTGAATATCGAATGCATATAGACAAAGATGGAGAGAAAAAGACGGACCAGTTGGACTCCATTCCGCTTTCAACACACCTTCGTGTACTTGCCCGATAGATGCAGCCGCGAATGGAATTCGGTTGAAATTTTGGAAGTATTCGGTAGACCAAGACGGGCCCAGGGCGAGGTTTAGGACTTCCTATCGAAGCTTAGGTCAATGTACATCTGCAAATCGTTTTGGGACAACTGTTTTCACCTCCATTTGCCAATCAGGCATATAATGTGCCGAGTCTTGGACGCGTCGAAACACCGCATCTATCTCGGCTGGGAGAAGATGCGTGTCTACGTTTGAGACCCGCATGGATGGAGAGTATTGGTACACGATGTTGAACTTTAGAATATGAGGACGAACCTTGAATACTCAAGAATTGACCCAATTTAAGAGCGGCACCTCTCATTTGAGAAAGTTTTGACACTAGACGGCTGATGTTTGCATCAGTCAGGAGGACTGAGCGACTAGACGCGTCTGCAGAGGCTGTAGATGGGCGAAGAAATTCTGAAGCAGCTCCGTATCCTAATGAAGCCGCTAAGCCTGGACGCCGAAATTTATCAGTGAGCTTCGAACCGTTTCTATCCTCGATTGTCGCGTACCTCCATAGTGGAAGAGTCTACCCAGTTTCGAAGAAGGTACTTTAGAAGATTGAAGGGTATTTCTATGAATCAACGTGGTCACTGCAGGAGCCGTTTCTAGAATGATGGAGTTATTGTGCTCTGGCTCTGATACCAAAATTGGCTCGGCAGGAGGTGACGGATCTACAGTGGTTGAAGGTTTGGATTTCAACAGGCCGTCATGGTCTGGTTGTTGGTTCAAAGGTGTGGGGGTTGTAGGAGCTGCGATTAACGTTGAATTCGAACTTGTATCAAAGGTGGGTTCGGAAGATATATGCGCCTCTTTCAATGCTGCAACACGATTCTCCGGGCGGTCTAGATTCGGCTCCATAACATTCTCTGACAACGACGACAGCATTGCATCGAGTTCCGAGGGCGCAATAGCATTCACCTCCTCCAAATTGTGGTCATCTTCCCTGGTTTCCAGTCTCTCCTCCACTTCTTTCGTCTTCACCTTCAAGTCATTCCAATCATTCTCCAACGCTACACTTTTCACCCTATCTGGCGAGACGTTCTCCCGCGAAAGTCGTGTCAATTGTGAGGCACGATATTTTGCAGCATGGCCGAGAATTTCAGCGGTACTGGAAAGGACGCAAATCCAATTGTAGCCAGGGCCAGGCGGCATTCAACCCAAGAGAGAGATTTAAAGACAATATGCCGCGAACGCCGATAAACACCGGCACAAGCCGGGCATCTACGATCCCCCAAGCTCCTCTGTGACCTCCATGCGTTCGCGAAAAGCTTGAACCATTCAAAGTATTCGTACTTATGATGAATGGTAGTATGTTGGTTCTATGACATGCCCATAGTATGCAAAGCGTGCAATCAGCTCAATGACCAATCCTTCAGATCTAGGTCGAAAGTCACTGTTATACATCTACTGATGTCCTTGTGCGCTGGCGATGCTTGCTATGCTCAATAGAATGATTCTCCACCGGATGATGAGTGTTTACCCGAAGGATCACCGGAATTTACAGACTCCTCGCTGCTTGAACTTCAACCTGAACAGAGGTTCCTCCACCCGACATCACGATTTTCCATCTGCTTGTCGTCTTCAAAAATAGAATCAATTCCCAATCCAACTCTCGACAAGCATGTTTCTCTCTGTCCGACTTCTGGCTGCTCTTCTTGTCGCGGCGTCGTCTTCGACGACTTTTATCACCGCATTTCCAGTGCATCTCACCGTACGCTCGAGCGAGACCACTTTTGCTCAAAATTTCACCCTCGCTGCCTTGAACACCACGCTTCCGAATGCGAACTCAACTGGTGCTCCTCTTGTGATAGGTGCTGCTGGTGAGTATCGTATTATCAATCTCATCGCGTCCGCCTTTTGTACTCATCAAATCCATCCTCAGGTGGCATAGACGGAGGATCTATGGAAGTGACTTCGGTACGTGTCCCAGCGGATACAACTCACATATGTGACAGCCCTCTCATATTTACTACCATAGACGTATGCTTCATATCCGTATAACGATTTCCTCTCTCTCGGGCTTGTAAATGGCACCCTTCACGCCTATTCAAAGCAGCAAAGCCTACACACGAGTGCTAGTGTTCCCTTGCTCCATGGTTCTTTGGACTGGTTTACAAGTAGCATCTACTCTACCGATCCGTCGACCGCCTTCACTGCAGTCTCCGGTACCGGAAATTTCTCCGTCCTAGCGTTCAATGGGACTGCAGATTTATGGTACTTGTGCCCCAGTGACATGCCGGGCTCCCCACAGAACTCTGTGTATCATAACACTTCAACGATTCCCTCTCAATCTGGGGCTCCAGGCGCCAGCCCTGTTCAGTGCTACTCGGTGATATTGAACATGGTTCCCGTATGAGGTTAGGGCATAGTTTTTCCATCAAAACCTTGAAGGAGTTGGCTGATGTGCTTGGCCCAAGTCCAGAAACACAAAGTTGTGTTTTCCAGTCTTTGATTTCGTTGAAATCAGCGGCGCATAGGTACCTATCGACGCATTGGACAATCTTATCTAGTAATCAATTATTTATCGCTTCACGTAGATCTCACATGTATGAGAATATTTTGCCTCGACAACAATCTGACCAACTGTTCTGATTCTTTGAGAATCGACAGGCGGCCTCCTACTTTTCGTGTTGTTCAGCTAACCAGAAAATCATCACAGCAAATCAGGAATCTCTGTCCGTTGACCGGGCTGCGAATGTGTGTTATTACTCGTTTGACACGGCTCGTCCTTGATGGATCGGAATAGAGGCCTGCCGCCTGCGCCGGGACTGCCGATGAGGCCGCAAGTCCCAACGTTGTTGCTTTCCTCCTGCTCTTCGCCATGGATCCTGCTTTGCATGCACCTTTAAATCTTCGTCCATTATCTGTAAGGCCCATCTCTGCGAAGAATGTCGCCAAACAACTCGGAAACTTCGTTGAAGATTTCCAAGCAAGAACTACCGCTGCCCAAGGCGGGAACACGGCCGTGACGGTGCAGTTGCAGAAGCTGAAGGATGCAATGCAGGAAGAGTTGGAGAGGAAAAAGTAAGCAACGATACTCATGATACGTGTACAACTCAACAACGTTCCTTTCCAGGTAACTTCAAACGAACTCTATGTTTGCAATTTCAAGAATTAGGTGGCGAATTTTTTCAGCCGTTCGCTACCTAAAGCTCAATTCAATGCAGATCCTGCTCACTTAGAGAAAGTGAATATAGCGCTTCACTCAGCCCTCATTTTCCGCAAAGTATTAGAAGAACACTCAATCACAGCCCAAGTACTCGCGCGCCCAGGCGTTACTGTTATTGTGTAAGAATGTACTTCATACGGACAATTTTGCCCTTTTCTTCAGAACTCTCCGATTCCCACTCGTTCATCGGAGACATAGCCCTTGCCTGGCCGTTCAACTTTCTTTACAACGGCCTTAAATTGCCTTCGTCTCCATTCATCGGCGATCGCCCTCTGCCACCTTTACTGTCAGCACCGGTTTATGTTGCTTGGCATGCTCGGATGAGCAAGAACTGGCGTTGAATTTATTCATGATCTTGGATGACAGCGGGTATTTCTTCCATTGAATAGTCGAATTTATATATAGGCTGGCATCCGTTTTCAAACTTGGCCTCAAGTTGCAGCTCTTTCATTTTCTGGTCATCGGCATTCGAACTTTTTGGAAAACGAAAACATGTTCACCTCTGCTCGTTCTATGTTCTCTTCATTGGCCATGTTGTCGGCCTTTACGATCTTCGTTGGCGCGAATCCTGTGCAAATCAGTGCCCGCTCGAGCGTGACGACTTTGGCGAACAACTTCACCCTCGCTGCCTTGAACAATACGCTTCCAAATGCCAATTCAACTGGTGCACCTCTTGTATTGGGATCTGCCGGTGAGTATACGTGATTTCGCCTCTTTTCTGTACTCAACGATCGATACAAGGTGCCATTGATGGAGAGTCTTTCCATGTCAGCTCGGTATGTAACTGTCTACTAGATGGACACTGTAACCCTCACACGCCTGATTAGACATACGCATCTTATCCATACGATGACTTTCCCTCACTTGGCCTCGTGGGTGGCAACCTTCGCGCCTTTTTCACCGATGGTAGCTGGAACACAAATGCCAGTGCTCCCCTTTCGGGTGATGCCTTGGCTTGGGGCACTAGTAGCTTCTACAGCGACCCTGCTTCGACAGCCTTCTCCGCTGTATCCGACGGCAGTACAGACTTCCCTATTCTTGCCGTCAATGCTATTGCGAATCTGTGGTATTTGTGCCCCAGCGATGCGCCGCGTGTTCCACAGAACTCGTTATATTTCAACACGACGACAATCCCCTCCCAATCTGGAGTTTCAGGTGCGAGCCCTGTCGAGTGCTACTCAGTGACGGTGAACTTGGTGCCGGTGTAAAGTGGGTGTCCGGTTTTCGGATTCAAGTGATAGGTATTGATAGATTGCTATTCCACCGTAGGCGTGAAGTACTGTGGGTGTATGGTCGATAAATAGTATCGTTAAGATCGCCTGGACTTTTACCTTAATATACATCATTCAGATCCTACATTGATTGAGCCCTTCGTGTCGATCACAGGTTACTGCAAACCATTGAAATGTACCAAATCTCGCTGACTTCTCCGGACTGATTGGCTGAATTCACTGATACAAGAGAGCAAGTGACAGTCTATTAGTGAGGCAAATAGATGGTATCCGAATCTTAAATTTGTTGCACCTCGCTGATTCGGTCATCTTCATAATTGTCAGAATTCGGTCACGAAATTTGTGGTGCGTGTACGGTTGAACTTTCTTCCTTGTCCAGACTTGGGACTGACACATGGCTCGACACCGTATTCCTTTTTCCTGTCCGTAAATCCTCAGCATAATCTATCTCCTGTACTTATGTATCCACAATATCCTTACCGTCTGAGTTCAATATCGGCATTTTCACCTCGCCGTTTAGCTGAACTACCTGTACCTGCCAGTGCCTGCCCGGGTATATTCTTTGAACTTATTTCTGCAACGCGACACCGCTCATAATTCTAGGACGGCTTCGACTCGCCTATGTTATCAATGTTTAACGGTGATCAGTATCTGCCGCACTGACAGAATGAGTGAAAATCCTAGCACTGGTTCCTTGGCCCCAAGGACGCTGACAATAGAAGTTGATCATGGAAGGGTTCTATGATTTTTGTCCAAAAGATATTTTCTATATACTTAAGCTAGTAAGTTTACAAAGTTGTCGTTCTCCAGCTTCACAATTTCTTCGTTCCTTTGTTTTTAAATGCTCACATCCATTCTCTGACTCATCTTAGCTGTCGCTTCGAGCTTCGTCGCCGCAGCTCCCGTGCAAATTTCAGCTCGTTCCAGCATGATAACCTTAGCTAACAACTTCAAGTTCACACTCGCCGCTTTGAATGATACGCTCCCGAATGCGGACTCAACTGGCGCGCCCATTGTACTAGGCTCTAGTGGTATCAGGTATGTAGTACGTAGTCGCACACGAGTCGACCTCTGCTCGTGCTCTTCAAACTTGACAGGCGCCATCGACGTCGGTATGTGCTTCACTGAGTCGTAGCCTGATAGTAGTAACATGTGCCCATCATAAACGTACCGCGTACTATCCACTCGATAGTTTCCCTTCCCTTGGGCTCGTGGCAATCTTCGCGACTTCTTCAGTAATGGTGGCTGGTAATCCTTTGGCCACTTAGTAGCTATTTCAGTAGCCCTGCTCAAACGGCCTTCTCTGCTGTGTCCAACGATATTACAAGCTTTTCCATCCCTGCAGTCAATGGAATCGCGGTCTTGTAGTATTTGTAACGCAGCAATGCACCGCGTGCGGCGCGAATCACGCTATACTTCAACAGGTCCCAGGTCGACGATTCCTTCCCGACCTGGAGCTTCGAGTCTCATTAGATACTAGTTAGTAACGGTGAATATGGTGCCGTTGCAGGAAGTGATTGGATTCTATCTGAGCGGTGTTTTTACTCGATCTTGATGACTTTCTTTTCAGGTCGTAGACCATTTGCTCTGCCATCCTCCAGGTGTAAATTTCTTCAAAACTTCTTGAATTGTATCATACTACAAGCCATTCATAATAATACATTTGTTTGCTCAAGATATTAGAGAAGTACAACTATCAGATCTTGAGGCCTACATTAATGTGGACAGCCTTGACCTGAGTATATCTGCGCAGCCAAAATGTTATATCCTGCCGAATCCAGAGTATATATAACAGGACTCACGTATCAATTGCGTATGCACCCAGCTCGCGACCATATCCAGATTGTTTGTAGCCACCGAACGGGACATTGTATTCGGTGGTGATATTACAATTGACCTGGCAGACAGTGATGATCGACGTAAGAGAAACTCAAAATGAAGGCAAGCCGGGCATTGCTTACCCATGCCATTCCAGCCTCGAGTGCATTAGAAACTCTGACTGCCCTGCTGACATTTTCTGTGAACACAGCACAGGCTAGCCCATAGTTAGTGTCGTTGGCCATTTCAATGGCCTCTACGTATCAGAAATTTTGAGAATGGTCGTCTTAACAGTCACAGCTCGTGTCACCAACCGTCCTCAGTCTTGAACTTGACTACTGCGGCTACAGGTCCAAAAACTTCTTCCTGAACGATTTTCATGTCAGGGGTGCAATTGGTAAATATGGTTGGTTTGACGAAGAAGCCTTCGGTAAGGGAGTGACGTTCACCACCAATGAAAGGTATTGCTCCTTCTGCCTTGGCGGCATCTATGTGGCTCATAACACGCTAATTACTGATGAGTTATGGACCATGAAGAACACAGTCAAAACCATACATCAAACTGAGTTTGGGACACTACTGGCCCGTGAATAGTGCCTTCCGAGAAAGGGTCTCCAGTTTTTGTGTTGAGTCCGGCCGCGGCTTCGCTGAAAGCCTGGATGAAGGCATCGTATATGCCTTCTTGTACATAGATTCGCGAACCAGCAGTGCAGACTTGGCCTACGAGAACATGAATGACCGAAACAGAAAGAATGACGGTAACCATCCGAACCTGAGTTAGAGCTTTCGGTGCACTCAAAAGTTAATACGTAAATGCGTATAGTTATGAGGGACTGACAATATTCCGATCGCTGCCCATTTCACTGCCTGATCCAAATCCGCATCATCGAAGATGATGTTGGGGCTCTTTCCACCCAGTTCCAGCGTAACAACTTTGAGATTAGACTTGGCAGAGGCTTCTTGGATTTTGCGACCTGTGAGCGTGCTACCGGTGAACGCGATCTTCCTGATATCAGGATGCATCGAGATTGCAGTTCCAGCCGTTGATCCTAAAGAGGACATGTTAAATTCCGATGACTGCTAGATGAATTCCTACTCGCCATAACCGGGGATGATATTCACAACGCCTGGTTGTTGGTTAGTACATCGTCGAAAAAGGAACCACGGTTGACCGCACCGGGAGGAAAACCAGCTTCTTGGACCAAGCTGGCGAATTTCAGTGCAGTGAGGGGGGTTATTTCCGATGGCTTTCATTTGGAGTAAGTGACGATTTTGTCGAAGACAAGAACGCGATCAACTCACTTTCAATACGACTACATTTCCGGTGGCTAAAGCCGGTCCTATTTTCCACGACACCATTGTCTGATGATTTTCAGGTTAAGTTCAAAAGAATGTTAATGAAGAGCGAGTCTGACCAGAGGATAATTCCATGGGATAATTTGGCCCTGCAGTGAATGCGTATAAACTCCTATCAGGAAATGAACGAGCGACACATACGACTACGCCGTAAGGCTCATGTCGGGTGTAGGCTAGTTTCTGTTCGTTGGTCTAGAAAGAATGTTTAGCGACCATCTCGTGAAATGTCCAACAACCTCAGAAACCTACTTCAATAGTATGTCCATGAACTTTGTCGGCCCAGCCAGCATAGTACTTCAAAGTTTGCAGGGTGAGCTTCATATCGAACCCTCTTGACTCTGACCATGGTTTTCCTAAGGAGTGTGTATTCGATGGTAGCTGCTTCAAATAGAAGATAGATGACGACATACCAACGTTCAAACACTCAAGCGCAGCGAACTCGTCAATATTGGCTTCCAGAAGTGTTGCAAGCTTCATGAGAAGTTCGCCCCTTTGAGCACCGGGTACCTTGAGACCCCAGCTCGTCTTGTACGCCTACGAACCAAATGAATGAATTCTGATAGATAAGATGCGGACCTTCTTCACCTTCTTAGCTGCCGCCACAGCAATGTCAACATCCTTTGACGTTGCTGCAGCTACCTTTGTGAGTAACTTTCCCGTAGCTAAGAGATTGAGAATGAGATATCATTGAGAAGGAAGTGGACAGATTGAGAAATACATGGATTGATGACACTGAAGAAAACGTAAGTGTGAGTTACACGAATGGTGTACGAATTCGAGTTATCCTTACTCAATAGTTCCACCCTCCACAGCATCGACGAACTTCCCATTGATGAATAGACCAGTGTTACAGGACACGCTTCCCTTGTAAGCTGGCGTGTCTAGCTCAACTTTGAACGTTTCAGGCATATTTGGGAAATCTTATGAGATAGTTGTGGGGATGAGGGGGAGGATAATGTTTTAAAAACTTGACGTCAACCACCACTAGCTTTTATATACCACCACAATTAAGCTCAAGGTGATGACTGGATTACAAACAGAATCTGCGAAAACGTATGCCAGGTGATCATTTCAAATGTAGATTCTCATAAGAAGTAGTTGATTTTACCGTATGCATGTGGATTGGGCACTTGAGGCGGCCCGAGGCTGGTGAGGAGATGTGCTAATCGGTGGGCCACCGAGGTGAAGGGCATGACCCGTCCTGCAAGAGCATGGCTGATGTTGGAGGTCTGAAAAGATCAGTTCGTTTCGAGCTCAAACTCTTATTTTGCACACAGCAACTTTGCGCATTAGATCTCGACAGTGCAGTATTCCGTGAGAAATCTAAAAGTCGCTTTGCTAAACGGCGATATATGAATGGCTAATGGGCATCATCCTTCAGAAGACGGTAAGAAAAGGTTCAGCTCACGAGTTGTACAACGGCATAGCATATTAGATTCTATTCCTATTTCGTCAGAGCAGGGTAAAATGAAGATACAACAGGGGTATGGGCAGCCCTGCTAAGATACATCCAACTCACTGAACAGGTAGACATCGTCTCTTTCGTTTTGTGAATGGTGAGAGAATGGATTAACTGGAGCACGATAGCGATAATACACCCTTATGAACGGTCCTGAGATTGATCAACCTGCTTTAGGTCTTTCCGCACCCTTCAAGCTTTCGTGAACAAGCTCGGAGAACTCTTCCCTGAGGATGGTCTCTCTCCTCTCCCGCTCTTCTTTCTGCAGCTTCAGAATACCTCTCTTCTCTTCAGCACTGATAACCTGGTTTTCCTTCCTGATACGGACCGCGTTCATCCTACGATGGCGACTACCACTCATTACGTATCCCACGTCCTCGTACTGGGCAATCTCGTTGGAAGTCAAACCGATCTCACCACGTCGAGGTATACGATTTTCGGTTCCTTCTTGTAAGAAGGCGGCCATGGCACTACCTTCTCCGCGAAGTAGAGCTCCACCATACGACCGTTCATCGACGCGTTTGACGTTGGCTCTGGCAGCTAATTGAGGACCGACTGATTCATCGTCGTCATCCGAGCCAAAGTCAGGAATGGGATTCGTTCGAGGAGCATTCTCGGAAAGTGGAGCAGCAGGAGGAAGCATAATCTCAGAGCCAGTACCTTTGACGACCCACTCGTCATCATCATCGTTAGGCAATGGACTGCGAGTTCGCCTGGCGCTAGAAGCGCGTCGGTCTGGAGATTTGCTCTTGCTATAACTTTTCTTCCTGGATTGATAATCCTCGTCTTCACTTCGCCGTCGACTTCGAGATCGTCTCCTTTTCTTCTCTCGTTTCTCCTCTTTTCGCTGCTCCTTCCGCCTCCTTCGTTCTTTCCTTTCTCTCCTGCGACGACCCTCTTCTTCGGAATCAGTATCAGAAGATATTGATAGTTGTCGTTTGGACTTTTTACTGCTACGTTTAGGAGACCTAAGTTATATGAGCAGACCGTAAGTGA
Source organism: Lentinula guzmanii (assembly GCA_027919855.1). NCBI lineage: Eukaryota > Fungi > Basidiomycota > Agaricomycetes > Agaricales > Omphalotaceae > Lentinula > Lentinula guzmanii. The sequence goes on along the minus strand of JANVFO010000034.1, from coordinate 139,484 downwards.
GGAAAATGTGAGTATGAGGATACGAAAGCGTACAGTTGTCGAGCGGGAGCCTTCGGAGATGGCGGCCATATATCAACTGACAAAGTTTCACGTTGGAGTCGACGACTACGAATGATATCAGTGCCTTAGTTGTAAGAAAGACATGGAATAAAGAGATACCTCTCGAGAAAGTCTGCGCCTCCGCCGCTCCGTGAGGATGAGTATGCATTATGCGGAGGTGGATCCCGATCCAAGTCACGGTCCTTTCGATTAGGGTACATGTTTTCACCCTGTCTCTGAGGTGTAGGATCGTCTCTAGGAGGAGACGGTCGTCTGTAGTCCTCATACTGTGGACTAGCCCTCCTGTTCTCTGCTCTGTCTCTATCTTTGCTTTGTCCGTGACTTCTGCCACGATTATACTCGCTTTCTCGACCAGAGTATCGATCTCTGTCCCTGTCGTCATCGTGTCTGGCTCGATAATTACGAGAATCGGTTTTTGAACTTCTTTTGGGAGAAGAACTGCGGCGGGAGGGTCGCGGAGAGGGTGAACGTCGGTGAGTGGAAGAATCTTGAGGGACTAAGCCCAAGCGGGAAGGGTGTACCGTAGCCATGGTCGACGAAAAGGAAGCCAATCCAGCGCCTTTTAGAAATTCACCGAATGGGCACTGCCACGGTACCAGCCACCTCCACACTAACTAGCCAGATCTCAATTTGAACACCATTACTCATGGAATATATTCATCTTGGTATAGGTAGAATAAGGTGAAGTATGTTATAAATATATGAGTGAGGTATTTCGTTAGAATGGTACATTTGCTTCGGTTTTGATTAAAAATACACGGTGGATTATTCTGCCCACAAGGATCAACGCAATGTTCGGTCAAGATCCTTTTATAAGCCCTTGGAAATACATACATTTTCATGGAAAAGGCATCCTGTCTTCCTTAATCAACATCCGACGAGCATTCCATTTCTGCAAATATGCTCGCGCGCGATCTGCGAACACCGAACAACCCTCAAACAGATCCTTGGGCAAAAGATCTTTCCGCTGATCCCATGGCTTCAAATCAACAGTCTCGCATCGATCTAAGCAGACGATAATTAAACCAAAACTATACGCATCCGCTAATCGTGCGTCTTGACACTCCCCACGAAGGATTTCCGGTGCACAGAACGGACGGGTGCCAGGATGGATCTGTTCGGTTTTGCTAGGAGGAAGAGGAGAAAAAATCGACGTTCGTTTTGCGAGTAAGGTGAAAGGATCCATAGGCTCCGCCTCTGGATTTGCGTATACGGAATCCGCAGATACGGAGCGACCAAAATCTAAGAGCTTGATGGTATCTGACGAGTTGGTGACCTGAATGTTGAGTAACGATAGATCTCCATGGCTGAGCCCATAAGAATGCAGATGCGTAAGGCCATCCAGAAGTTGATTGTGATAATCGATTTTTGCCCTCGTAGTTAGTTCAGGTCTAACAGAAATGACATCGAAGAGAGTCCGCCCGTCGATATATTCAAGGACCATGCCTATATTCTCGAGCGAGCCTAAAAACGTGCATATGTTGCGATGCGTCTGGACCGTCGTATAGACTCTGAGCTCCGCTAAAAACTGTACAGTCACATCAGACGCGTTCGACTGCATTTCGTCATTAATCTCCATCTGCACCACATCTGGCTTCTTCACGATGCACTTGAAGAGTTCAGAGGCGGATCCGTTCGCGCAGGGTGCAAGAGTTGCAGTAGGATTACCTGATGGAGCAGAATATGGAGTGGGAGTAGGAAATGAGAATATGGCGTTTGGATGGCGAGGAATCCTGTAGTCCATTGGAGGCATAGTAGGAGTAGGGGGAGGAGGAGTTTTCGTGTGTTCCCTTTTGATTTCATGTTGAACATAGTCACTGTAGAGAAAAGGATCCACGATCGCTTCTGTTGTGGACGCAGACGCTTTACTTTCTTTGTCTTCATCCATCTCCACTGTGAAGAATGAAGATCAAATTCAGGCAGTGAGTAGGTCGCTGGTTGAATGACGCACCCATCCACCAGTTCTTTTTAGAGGTTAGTGTAACACGCTTAACGTGCATCTTGGACGGAGGTGGAGGCCGGACAAATCCATCTGGTGCAGAAAGAGAATGTGGAGACGTTAAGGGAGGAGAAGAGGGCCAAGAGTTCTGCATAAAATTGACAGCGGTAGCAAGTAGCTATATGCAAAGAGAAATCGATTCGATCTTGGCGCGAAAGACAAGGCTGATAAGATAAGATAAAAATGTCCGGTCGACCGCTCATAAAATTATAACTCAGATCATTTTGATGGGGCAGTAGTGCTAAGGTTCCTTCAACTCTCTCATCTCCCTGTATCTGTCTTTCCTTCCCTCCCACTGTGCTGCTCCCCTTCTTTTTGCTATGGTGAACTTTGTGGATCGCCTTAATGCACAAGTGACTATATTTCAACTTGCCTGTCTATTTCTTATCTCAACTTTGCTATAGGTTGCTTTTTCTCCTATCGGAACATGGTTTAGACTGGAGGGCTCCGGACACCCTAAAGAACGTATAGGATCTCGGTTTGTAGTAAGTATAACCCACCTCCCTTAGCTTTGAGCTTAACCTTAACTTCTACAGACTGAAATCCGTGCCGGCCTCACAACATGGGTACGTAGGGAAGTTGATACTCGGAAGAAAATGACACTCAGGGCAGGTTTCTACAGGCGGCCATGGCGTATATTGTTCGTACTCCTCTCTCTCTTTCAATCGGAATAATTATCTGTTCCCGTAGATCTCAGTCAACGCTTCTATCGTTTCGGATTCGGGGGGGACATGCGTTTGCACGAATACGACTGACACCTCTTGCACTACCGATACCGACTACTTAGCATGTGTGAACGATGTTCGCAATGATCTTATAATCTCAACAGCATCCATGGCCGCCCTATCTTCATTCCTTATGGGCCTATTCGCCAATTTGCCAGTAGGTATGGCCCCTGGGCTAGGACTCAATGCCTATGTACTTTCATCAGCTACTGTTCCCAAGCCATATCTCATACTTCCTTTAGTTTGCCTACTCGATTGTGGGTTTTCATGGAACTGGAATGGTATCATATCAAGAAGCCCTTGCCGCCGTCTTCTTAGAAGGGTACGTCTTCTGACATATCAAATGCATTAGCATTTGCACCCTCAACTGATACTGTTACCCGTGTTAGTTGGATTTTTCTTGCCCTTTCCCTTCTTGGCCTTCGTCAATGGCTAGTTCGTATCATTCCCGAGTCTTTGGTACTAGCCGTTGGTGCTGGAATTGGTCTTTTAATAGCGTGAGTGTCGTTTGTCACTTCTCCCGAACAACCAACTTATCATTTTCCCAGTTTCATCGGCCTGTGTGAGCTTTTCAGTAATTTGCACTCCGTGCCGCCCATAGCTTACATACTTTATCAGCGCCTTCTGGTCTTGGTGTCATTGGTGGGGATACGACCAATTTTGTCGGTCTTGGAGGCTGCACGCCCGATAATTATGTCAGTGACGACTTACCGTATTACTGCCAGCATGGACAACTCCGTAACCCAACAATGTGGCTCGGCATATTCCTCGGAGGGTGAGCCTTTCAAAATAGTGAACGACTCGTTCAATTCTTCATATCCATCCCAGGATTCTCACCGTACTACTCATGCTCTATCGAGTACGAGGTGCTATCTTGATTGGCATCTTCCTCGTGTCAATTATCTCTTGGCCCCGACCGACGGCTGTGACTTTTTTCCCTCATACCGATGCTGGCGATGTCCTCTTTGACTTTTTCAAACAAGTTGTGGCTTTCCATCCGCTCCGCAAAGTTGGCAATGTCATCGATGTGAGAAACTTTCTCTGGTTTCTTTGGACGTACTGTTGATGCAGCCTTCAGTACAATTATGGAAATCCTAGAGTCTGGTATGCATTGGTCACATTCCTTTATGTTGACATTCTAGGTACGTTAGAACTTGTCTTCTCTGCCTCACGGTTCAGCTCACTGAAGGGATCTTGTTCTAGATACGACCGGGTAAGAACTTTCGCCCTCCCTTCATGATTAATTGTTTACCAAGATGTTTTTGCCCGGTAGTACCCTGTATTCTATGGCCAAATTTGCTGGCCTCCGAGACCCGATCACTCTGGATTTCGAAGGATCCACTGCCGCCTATTGTGTTGATGCTTTCAGTATCAGTATGGGAGCTCTCGTTGGAACCAGTCCTGTCACCGCTTTCATTGAGAGTGCAACTGGTATCAGTGGTACGTTTCTTTCTGCTCATCTCATATTCCTTGTAGCTCAATCTCATCGCAGAGGGTGGCAAGACTGGGATTACCGCGATTGTCGTCGGGCTGGCATTCTTTGTATCCATCTTCTTCGCTCCGATCTTTGCTTCGATTCCAGGGTGGGCAACTGGGGGTGCTCTAATAATAGTCGGTTCTCTCATGATTCGAAAGTACGTTCAACGTCCAATTTCCAGAGCGTTGGGGTGGGTACGAATACTCATTTTTGAACAATTCAGTGTTCGAGAAATCAACTGGGACTACATTGGTGATGCTGTCCCAGCATTCATTACTCTGATTATCATTCCTTTGTCATACAAGTGGGTTCTTCAGGGTGACAATTTTCATGAGAACTTTCGATCTCACATTTGGAATATAGCATTGCTTATGGCCTCATTGCCGGCATCCTTTCCTACGTCGCTATCAACTTCATTCCTTGGGCAATTCGTAAATTAAGCAGGGACCGAATAGTCCCTCCCAACTACGACGCGTCGGAAGAATGGACGATACCCCCCGGCAGTATATTCCCACTTTGGTTGTAAGTGTTGTTTTTTTCCTTTCACGGCTTTCGACTTAGCAGGATTCTCTGCAGACTCAAAGCTACTGGTCGAGCACCACCAACGAATGAAGATCTTGTACTCCAAGAACGATATACTCCTCGCCATGCTTCCATTGATACTGCCTCGCAAGATCATGTGAATGGGGGGAGAAGCATTAGCACACTCGAAAAACATCCCGAAGCGATTTGAAAAGCTTCGACTTGCCACTGTTCAATTTTCTTGTTTTATTCCTTCAACCTTGAAATCGTTAATATTGTTCTTGCTTTTTGTACACTGTCGTTTATCTGTGCCCTTTTTTCTATTCAGTATATTACATGTAGTAGGTATGAACTTCATCTGTTGAAGATATATAGTATGAGGTATTTATCGTACTTTTAGGACTGCGTATTCGGTCGACATAGTGTAGAACCGGTGTTGAACTACTTTCGTGTAGTCGATAACCCTCGTTTTGCCTTTCGAGTTCATTCTTTAGTGAGATATTCTGAACACAGCGCAACCACAAAAAGAGGATACACAGCGATAGCCTTCAAATCGAATTATGTAAACATCTATGGAAAATACATCTATCTGATGAATGTAGGATGAGAATCAATGGGTGCTGTTTGTCTGCCCTTTTTAACGATTCGTAAGGGCAATACTGGTTTGAAAGCTGGCATCCCAGCAAGTAGTCTTTTCAGTGAACGAGGACCATTGGTTTCTCTCGAGGCCACAGTAGAGATTGTACTGGAGGAGTTACGACTCCTAAAAGAGGTGAGTGACTTTTTGGATGAGGACCCAGTCATTCTGGATATCTGAGATAAACGATTGGGAATTTTGAAGATAGGAAGGCGGGTTTTCTTGACTGGCGAGGGCTCTTGGTGAAGGTCGTTTTCGACAGAAGCCTTTATCCCTTCTGCTTTGCTGAAGGACTCAATCTCAATCAGCGTCGTGTCATTTTCTTGACGAACCACGTCCCGATTACTTCCACTCCCAATTTCGACCAATGTCATATCCCCTTCGAACGGAACCTCAGAAGTAATCTTCAAAGGAAGACCGGAATGTTCCTCCTCAATATCTCTCATTGACCGGGAGGGAGAAGATGACGTCGAAGATCCACTGGAAAGCGATCCAGAGCTTTGCTCTTCCGGTATATGAACTACGATCTGAGGTCCATTTTCTGGTGTTGCGTTAGAAAGCGACGATTCCTCGCTGATACTCTGGAGTGAAGCAACATTGCTTCCGCTCGAAAACCGATGGCAGATACGCTCGAAAGATACCAAGGCACGTTCAGCAGACTTAAGGCTGTTGTGGACGGGTTCGAGTTCATCGGATGAAGATTTGAGTGTTGTCCAGAGGTGAGGGGCTGGAGTGATTTGGTGTGGTATATCGGAGTTGAATGACGCCCAGCTCGACAAATGACCGCCAGAAGAAGAAGAATTCACCTGGAAAGAAACTATCAGGCGGAAGATGGATATTGAAAACTGAATCATGTACCGCTGTACTACCATTTTGACTAATGTTCGAATTAGAAGAAGACCCGGCAGAAGGCTGTCAGACCGCAAAATTAGTTTACGAGCAGCAGAAATACAGAATCAAGCGGGGAAGCACCATAGAGGCAACGCTATCACACACTTCAATCGCTTTACTTTTTCCAAGGGCCTTATCCGAAGGATTTGAAGTGACTTGAGCTTGCGTGTTAGCAAAAGTCCATAGAGCTTTGTGCGACGACGTTGAGAAGAGACGTTGACTGGAATGACTAGAAAGTAAATCTTGTTTGAAGATATGGCTCGCTAGAGGCGGGAGGCGGTTCGTAGTCTTTGTTATTGGGCTATGACTGTTACTTGCAAACATTGACATGGTAGACATGGCTGAAGTAAACGAAGGCTGAGAATCTGGAAGACGGCACGAGAATTTGACGGCATTGATAGAGCTGAAAGATTCGATTGACGACTCGGAAATGTTGCAAGTAGTGTTCAAGCCTATTGTTTTTCTCTTTTCGCGCAAATCTTGAACGGCCTTCTTTCGTTCGTCGCTCAGCGTTTCCTGTATCTCAGAAAGATTGGAAGTGGAAGGTGTAGGAGCACCCGCGTTTGTACTACTTTCTCTGGCGGTCTTTTTCCAAAAATTTGAGACCTTCCTCCAATACCGAAGCTCTTGTCTGGCCTGCAGAGTCATGTTGATAGCATTGACATAGTTCTCGGGTGCTCGAGGTCCAATGACCAGCGATATGATCTTCGACCAGATACTTGCATCATCAGAGGAAGCTTTACGAATAGCTTCAACGGCTTTTTCTTCGAAATGATTCGCGTTGTCCGTCGTCTCAGACGACGTGACTGGGCCTGGATGAGTGCCAGCAACAGACACAAGGTTGACTTCGGAGAGTGCTTGAGCAAATGCTTGAAATTGGGCGAGCTCATGCCTCTTCGCATTGACCTTCAGTTCGAGGTCTGCACTTGTCCGTTTTTGGCAATTCGCGAGAGAGCGAGCGAGCTCGAGATCATTCTTGGCCTTGTTGATTGCCCCTTCCACATCGCCTGATTCAACCCGGAGTGCTTCTAAAGACGCTTTAAGATGGGAAGATTGCGCAGCAAGCTCAGCAACGTGTTTCTGTGCAGCAGAAAGCCGAAGAAGAGGTTCGTTGAAATTGCATTCAGTAGTGATAGCAGAAGACCTAGGCGAGGATCGCTCTGCAGATAAAGCAGATGCGTTAGCCGTTGCGCGCGGTGTAGGGTCTTCGCAGTACGGCGGAACATAGTTAGGCAGTAAAGGGGATAGGACTGGCGCTGGTGGTAGAACAGTATCTATGACGCGGCGCTGTTGCTGAACACCATCCAAGGACAACGAGGAAGGGAGAAGTTCCGGGGTTTGAGTAGTTTGAGAGAGAAGAGCAGAGTCTGACCTCGTCCTCCGATGAATGAGATACGAGAACCTTCGGAAAAGTCCAAACCGCATATCGGGAGTGGGAGGCTAAAGACAAAGGGCGCTTGATTTGCCAATATGGCTAGTTGTTGTCATCCGTTAGCGGCAAAATGCGGTGAAGCCGAACAGGCCTTTCCGATAATGTTCGTCGCCATGAAGTTTGACAGAGGACGAGGCTTGACTCTGGACCATCACGATGGCAATACCTGACTGGATCCTTCAACTTGGTTACGATGGGCTCGACAGAGTGAGTTTGCTAGGCCATGGTTCTGTTTGCCTCCATTGATTTCTGTACAGGGGATAATCCCGGACTTTTTGGTCAGACTGACCATTCGCGCTTTACTGCGTCAACGACTTCGTGAAATAAATCATGGCTCTCTTGAAGCAAATCATGACGCGAAAATGGCTTGGATAGAAGGTGTAAAACAAAGAACCACCATTGCGGATGTTCCAGACAAAGCTAACGAACAACACTATGAGGTAAGTACCAGTCTTCCAGCTCCTTTCAGACTTGCAATCTTGAATCTACTCATTCTCTTTAGGTGTCTACTCGCTTCATTCTCTCAACTCTTGGCCCGTATGCAAAATACTCGTCGTGTTTGTTTCACACCGGAAAGGAGACCCTTGAAGAAGCCGAAATACTTATGCTGGAGAGTTATTGTGAGAAAGCACAATTACAAGATGGCCAGGATATTTTGGACTTGGGATGTGGTATGGGCTGCACTGTCTGTAGACTACGGATCTCACAATCTTCTGCACCTCGTGCATTGCAGGTTGGGGCAGTCTCTCACTCTATCTAGCTCAAGTTCGTTAGTTTCAATGCGTCAACACCGTTTATTTACTCATTATAATCACTATAGAAATACCGCAACTCTAAAATAACGGGTTTATCTAATTCTGCAACTCAGAAAGCCCATATAGATGCGTTGAGCAAGTCGCGGGGTCTCAGTAACTTGGAGATCATTACCGCCGACGTGAATACTCATGATTTCTCGGAGACCACCAGGTAAGTGTTACTGATCGATTCCTTCCAGATTTTGACGCGTCATACAGATTCAACCGAATACTTTCTATAGAAGTACGAATTTCGCTGATGATACACTCCCGATAAGACCTGACACACTCCTTCAGATGTTCGAACATATGAAGAACTACAAGGTCCTTCTTAGGAAAGTTTCTACCTGGCTGAAATCTTCGGAATCGCTCCTCTTCATTCATATCTTCTGTCACCGCATGACACCATATCACTTCGAAGACGCGGGAGAAGATAATACGAACTGGATGGCCAAGAATTTCTTTTCGGGTGGCACGATGCCCTCTCATGATTTGCTGGTAGACCTCCTCCCCTCCCTGCTATACTCAACGCTCACCAACCCGCGTCTGCTAGTTATATTTCCAAGATGACTTGACTCTCGTGCGGAGCTGGTATCTTTCTGGTACTCACTACTCTAGAACATTAGAAGCTTGGTTGAATTTGCAAGATCGAAACGGAAAAGGTTGACCTGAAGTCGTTGGAGTTAATATACTTCGAGTTTCTAACTGTCGTACTACAGCCGGTCTCCAAGAGCTTCGAGCTGATGCGAAGGCGAAAGGACAAGACCCAATAGAGGGAGATAAAGCTTTCTACCGGTACGTACTAGTTCGATAGGCATCCAAGATTAAGGCTTTGACGAATTTTGCGGGTAGTTTTCGCGTTTTTTACATGGCTTGTTCTGAGCTGTTCAACTTCAACGGAGGTGAAGAGTGAGTGTGAACTTTGGCTCATTCTCTATTGCCACTTATCTTTTGTAGATGGGGTGTTGGTCACTATTTGTTTAAGAAGGCATAGTTCCAGTAATTTAACAAACCATCGTCTTCTTGCAGTGCTTGACTAGAGCGATCAAAAATGTTTTCAGTTGGTTTCATGAGTGTTCAGAGCTCACTGGAACATGAGGAACATGTGGAAGCTTTGACCCGACAAATAAACAATAAACCGTGGCGCAAGTGTTTCTATTTCAGGGGTTTTAGCGCCGCATGAGCAATTTTTCTGTCTCTCAACTTCTTTTCCATGATCAGAATCTGCGCGCGATGAAAATTATTTTCTGTTGCACGTCCGCCTAACCATAGATAAACAGGAGTGCTCACCAGTAGCGGTGTAACAGGTCGCGGTCACATGCCATGTTCAGCTTGGACAAGCTTGGACAAGCTAATTTGGGGCCTCAATGCTGATACAACAATGGCAAGGCAAAAAGCACCGGAAATCATCAGCCAAAGCGAAAAGAAAACAGCTCTTGGCTTTACCACTCCCTTCACTTTGAGCCACTCCTTGGAACCTCCTTTCCAACGCGGTTATTCGAAGGCTGTCGACACTTCACAAGCTCGGAACTAGTAATGTAAGCTCCTATATATTAACCCTTTCCTTATTGTCCAGCACCTAACATCCCGCTCATTGCTTCATCTCAGTCCACTCATGAACCCGATCTCTGACTGTCGCTTTCCGCTTCCGGGACGCGGAGAATCTTCAGCTATCAAGACTAATGGACAGTCATTCAAATGTGAGGCGAGCGTGGATCACCCAACGGAGGGGCAGCAAAGCTTTGGAAAGCTATCAGATCACGAAATTTTCATGCTGCACATACATGACTTACCACAGCAGCCTCTACCTCACGGTTGGACTCAGGCATCGCTAGGTGATCACGTCGAATATATTCTGCGGGGCAGGATGATACAGATTGAGAAAGATAGGTATGTCTTTATGAGCTCGTGGGTTCTACTCAGCTGATCTTCCATATAGTGACCATCCAAGCCCGACAATACTCGCTACTCCAGTGGGTACAATAGAGGCAGCTCATAATGAAACTCAAAAAGACTCTCCACGCGGTTTGACTCCCCGCCGCAATGTCGATTGCATTGTCCCGTCCTTCAATGCCCACCATGATCTCCAACCTCCCTTCAGTGGTTCTTCAGAGAGATATTCTCTGGACGCATCCCACGATGGATACAATGTTTCCAGATCCGCATCGGTGAATCTCCTTGAACCATCTTTGTCTCTCAATCTAGTCTCTCGCGAGGTACGTCTTCAAAAGACAGTGTCGAAGTGTGGTCCTGATCTCCTTCCTGCATCTCAGTTTTCATGCCAATCGTCTGAAACAGGCTTACCGGAAAGCGTTAGTGCTGCTGCTGCAAAATCTCGGAAAGAAACCCAAGAAGCGCTAATGGCTCCCAGTCAGACCAAGTCAAAAAGCGCACGCCCTGAGCCTTACATTCGATCTGGGTCTGGAATACCGAGGAAGAAACCAGGTGAGCACGAACCCGACTTCGTCCTCGTTCGGGAGCCAGGCCACGGCGATCAATGTCACTGGGTTACGAAGATAGACCAAGATCAAAATGCCTTGAAGATATGCGGAGAACCTTTCATCTCGGGCGAAGGAGCTAAAGATCACCTCTTGTCCCATCGCAATGTTGATAACGACCAGAACGATTGTGGTGGCAGTATGATTGACGCCGCTGGTAACCGAACGATTCGATGTGGGTGGCTCGGATGTGATAAACCAGTGCAAAGCAAATTCTTCTCTAGGCATGTTCAAGGCACTCATTTGGGAATAAAGATCCTCTGCCTGAGGTGTGGAGATACACTGAAACGGAAAGATGAAGAGAAGAGGCATAGGACGGTTCGATGCAAGAAGAAAATCACAAAGAATAAGTATCTTACGCCATACGCGTTGCAAGAATCCCTCGCGAAGTATCGCATCGAATCCCCAGCTTAGGAGACCTCGGCCATTGTCATACTGCCTCCCCACATGTGTTGATTCCCCTCCATTTATCCAAGGTCTACTATCATCCATTGACCTGTCGTGTAACACACCTTTCTCCTTCAGCTTCAATACTCGGGATATTATATTTGACATGCTTGACATACGTATGAATCTGATACATGATTATGCAGAATTTCCAATCAAAATTGAAAACATCGTGAACAAAATAAATACATCATTTTTCAGGTTGGCGGTATCACTAAAAGAAGGGTATATACATTCATATTAAATCTGCCGGGGTTCGATAAGATTATGGTTAGCACCAGCCTACTTATGAGGAACATGAGAATACCTCGAAGATCTTACTGTTGAAACAGACGTCGAGCGCCCCCGGACACCGACTTCACCTGGTCCAATATCCTAGAGCATGGCGCACCACCTTCGCTCAGGGCAGCAACCTGAATTTCGCACAAGGTTCGAAATGCCACCGTTTTCCCAAAGTTGAAGGTTTTACCTTTGCTGTAGGCATATGAAGCCTTGACTTGCTCGATGTTCGGGAGCGTATTTGTGAGTCCATGTATCTCTTGGGCATAGAGTGCTACTGCAGGATCCATCACATCAATCTGCGAAGACTTTCCTTTCTTCTGCTTCTTCTTTTCCTCAAAATCTCTGTTTGTGCGGGCAATAGAGCAAAATTTTAGGAACGCTTGATCAACGTGGTGCTCAAGAGAGCGTAAGTCCGAGCGCCGGGCCTCCAACAAAATCCGTTCTACTTTTCTGGGATCTGATTCTGAACTTTCTGCAATCTTCGCCAGAGCATCAGCAGGAATACTGCCGAACTGGCAGAGGTTTTGAGCCATTTTATAAGGCTCGAGTAGCATATACGATCGTTCAGACAATGGTGGGAGTTGTTGGAATTTCGCCATTGTGGTTTTCAGAAGGTTCTGGCCAAAAGTCTCAAGCTCGTCGAAAATGAACGACGCCTGCGAGCCAGACTGCGCTCGACCCTCCAACGACTGTTTGATGTCTCTGTCCCGTTTTTTATCCTTTTGCATGACCTCAGTACGAAGCACTGCACCAGTTTTAGGAGCATCGAGCAAACGATTGAATCTAAAATACGAAGAATCACACATCACAGAATGTCATGTACGCGTGAAGACTTACAGGAAAGCAAGTCTTAGGGCTTCATCCGATGTGTAACCATCATGACGCACAACACTCTCATGAAACTTGTCATATAATCCGACATTAGAATCTGTGAGGCTTTTCAAGAAAGCAGATATCAAGTCGTGCTCTGCATCTGGACCGGTCGCAATTTGGGCCAAAAAACCTTCGAGCTTTTGTACTCTGTCTTCAAACTCCGATGAGATATTCTCCGGTTCGAGGACGAGAGGGGATTCCTTGAATGACTTGACTAAAGAATCCAACCAAGTTCCACATAGATCATCTGCATATTGGTTTCATGAGTGACGAGAAGAGGTGATCTTCCGAACAACAGCTTACCCCCATCCTGGTCTAAATTTCCAAACGTAGGCATGAGTATCACGTTTACCAGCTACTTGTGTTGAGACGCGTAACTCACCTCCACCTGAGCATTTGCTCATCATGCTTACAAGTCCTTGGCCGCCGGAATCAGACGGTTTGATAGGGACAATGAAAACGTCTGACCAAGGGGCAAGCTCAGGCTTGTCTACCGCAATGACCTTTGGGTAAAATTGAAATGAACTGGCATGGTCATTGACGGCCTGTAGTGATGGTTTACCTTCTGGGTGTCTGAGGTGACTCTGAGTGGATATCTGACCGACCTACGACTCAATGGATATCGAATGAAGTGAAAGAAAATCTGACCTGAAAATCTAGACAGGAGGGGTTCTAAGCTTCGTAGGACGCCTGGACGGATGAGTACTTACCAGTACTTCACCAGTAATGACATGAAACAGAGTTTGAGTGTTGGGATCTCTGATGGGGGTAGACGACCTGTAGTAAATCTCATTCTCTTGAAGCACACCGAGGGGATCTATGTCTTATTCATGAGCATTTGGCATGATGATTCAACACGATACTCGCCTGGGATGACAAATGCAGTCGCTGAAGAGCCCTCGGGAAGGGGAATGTTACATTTATCGATAGCCCCTTGTACAGTGAATTCCAACACCTTCTGCAATGTGGACCAGAGTATGGAATCTCTCGCAGGATGAAATCCTGCCTGCACCAGTTCAATCGCCGTTTCGTGTAGTCCCATTGGAGCTATCAAAAAACAATCAATTATGCATGTAGCATGTCCGCAGCGTATCCAACACACCACCAGAAAATTCGTTCCTTCCGGTCACAGTGGATGAAAAAATTGGCGACATAGCGCCAGTCTCGCTTCGGGTAGAGCCCTCCTTACTGTAATCCCTTCCTGCAAGTCCCAGAGCTCTGGCCATTCCGGCACCTGCTCGCGCGGTCCTGATATGCGACACTTTTCCAGTTTTGTTAATTGCATCCCATAACGCTGGCATGGCGAACTGTCCGTCCCATTGCATCAATGGCTCGATCATTTCTTCTAATCCCTTCTTCATGAGTTCTTTGAATAGCTCAACCGGAGCACCGTTCGCCCAAATATTTAAAACACTCTGCTTCTTAAGAGAGACCGTCGGCCCCGTGGTGGAAAGAGAAGGTAGTGCAGCATGACATAAGTCGAAGATTCGATGGGCTCTATCAAGAGATGAGTAGTGTTTACTAGAAGAGTCAAAGTGAGGATAAATAATCTTGCGTTGGGAGTCACGTATCCAGATCTGCGGAATTTCGCTTGTGTTGACAGATTTATCAGGATGGATTGTCCAAAGACCTTTCGAGCCCGCGATCCGGCCTTGGACAGCTGTGGGACGACAAGGATAATTAAGGGCAGTTGCGATTGCTTTCAGAGCGGCCTCGTTCATGAAACCACATCCATCAGTCAGGACCTTGTGCGCTGGGGGTTTATTCTCCTGACAATCTGACGCAACTGTAAAATTGGCATTAGCGCTAGTCTGCTACACTCAACAAGATCCGTTCACTAATGTCTTCAATGAAATGGATATCTTCCACTTCGAAGATGAGGGCTGGAACTGTGTTTGATAGAGCCAAGGCTGCTCGAGCTGCATATTTAGATATCGGCTGTGAAGAGGACTCATTCATTCTTGCGTGAATGCTACTAATGATGTAAAATTCACCTGCTGAGAGTTTAACGCCATCGGGTTATGCCATTCAAGCACTTCTCTCAATGACTTTCGGTGCTGGTCGCCAAATTTACTCATGGAAGTCCGCTCGTAATCTTCACCGATCTCAACAAGATAGACGGCACCTTCCTTTGGCGGTGTCGGAGCAAAAACCCGACCATTCAAAACGAACTTGCGGCTTAGAAAACGTATCGTACGTTCTCTCGCCTGAGCCCGGAGGAAGTCATCCGCGATCCTAACTTGCAGAACGCGTCTGGATCCGAATTGGCGGGCAAAACGAGTAGAGCGACGCATTTCCAGGGGCTCGAGCTGCAGAAACAGAGTGAACCTTGCAGTCTCTCTGAGGGTTGCAATCTGTTGGATTTGCCCCCCAAACCAGTTGTCGACGTCCTGAAAATGGCCCAGGAGGCCCAAACCTCGACCTCGATTCTCTAGAAGAGCCAGTTGTTCGCGGTCGCTTTCTTGTCTAGATCGCCAATGTATCAACTCGGATACTCTAAGACGAAGACCAGAGATTGTACTTACCCGATATCGTTCTTGAGTAATTTCGGGAATGGCACACCTTTCATGACATAGCATACCAGATGCATCACCTCTGCATCTGATTTCCCAGCGAAATTATGGACCTTCTCTCGAACGTCTTCCCAAGTCCACTCCTTCAGTATCACACCTCTGGCGAGTTCGTATTGAGCACCCCAAGGAACCGGACCCTTGATATTGTCGAAAAGTTTCTGTGTCTCCTTATCATGTGCAATAATAAAGTATTTGCGAGAAGTCGTTTGTGGGGGTTTCAATGCAGTAGGCGAGAGGCTGATAGGACTCGAGGAAAGGAGGGTGCTAGGACTAGGCGACAATAGGTCAGAAGAGCTCGTGTAAGGCTCATTATCGAAAGGCAAGATCGGGATGTAACTGCGAGATCGAGATGGGGATACTGAGAATTTGTCACAATCAACAGGGCGGGGGACTGTATGACAAGCTCGAGGGGAAAGACCTGAATTCGGCCGCGAAAGGATAGCTTTGGAAGGAGACTCTGGTATGAACGATGCAATCGAGCTGATCGTAGTTTGCAGTGATGGTCCTGAGCCTCGGTCAAAAATAGAGGATGAATCACTATCGCTTTCCGTGTCCCCTGCATCTGAAATACATGGTCTGTTTTGAACATTCCTGTTGCAGGTCAAGGATACTGACCGTCTTCTTCCGATGATATCCAAATAAGTTCAGGCTGTTCGGTCTAAAAAGGACTGTTAATCAAGCAAATCGTGGGGGAGAAAATACCCGCTCTTACCACTATGAAAGGGCGAGAGGAGTCGGTTGAAGCCGTTTTGCTTGAATGATGTACAAGCTGACAATAGCGAAACTTACATTTTGTTGGAGTGTGGCCTGTGAGATTGGCAGGACGATCAGGCTTTATCAAAGGTTCTGAATGTGAACGCAGATCGATGGCAATTGGGATCTTGTTAGTCGCCTTGATTGTCTGAACTGATTCTACTCGCTGAAGTTACGAACGATAACAAGGATAGATCCAAGTAAAGTTCACCAGAAATAGTCTTTCTGATTTTTGGTTTCCTTGGTGTGGAATTTGGAGTCTTGATGACTGCAACAAAAGAAACCATGGATGACTCGTTGACCCCGAATGTAAGGTGAACCACGTACCAAGCTTTTGCGTGACTTCCTCAAGCCAATCGCTCCCATCTAGTCCGAGGAGGTCCTCTGCATTTGAATTCTAAGTAATAGAATAAATACGGGCAAGAGGATATCGATGATAGCCTCAAGAACATACTATGTTGCCAGACGTTGCCTTGGATTTTTTTACCATTACATTCATTCTTACAAGTTTAGATGTTCAAAGGTATATCATCGCCTCAGAAGTAGTTTTATATAGCCGCTGCGTGTACAGATAAAAGGACCGACAAGAAGAAAGGCAAGAAGATCGACGAAGCTAGCTAGGATTGGCCTGTTTGACGTGGGCTCAAAGCTGCCAAAATCATGTGATCGTTTAAGGACCAATAAACTCTCAAATGTTCCTGTACTGTATGTTATCGTGAACTAACATATATTTCTCTTCAATCTCAGCGATTTTGAGTCTTCACATAAGTCAGTCTGGAAGAGTTCTGTCACATAACGTTGATAATAATATTATTGCTGAACTTTCTCACCGTCTATTATTAAAATGGTGACCAGTACCCTCGACCAACCGATTGCAATTTCAGGCAGTGGGGCCGCAGGGCTGATCACTGCATATACATTAATCAACGACGGTTTCTCCAATGTCACTATCCTCACAAAAGACAAATCTCCCGGAGGTGTTTGGGCGGATGAACGCGTGTACCCTGGTCTCACAATAAACAAGTGAGCGCTTCCGTCTACTATAACTCAAAGGCAATATTCAAAGGTTGAATTCCAGTGTCTATGGCGAATTTCGCTTTTCTGCGCTTCCGATGCCTCCGCCTCAAAACCCTGCCACAGGTCGACTATCTGGCCAGGATATGTGTTCGTACATGAGGATTTTTGCAAATACCTTTTTGAAAGGCAGAATCCGATACGCAGTGGAAGTAAAGAAAATTTACCGGCAAGGCTCAAATGGGGATAAGATTGGATGGCTTTTCGACGTAGAGAATTTGGAAAGTGGCGACTTAGAGATTCTACATTTCTCGCGCGTCGTATTGTGTACAGGTGTCAGTCCGAACTTTCAATGAGCCTTCATCTGAGCGCGTTTTGACTTTCCTTTCACTTTCAGGGCTGTCACGTTCCATTCATACCCAGTAATCTGTCTTTTCCTACTGCCCATCGAAAAGAGGTCAAAGTACATGTTTTTCATTCGTCAAAATTCCGTTCTCAGCTCGATTTACTACAAAGTAACGGTCAAGATGTAAAATCTTTTGGCCAAGTTGTAATTATCGGAGGCGGGAAGTCTGCCCAAGATATTGCCTCTTATCTGGCATCCAGAGAATTACGGGTCACAGTCGTGTTTGAGAGAGCTGATGCAGTATTGGCAAGCCCTATACCGCTTCCGAGCTTTATCAGAAGAAGCAGGTTAATTGTTGTTTTATGTTTGCCCGTACTGTTTTTTGAACTTCTTGTTTCAAATCCAAGGTTTCTAAGCATTCTTGCTGGGCATGAACATCTGGACACACGCCTTGAGTCGGTCCTGTCTCCTTCCTACTGTCTGGCAATTGGACGATAATTTTTTTTCCTATGTAGACGCTTTCTTCACACCACAAGAGTGGGCGCAAGGCTTACACATTTTATTTGGAACACGATCACGCAAATTTCGGCAAGTCTTTTGACTTCTCAACGATCGTCGCGCTGTATTCATCAGATCATTTTACAGAATTATACTTTAGGCATTCATAGAAAATCTCCGCTACGCAACGCGCATTCTCTGTTCTGGGATATTCGAACGAACGACGAAGGTATACTGCGATCTGGAAATTTTCACGATCTGGTGAACAAGGGAAGGATTGAACTTGTTTCTCCTGCTAGGGCCAAAGCTTTGAGAGAAGGCGGTTGCTCTGTTGTTTTAGAAGATGGAAGGAATTTGGAAGCTGACACACTGATACTCGCTACTGGGTATACATCTTCGTGGGATATATTCGACGGTAGGTTTGTCCCCAAGCATGGAATTATTGATGCATCTTAACCAGGGATGCGTTTTGCTTACAGAGGAAACGTCCAAAGAACTGGGACTAGACCGTCATGCATTGAGCTCAGCTGTGGAAGACTCCAGACGGCACTGGGACTATACTACTTTGACCAATCCTCCTGATATACGTGCAAACGGCAGCCAAACCGGTCAAGAATGGATCAGTCCAATCTACCGAGGAATAGTCCCCGCTAAAAACATCCTGAAACACGACTTTGCAATCAACGGTGCAGTGGTAAGGCGCGCCTTGTGATATCATCCTTTCAACGGTACTCATTCCATTTTGTTTCACAGTTTACCACGAATAACGGTTATTCCTTGGAAGTGATCTCTCATTGGATTTCATCATATTTTCTGCGCGATCCGCATCTTCAGTTGCCTGAAACCGTGGAAGAGGCCATGGAGAGCTCCAAACGAAATTCTGCCTGGATTAGAAAACGTCATCCAAGTGCTTTGTCGTGGATTAATCCCAGCTACAGCAGTAATTTGGCCTTTTGGACGTAAGTGGTTTTGTCAGATACGTGAGATATACTTATTTGTACAATATTCATTTGAAGGTGGCCTCAAGCAATGGATGATCTGTTTCGAGACATGGGGTTGAGGACTGCCAGGAGCGGTGGTAATTGGTTCACTTGGCCGTTCAAAGTGATCAAAATAGATGAGATATCGACGCTAGGGGAGGAGCGTAGGAGAAGGTGGCAAATCTAATGGTGTGGACGAGCTATGCGTTCTGGTAATTCAGTCTCGGGCTAGAATGGAACCGCACAATCTAATCTTTTAATTCAAAAAAGCAAGTCCGTTTTTACCCTCAAGAAATTTCCACAAAATAGATCCATCGAATAGCCCAAGTAAATGCCAAGGAGTTCAATCGTGGCGAACTACTCTAAAACGCTCTAATCTTCACTCTGATCTTTCGTTGTTGAATTTGAGACTGTCCCATTTGATGAGATGTTGTTCTCAGAGTAGGAGGGTTCATCTGAGGAAATGACAGCCCTTCCTTGTTCACTGGTGGATTGACATTTCTCTGTGCTTTGTTCATTGTCTACTGTTTCCTTAGAGCTGGTCTCTCAACTTCGTCAGGAACATAATTTTAAGGAGACACCTGCTACCATCTATATCTTGATATGTTTCAGTTTCTCTTACTATGCATCTCATATGTGCTGTCTATAAACGCACCTGCAGCTGTTGCTCACGCAGTCAAGTGAGCCCCATTTCAGCTCAAGAAATAATCCTAACCTCGGTTCTAGCAGCTTGCAGCTTCGCAATTCCTCAGAATCAAAGTTTCAATCCAGAGCGCTGTGGGTTCATGAGCAGCGGTACTAATGTTCCTCCTAGCTTCGACGGTCTACTCGATTTGTTCAAAGGAGCGTCAAAAGCCAAGGGTATTAAGGCAAGCTCACAAAGGTGCCAAATCGGGAGCAGAGCAAAACGGCAATACAAACAGAAAATCTGCGCCAAGCACATGGCAAGAAAACGCAGGTGGATGCTTCGTGAAGATAGTGGTGATTTGAGGTATGTACATCTCTCGCTTTCAAGTCACCTTGTACTTACGGCAAATATTGGTGCTGCTCTAAATTGTCGGAAGCGCTCAACTGATTTGGGTTGGCGCCGCACGTTCTACGTATTCAGGTATCGAGACAACGCCAGGATCGGTGGCGTTCTGATAGATCTGGCTTTTCGAGAACGAGAAGCGACGATTTCTTCAAATCTTCCTTCATACCTTCATAGAGTAGCATAGGTCGACTAGTAAAAGTTCGAAACGGCGCATGAACAGAGGATAGGTTGATCAGTGCAATCGTCTGAGTTTTAAGAGTGGTGAAAATTTATCATTCACTATGAAGAGGACGGTTCATAGGGGGCTTCTGGTTTTTCGCTTCTCCACCCTTCTTCTTTTGTGAAGTGGGCACAGGTAGAGAGGCGGCCCGGGCCAAATCATCATTAATCCAGCCACCCTTCCATGCCTTGAGAATGACCTCACGAGCAGCACTTCCCTTGTAATTCTGTCCATTGATAACAGAATCATTGTCGAGACCAATGTACCAATGTCCTCTTTCGTTGTCAATAGTGAGTAAGAGCTCAGAGTCTGCGCGACCACGGTGAAGAGTACATTGTGAGAGAGGAAAGGTCATTCCACGAGAGCGTGTATGTCGCGCTGATTGAATAAAGACGCGTCGATCTTCTAATGCTTTTCGAACAACGCTTTTGTCCAACCGGCTTGGATTTGCGATGGTTTGGAGATGAGGATATACATCGAGCACCTTTGTATATCGAAATCCTGCGATGAAAAGTGCAGAAGCAGCACCGACGCCTCCAACGAAAAATCCTGCACAAAGGCCAAGGCGTTGCCATATGGGTCGGAGGGTGTAATACTCGGGATGGGAAGGTACTTCAGATTCCGACTTTCCATCTATGGGCTCCGACCAGTGATTCCAAGTCAGATCCATAGCTGAGCCCCTAGAGAGTTTGAATAATAAGAATGTCAATTGCCAGCTCGCGAATGTACCTTGTGAAGCTCACGTCATGAATGCGTCGCAGGCAACTAAACCAAAAGTCCATTTGGCCCACCAAGGCGAGCGTCGCTGAAAGAGAGGAGGAATAGAAGAATTATAGATATGAGGCGTTCCACCAGGACGAAAAAATCGAAAGATATTTTTGGCCGCTTTTATTGCCGAGGACATGACAGTCGATGTCCAAGACGCGTCGTTTTTCTTTTTCTCACAATCCTTCTTGACCTTCTACATCGAGGTGATATTTTTGATATTCATTTCGCGTCTTGACTCTTCACTGCCTAAAATCATAGAATACAACGGCGCGGCTTATGCTTACAACCTCCTACGCCTGTCCAGATTTCGCATCGTGCAACCACGGCCTTTATTCATAACCAGATTCCAACTAACACTTGACTTGTACTTAGTCTGTCATGTCCATCACATCCTACTTCTTTCCGATATCCAAAGATACAGGGAAACGAACCAGTGCTTCTGGCTCCGTCAGTCGGACAACTTCAGAAGGAAGAACCAAACCGCGTCCTACGCCGTATCCAGATACGTCGAAGAAATCTACGAATAACAGTTCTTCCAATGTCTCAGCCTCAGATCCAACGAAGATTATATCCACTACTAGCAATCCCGACACCACCAGCTTCACCGACGGCGCACATCCTCGATATGCAAATCTCAAGCGTATCGCAGAGGAGACTATTGAAGCTATTGAAAAAGGTTCATTTGACCTCAATGGGGCAACTTATGACTTGCAGGTCGCGGTGAACCAATTAAGGCAGTCGACCGAATATTGGAGTCCAGACGCAAAGAAGCTGGTGGAACGGTCCGAGACAAAAATCGTTAGTAGCAGTTCGAGAAATGTAGAGATTTCACTCTTGGAAATTTCGTCACTGGAAGGAGCGACGTTCCTCGACGCCCAAATTTCGCGACAGTCAGATTCCGCCTCTGCTACAACTACATCACCTTATTTCTCTTCGCCTAAAATTGGTTTACTCAACTTCGCATCTGCTACTAAACCAGGTGGTGGATTCCTCAACGGAGCTTCAGCACAGGAAGAAAGCATCGCGCGATCTTCGACCCTGTACTATTCTCTGACTACTCGAAACGGAGACGAATTCTATAAACTCCATAAACGATTAAAGAACCAGGGAAAATGGAAAGGATTCGGAAAAGGAAAATCCAAAAGACAGGAGGAAGATACGAAGGAGGAAAATCACACTAGGGAGTCTGGGTTCTACACGCACGCGATGATATACTCTCCCTCCGTATCAATCTTCCGCGATGACACCGGTTCGTGGCTCAAGCCTCTCTCGGTGGACATCCTCACCAGTGCCGCAGTGAATGCTGGGGATGTCCGTACCAAACGTCGAATAAAAGACGTGAATCAGACCGAGCGAGATGCGCTTGAGACTAGGATCGAGAACGAAATGAAGGAGCGCATGGCTCGGATTCTATACCTTTTTGCTCTCAAAGGCGTGCGGAACGTAGTCCTGGGCAGTTTCGGAACCGGTGTATTCAAGAACAAGGTTGAGGTTGTTGCGAGGCTGTGGAAGGAGCTCCTAATTGGGGTACATGCACCGTTTGAGAAATCGTTCGATAGGGTGATCTTCGCGGTCCTGGGAAGAGCAACGTATGAGACCTTTGAACAGGTCCTCCAGCTGGATGGATACACGGATGAGAAATGATAAAAGCCAGGGGCAGTCACGATTGCGCTTCGCCATACTGTTCGCCTCGTTCCCAATGATTGTCAGCATTATTATCGCCATCGACATTTGACATTCGGAGCAACTCATCTCAGAGACAGATCTATCCCTCGACCCATATCTTAAACGCTATGCTTTGAACTATACCCAAATCTGTACTCCACCTGCGATCGATGAACACTTCAGCGATGTCGTGTTGAAACCGCAGTCAACACGCAGCATTGGAGGGAAGGTTTAAGCTGTCTTCGAAACCCTTGTATGTGGGTCTAACATGATTGTGGCCTTCTCCTTCACCATGTCTGCCAGCGGACACGCCTGGACATGGCTGTGGCCGTTCAACCGGGATAACCCCTTTGATTTCGATGCATTGCCTTGCCCAGCATGCATTTCCTCCTTGTTTGGTACATACGAGTCTGTAAATTTTAACGTCGAGAATTCTTACTTCGATCCACTGTTGACGTCAAGGGGAATAAGATGTGGGAGGAAATCAAATACTGCGCACTGTTTCCATGTTGTTCGCCATGTACAGGCGAACGGACGTGTACAGTCTGGATCACGCGACTTATCGATGTAACACGCTAAATTACAACGTGTCCTTTCCTGAGCGGCGAGCCTCGTACTTACATGTTTTTGCTTCAAATTCAAAGAAAGATTCGTTTCAGCTAGGTCGGATAGCTGGACTGCGCTGATACTGGACGTCTTCCTGTACATCAACATCATAAACTATTCTATCAACCTTCGATTACAATTCTCAATTCTCAATTCAGTCTCGACAATCAAGCGAATCTTCCAAAGGTTGGTCACGCAACAGCACGAACTACACGTGTGGGATGCGGATATTAAGTCTTATGCACTTCACCTCCTTAATAACTTACTTCAAGATCGCTCCCGAACGTCTGCGCAGGATAACCATCTCTATTGCTCTACCGTATCTCCATCTTTGCTCTCACTAGACCCCTGCACCTTCCGAATCTCCACCTGACATTGTATATCGACTTTCAAGAGCAAATCGTTCAACATGATGGATGGAAACCTTCGACAGCTCAAGAGGAGTTCTGAATTCTTCCTCACTGGGGGCGACTTGCACCTCATTGTACGTCTACTTGCTTTCTTTCGATGTCAATGGCGACTTAGTTGCTTCATAATCGTCAGGTCAACGAATACAGATTCCGAGTGCATTCGTATTTCTTCACTCGTGAATCGCAGCACTTTCGACAACGGCTCGCCATATCAGATGCGTTTGATCTGCAAGGGAATGGGAGCTCAATGTCGAGTGCGATTGTTTTGGACGACTATGATATCACACCGGAGGAGTTTGAGAGCTTCCTGAAGGTGTTCTATAACCCGTGCGTTCTTTTCGAAGCTCTTCTTCGTCTCTGTTTGAAACTTTATCCTCAGGAGATACTCTTTCTATGATCTTGCACATCCCTACGAAGAATGGGCATCTATTCTCAAGCTTTCCAACTTATGGGACTTCCCTAATGTGAAGGAGCTAGCTATCAATGAGCTCGAGAGACTAGATATCCCTCTCGTCGACAGGATTGTTCTATATCAAGATAATCAGGTCGACGCAGATCTCCGTCTGCCGTTATATATTCAGCTTGCATCCCGGGAAGCCACGCTCGACCATGATGAGTCGACGAGACTAGGGTTCCGCACTGCTATCGTCATATTCCAGGCTAGGGAGCGTTTACGCTCGCTTGCGACAGGAGGAAAGAGTCCACTTCCGGACGAAGTGGGTGAAGATGCTGCCAAAGAAGTTGTCTGTAACCTCTTCAAGGCTGTACCCCCATTGGGGGAGGCCACACCTCCGGCAACGCCCAAGCCAAGAATCAACGGGTTTGATTCTCCACGGAGGACCAGCAGTGGATTCGGGTTCGGTACTCATTCTCGCACTCCAAGTTCATCAGGTCAATTGGTGATCATTGGTCTTGTGTGATATTCCTGGTTCACTGACCGTTGTTATCTTTTCTGTAATTAGGCTCAAGATGAGAATGATATCCGCAAGCCAGTATGATAGGGAAAGGCTGAAACAACGTACGTTTGAAATAGCTTCGACTCCGGGAGTGGTAGGCTCGATGGTACGCGGTGATAACATGGACATTAGTACTCAGGATATGTAGTATGCATGCATGCATTCGTGATGGATTTGGAGTTTCATATTGTGTATAACTTTTTGTACCTGTGCGGGTGAATGAAAAACGCCGGCTTTGCATCTTGAATGTTCATGAGTGTATCGCCCTCGTCAGTTCCACAAACAGCTGCATCACTTAATACTCTGGTGAGAATTCAAAAAATGAGATACCAAATTGTCAATTATCCATAGATGGCTGCCATTGAACGACAGCCTTATCGTCTCAGTGGCACTCAGCCACTGATATTGAGAGGCTTTTTTCTGGCACATATCCAATGAAAGTTTTCCTCGAATCTTCCGACCACTTCTTTGTCGACCACGTCCTCCACATTCGTCAACCCTGAACCATACTCCACTAGCATCTGCTTATTTCCCTCAATTCCAAGGCTAGACCAAAACATCTTCACGCCCATCCAATCATCGAGCATTTGATCATCCTCTTTAGTTTCTAGATTGAACAATAACCAGCCTCCTGGCTTGAGCCATCCGACCATTTTCTTCAGCATAGGCCCGTGCTCGTCGCGAGGGAGATGAAATAGGGAATAGAACGCTGTAACCGCCTCAAATGATCCTTCTGTGAATTCCATTGCCATCATATCGCCCTGCATAAACTGTGCGGCAGGTACATGGTTCTTGGCAAGCTCTAGTTGAGAAGATGAGATGTCAACGCCGATCACTTGAAAGCCCTGGTCGACTAGTTGCTGGGTTGCAGGTAATCCAGCGCCACATCCCAGCTCGAGGACTTTTGAGCCTTTAGGCAGCAATTGCCCGAGTCTCTCGATGTATTCCGTTCGCTTTTGTGTCAGTCGTGGAGCAGCCCAATTGTGGTACCTCAAGGCTATAGCATCATAACCATCCTTGACTGTAGCTTTCAGATCTGTCGAAGAAGTCGGCATTGTACCGGGGGATGATGGTGGATCAAGGGTCAGTTTATTTCCGAACAATCTTGTGTTATCGGTTCATCGTGTGTTAGATACATATTCTTTTTTTTTTTAGTGGAGCGTTGTATCCTTCGAGCCGATAACAGGGCCATCTCTCCTCGAACCGCTAAGGATACCACACGAGGAAATGCTTTACGCACTGAGCATCGTACTAGACGCGCTTGTGTGAGACGTCTCGTACGATATCACTCGACTCGTCTCACCATTAATCATGTAAGTACTCACATTGCTTCACTTATACCTCATTAAAACATATATTGTACTCGTCGTCAAGATTTGTCGAATCAACTCTCATAACCGTCTCCCCAAGACCGCGCCCCTCAGCCCGGTCCTTAACAAGATGTATGTATCTCAAATGAGCATTCTTTTTCTGAAAGTTGCGTATCCCTGTGCATCGCATTTCCTTATGTAATGACTCTAGTAGTAACGTAAAAAGTCACATATCAAGCAAGTACTAAGTAAGTATGCCTACATAGCTCCTCAATATCCCATCCAATACTCCTTGCCGGTGACCATATACATTTTCGGAATTTTTTGCGTGTCGTAAGGAACTTGGTAATAACAGGGACCACGACAAGGATAGAAGGGTCCTGTAATGTGAACCCTGACAAACCCGGAAAAAGCAGGGTCCTCAGGTTGGTGAAAATCGTTCTGATATCGGAAGTTCACTACTCCTAGCTGTTTCACGTCTTCATGATCCCCATACAGCCTCTTGTGCGTGGCAATTAGTCTGCTCATCGCTTCCTTCACTTTTTCCGACCCGATGCTGCTCGCAGGGGAATCAAATTCTTCCCCGCCAAACGGTACAGCAAATTTCACCATCACGGTCACAGGGACGCTGCCTGGGGAATTAACCTTCTGATTTGAAGGACTCGTAGGTCCGTGAGCCTTCATCAGTGCGCCAGAATCAGGCTAGATATACGCAGTTAGCATTCATTCCAAGCAGCTCATGATAAGTAGTACTCACGCTTGTGCCAGTGGGCATGGCATGCATGAAAGGTGCGAGCCCCAGTAGAGCAAGAGCAGCAAGAAGTAGGCGCATGTTGACTAGAAATTTGGAGTTGATCGTAAGTTTTAGACGATCGTAAAGAGAAAAAATGGGCTGACGAAACTCGAGTTTTTACTAGATGGAGATGAACAAGGATGGACTGACCAGCAGCGTGAGGGACAATACGTTGTTGTCTGTCCTAACTTTATACTACAGGCCACTACGTTGACCTCTCTGATCACACCAAGATGTTTTCTGATGAAAGTGACTCTCAGGTAATGACGCCGATGGGGTGTTAGCTATCTTGGGCACATGTCGGCTTGTTTCTTTGTGTACACTGATGAATTTATTGAGGATACATACAAGCATACTGACGGGACATCAATATCTCTCAACGTCGTGGCACAAGCCTAGTTGATTTCTTTGGCATACATCATCGCATCTAACTATCCAGTTGTGTCCAACCCAGTCGACGATGTGATAGACAAAGGTTCGCTACGCACTGCGATCGTATGATATGAGTCCAGATGGTCCCTGTAAAGGTAATTCAACGCCACATCCCAGTTCGAGGACTTTTGAGCCTTTAGGGCCTAGGCAGCAATTGCCCGAGTCTCTCGGTGTGTTCCCCAAGCATCGCTTTTGTGTCAGTCGCGGCGCAGCCCAGTTTGTGGTACCAGGTGGTACCTCAAGGCTATAGCATTATAACCACTCATAACCATCTTGAATGTACATAGCTTTCAGATCTGTCGAAGAAGTTGGCATTGTACCGGGGATGATGGTGGATCAAGGGTCAGTTTATTTCCGAACAATCTTGCGTGTGAATGGTATCGTCTAAGTAACACATCAAGTTCCATCTAGGGACCGACCGCGTAACACACTTACATCCTTCCATCCTTCCATCTCCTCCCCCCCCCAGAGGACTCACCAACTTTTTATGAAACCCTCATCATGGTTCGCTAACTCGTGTCGTGTTCTGGCTCCCAGTGGCTGCCTTGAATCCGCGCGCACATCTTTTTCTTCGAAGGAGCGCTGCTCTGAATCGACCTGAATATTGACTTCGACTTGAGAATAATACCAACGGATCCTACTAACTCCTAAAAGCGCTTAGAAGTGAATCGCAGTGATTTTTGCGTCCTAAAATCGCGCACTTCCATCAAGTAGAGCTTGTGCCCACATTTCTCAGCCCCTTGAAGTCACAACTGAACTCATATAAGAGTCGTCCTGGTTTGTCCAACAGCATTTTTCTTCTTCCCCCATTTTCTCGCCTGGTGCAAGTTTCTCAAAAATTCGAGCTGGTCTCTTTTTGCATTTTATATCTACACAAGTCATGATATTCGCTTCTAACTTGATCGTTTCTGTCTTCTATACACTCAGCTTAGCATTCATCGCTGAACCTGCATCTGCGAGACGATCGACCTCACCTGCTCCCAAGGCCGAGGAGGTTCCCGAATATATTCAGACTGTTGGCAAACAAGGGGTTCTCAAGTACTTCCATGAATTAGCTCCATTTAAACAACGTTCAGATGAAATTTTTGTGGGAATGATGATAGCCCCTTGGGTACGTGGATGATACCGCTGTTGAGAAATTTATTGACCATTAAATGTAGTATGAGGCCTATGAATATAATCTACAAGGGACTTTGACTGCAGTTCCTGCGAGTCACCCTGCCGTTGGAGAGGGTGCCTATTTATCTCCCGCATATGAATTATCCCCAGCTCTGAATAAACCGTGAGTTATTGAAACATCTAGCGAATAAGAGGTACCTCTACCCCATTCTTACCCACTGCAAAGCGATTTTTGGGCAGTAAGTATTGACTCCATATTTTGCTGTACATGGGTGCTCGACTGATGTACAATCTTCTAGTGTGCAGTGTTTGGCGACCGGAAAATCATAGATGAGCAGAAGAAGGTGAGTAATTAATATGCTATGTCCTGTTTCCAAACTCCAGTCAATGGATGAAGCTGCTCCCGCTGCTCTACGCCTTCTCCAATTGCTTCATTTTCTGACCATTTTGTTCTTCACTGTCAGATATTCGTTCCGATGTCAAATCGCATGGCAGAAGTGACTGGATCTCCTGGCAGTGTTAATGAGCATCTCAATTCTGTGATTGCGGGATCAGGAGACCGTCGCGAGCACATCCTGATTACCCAACGTGGTCGTAGCGCGAACCTGCTCATGATGGTCATCCCACCGCCCTTTCTGGTTTAATCTCGGGGATACAGTTCCATGCCACACGGACAGAATAGCCTCAAGCTTCGTGTGAGGTGCTACCCAAAAGGTCAATACATTTATTCCTTAATCGAACTCACATTTCTGAACCCATCAATACTACATAGATGAAATGCCTGACGAGATCAAGGCGTTGAAGACGGATTATAATACTTGGCCCGAGGTAGTTAAGAGACATACTTAGCGAGCGGGGGCGTGAATGATGAACGTCGTAAAATCTTTTTTTTTCCATAAATCCGCTCGATAGCGTTCTAGCATTGAGCCAATAAGAGTAGCCTCGAATAATACATACTTGAGATTTCTCTGACCCGTGGGACAATCGGAATTCTGGCACGCTTTTCAATGCCACCACTGTTCTCTGGCTATCTTCCTCATATCCTTTACTCTGTCGCCAGTGTTTCCCTTTCCCTACACCTCGTTTACCAAAGAAACACATTCGCGGACGAGAAAGCGCGCGCGAACGCTCAAGAGTCTATTCTACAGTCAATCGCGAACGAATTACGGTCGAATTCTCCACTTTCGCCAGCTGATCTTCGGAGGTTGAGGAGACTTGCCCGAGTTCCTGTGCATAAAGAAGAAGATACTGTTGAACAGAAGATTAGCTGGAAGGATGCTTTATTGGGCCGCTCGAACTATCGGCGCTCTGCTGATACTGGTTCCTCCGAGTAATATTAGCACAAGCATTGGAAGTTTTCATCCCCGGGTAAACTCGATGTTGCTTTCTCAAAGCACGAGCTAATCACCTGCCTAACCAGACTCCGTATCATGAGATCTAGGACTACCTGGATGCAGTCATCTTTCCGCTTGAAACCCAAGCTACCGGAGGCCACACTTCAGCTACAGCAGTTGGTTCGGGGTATCGAAAGAAGTTACAACAGTGATCTACACCTCAATGACCAGCCTGCTACGCTTACTCTGCTGTTCATCACCACTTCGCCAAGGAGAGTGACTACATCCATCCATTTCAGCCGGATTTATCTAAATCCTACGTGTTCGTTGCTGTACAAAATGTAGAAATCTTTAATAGTAATATCATACATATTAGAATGTCCTGCCAGCAGAATGCCTAGATAACATAGAAGTGTACTATAATGTACGTTGGTATACTATGGTAGAGAACGAGAAATCACTGTGCCATGAAATTGAAAAATGAACCGGCGGCGTCCTGTTGAGGACCTTCTGGTGAATCAAAGAACTCGTCATCGTCGTCGAAGGCAGAGAGATCCAATTGTTTCACGGCGTCTCGAGCTGACGCGCCGGTCATGTCGAGTGATTGAGCAGCATCCAAAATACTCGAGTAATCCTTTGACTGGGACTTGGCCTCGATATCACTTCGGTGGCCTGCAGTACCAAATGTGGATGCTTCATCTGACTCCCTTGAATGTCCTGGAGCACCAGAGCGAAGATCTGCTGAGTTGTCGATCGAGGTATGCTCTCGTCCGAATTGGAAGCTATCATCAGTATCACCACCAAAGTTGAAACCGAATGAATGCAAGAAGTCTGGCTTCAAGAACGACGGTAATAGTGTTGTTGAACTTGCCAGTTCTACATCAGATTTACTAGTGTTAGCACTGGTATCCGGACCCGGCTCTGTGACTGCAGCATCGACTGGAGCGTTAGCAGACTCGGAGTCGAGAGAGACGGGAGCTGGGGCTTTGGAGTCTACTGAAGGTGTCGCTGCACTGGTTGGATCGTCCTTGGATATGCCAATTTCTTGAACATCTTCATCGCCAGTAGATATATCTCCATTCGCTTTGAATCGAACAGGGTCCTCTCCTGTAGAGCTGTTCGAAGGCTCGGCAGTAGTGTCCTGTGTCCCATGGGACTCATCGCTTGGTGCACGAGTATCAGACGCTAGACCACAGTCCGGATGAGATGTTGTATCATTAACACTGCTTGCTTCGTGAACATCTACTTCAGCAGCCTGAGTGCTAGATGGGTCTGCAGGAATGGAGACGGAATCGACGTCTTTCTCGGGCACAGGGGGTGAAGCATCCAAGTCAATGATAACCGTCGACTCATTCTGGCTAGGGTCAGCGTTAGAAGTGAGAAGAATGTCTCCAATCTCCTCCGAAGCCTCTGCTTCCACTGACAGGGCGTTAAGAGTTGATTGGACATTAGGATTCTGCGTCGACATCGAGCTTTCCAGCGAAGCCTCTACCGCATCCGGCGAGTGAATAGAAAGCTCAGTAGTGGTATCTGCAGGATTAGAGTCACCGAGCAAAGTATTCTGACTAACGTCGTTGTTTGTGGTAGCCGGAGTTTCCTGAAGGACAGTTTCGTCGGGTTTGTCGCTGTTCGCTAGTGTGATACCTTCACCGGGAGTTGCGTTGTTATCCTTCGCTGAGACTCCAATTGTGGCTTGTACTGAACTATCACCGATAGTTTGACTTTCTGCAACTGGTGAGGACAACGTATCACAAGCAGGTTCCATAGTCTCTATGTCGCTAGGCTGCTCAACGGAAGCCTCGGAGAGCGGCCCAGTACTAGGTTCAGGCATAACTTGATCTCCCGGTGTCTGTGCAGGCGGGCTTTCATTCTGTACGAGACCATTGGAAACAACGATTTGCGTTGAGGCCTCCAGTGAGTCGATCAAAGAGATATCTCCAGATTCTTCAGAAGTCTCCGAAGCCTTGGTGGGATTGTTGGGAACAACATTGCCGTTCTCTGAGGGGACGGTCAACGTAGCCTGAACGGACTCGGAAATATGCTCACCAGAAGTAGCTTTCGATTTGTCCTCTGTATATTCGTTCGATGTGGAAGCCACTTTGTCTGATTCTAATAGGTAGCTTGCTTCGTCAGATGAAGGCTTGAATTCTGTATCGTCAGTAACAATTATCTCTCCAGTTTCCTCAGACGTTTGCGGAAGTGGATCTGCGACTGGACTTTCACCCCCAAGAGACTTGTCCAGCTCTACTGGCAGATACATGTCGTCAGGAATAACGATAGACTGAGCTTCACCAGGTGGTTCTTGCGCTCCAAGGGCAAACTCCAAAGCCGTCTGATCAGTGTCATCAGCAGCATCTGAAAGTTTCTCCTTGGTAGGACCAGTGGATGGTACAAGTTGCGAAAGCGGAATGTCCTCCGAATCAGCGTCCGGCGCTGCCTCAATAACCTCGGTACTCGCTATCGAAGTGAAGGTTCCAGGACCCAAATTCGAACTGATCGCATCACCATGAGCAGCGACTGGCGCTGTTGCAATGTCCTCGACATTTGGTGTCGATCTCTCAGGCAATGCTAATGAGTGATTAGCTAATATAGGTTCTTCCGTAGTGGCAGGAACAGAAAATATAGACATCGTCTCGTCATGGACAACGACGGACGCTGCCCCATCTTCGCCAATGACTGTGCTGGGCGCCACATCATCCTGTACCTCACTCTCGCTATCCTTCCTCAATTCGTGCTTGTCGCCACTCTCGCTCATCTCAAATTCATCATCATGAAATTCATCGTATGCATTGCCAACCCAGGTTTGGTCGTCATCAGAAGACTCTTCTACTGTCTCCACGCTGTCAATGTCACTGCCCTCGTCTATATCCAAAGCAAGATGAGGTTTAGTTCCGTTTCTTTTTGTTTTTGCCGGCGCCGGAGGGAGTGGGGCTTCGAGGGGTTTCGGGCTCCTTGCCGATGTTGGCGGCGGAGGCAGGGACTTCTGCAGTTCCATTGCCGGTAGCGGATGCGTCGTCATTCCCAGTTGCATCGGTAGAGGACTGGGAGAAGAGGTTGTTGAAGGAATTGGCAAACCCACTGATGCCACCCGAAGTGTTGGTCGTACCTGTTGAGAAGGCAAGGATGGATTAGCAAAGAGGCTGGTAGCAGAATTCACTAATCCACCTGTAGAGGCCTTCTTTAGATCCTTATTCTCGGATTTGTCAGTGTCGTTATCGACAGCCTTGGCATCCGTAGCATTATCATCACCAGTCTTGTTACTGGCCGTAGCGGACGCTTCAGTGGATGCTACAGGAGGTTCTGCAGGAAGAGCAGTGGCGCTGGTAGCCGTATTATCTGAATCAGTGGTGGCGGTAGTAGGCTTGGAGGTGGCCGCGGCGTTAGAGGCCCAGGCGGACTTGTTGGCAGTCGAACTAGTGCCCCACGCGGAACCGGCTGCTTTCGAGGTGTTTGTTTTCGCAGCAGGAACAGTCGTGGAAGTGGAAGAGGTACCGTTGGTTTTAGCTGGTGGCACAGGTGGCTCTTTCGCGGCGGCCTGTGGAGCTTTCCCGGTAACGGGTGGAGGAGGCGCTTGAGCTGGTTTAGGAGGAGGAGCCTTGACCGGTGCTGATTTCTTGGTAGGCTGAGGTCTCGGAGGTTCATCGTCGGGCAATGGCTCTGAATATTCAGGAATCTCGAAGAGGTCAAGGATCAAGCTCTGCATCTCTTCAGCCGGAAGCGAGGCAGAGGTGGGACTTCGACTACCATCTGCAGCAGGAGTAGCACGTGCGACTTCTCGAGCTCGGAAAATCTTCAGTGTAGTGTCCATTCCCAGGGCCATACCCTCTTCAAGAGTGAGAGGCTCTTCTCTAGCGGTCAACGCGGCATATCGATGAAGAAGAAGGCTGCGATCAATCTCGAACTTGTGGTAGGCCACGATACGGTCAATATCCGGCATTTCTAGCTTCTCTATCTCCCTTGTTGCGAGCTTCATAACCTCATGGAAGCCCCACCGGTGAGCTAGTTCCATAATCGCAACCCAATCATCCACCCGTGCTTTGTACAATGAGTATTTTCTAAGAGTACACAAGTGAGGGATTGGACGAGATATATTTCGCTTGGAATACTAACGGATTGTAAAAGATCCATAGGAACTTTGCAAAGCTTGCGGCCTTGACGTTGTCCAAAACAATGGCTGTGGACTCTGACGTTCCTTGTCGAGTCGCTCCGGGTGAAGCAGGTGTTGCGAGCTGTAATTTGAACCACTGGCTTTCCCGTTCGAAGAAATATCTATGTACTCGGAAATGATTTTGCTCAATCTAAACGAAATGAAAGCCGGTAAGACTGTAGACATAATATTCATCACTCGCAGTAACATACCAAGAAAAAGAGATCACCTCCAGTGAGGTAGAACTCTTCGTGCCGACGGAGAGCTGTAAAGCCTTCCGAATCGGAAGACTGATGAGAATACATGTCAAGAAAGAGAAAAAAGTCGTGTGTCCTGTTGACCGAACGACGGGTATATGTTGCTGGTGAATGTGAGGAGACGTGAGGAAAGAAAACAAAAAAAAACCACTGGTTATTTGAACCCAATTGTCGGCTAATTTACACGTGTAGTACACATGTTACCAAACGGAAGTTCCTGTAATCTTGGGAGCTTCCAATATTGTCGGAACTCATTGTACTGTATAAACTTTTTGTTCGATCAGACGTTATACATCTGCTTTTCATATTGCCTGTTGAATGAAAGCCGAAGCAACAGTCAACGCGTTGGCAGCCCCGATCCTCGAGGTAAAGCGCAGTGTCGGCTCGTGCAGACAGCGATGCTTGAGTGTAAGAAAAGCTGCAGGCTTTGTTAAATTTCAATGATTATGGTAACGAAAGAAAGGAATTTGAGCGCGCGGAAGCGAATCACCAAACGTAGACTTTGCATCTGTTTGTAGACGCCGCACCAATTTTTCGCTTTGACCACAGCTGATTACGTACTCATGCATTGTCCTCAAGGCATGTAGATGTGACAAATCTCCATCTAGCCAAAATACATAACCCTTCCCCAAGAAAATTTTGAATTAACCGAGTACCGTTGAACACAAAACTCGTACAATAATACATATCATAACAAAACGTCCAAGATATACACAGATGGAATAATATGTACAACCACATTTATAGACGTATTCGGTTTTCATCACGGGTCGGACCACGAGCCAGGAAAGGGAGGAACAGAGGTGGTAGAAACAGTCCTGAATGTTTGCGCCCGACTCCATCTCATTGAACCTCTTCTTTCGTCGGGCGGAGGTCGTCGCGAGGCGTGATGAATCCCATTAACGTGTTCCGGATGGACTTCCTCCTTTGGCGTTGCTGGTTCTGATTCTTGTACGTTAGTTGACTCTTCTTCAGTGTCTGGCCAGACGACTTCACTGCCCAATTCACGTTAGTCGTCAAAGTTAGTTTGACAGAGATTAAAATCAATAACACTCACCTCCATTCGGACTCTGCGGTCGTCGCTTCGAATTCGTGATCTCCGAGGAAAGACTATTAGTCCTCCCAGTCCGAACTGTTGATACTTCCGTAATCGTCTCCATTCTGTGCAATCCGTCCATCTCGTCGGTCGGGGTTTCGGACGTGGGAGCGGGAGGGGGAAGAGGCCTCTGAATTCTCCGTATATTCCTTGACTTGGGTTCCATATTTAGTGTCGCTAATGCCTCTTCGTAAGCCGCTGCCTATGACAGAGGAAGAAAGAAAAGTCAGCTTCTCGCGCGAATGACGAATGCGAGGAGTGTTCACCCAGCCATTAGCAGAAATGCTCTTACGATTATCGTTAGGATTTCCACTAAAGAGATCTTTCATGAGATCACGAATCGTATCTTCAACCTCTCCTTC
Source organism: Lentinula guzmanii (assembly GCA_027919855.1). NCBI lineage: Eukaryota > Fungi > Basidiomycota > Agaricomycetes > Agaricales > Omphalotaceae > Lentinula > Lentinula guzmanii. Next base: position 104,175 of record JANVFO010000034.1, on the reverse strand, counting down.
CTCAAGATTATCCGGGAGAGGACTCTTTCCTCGGTCTGCAGGGGAACGTAGATGTTCTCGCGCCTGGAAAACCATGACGGCTGTTTCGTATCCTAGTTTGTGCGTTTCAATCAGGCTGAGTGTCTGATCTCGAGCACATAGTTGCGCGTAGAGTGGGATGAGTAAATCCTCGTCGGCGTTGCATTCTTGATACAGGGAGAGTTGGTCGACAAGATCGAGGTTGAATTTTTCCAGGTTTCGGACTGCCAATTTTTTCACTTCCGGGAACTTGAAGCGGCATGCGAGAGACAGGATACATCCCCAGTCTTCAAGTTTGGCTTCTTCGTATGAATAAACCCTAGAGGTCAATGGACGAATGAAACTTAGGATAAATGTGGCGTGCAATGATAACGCTCACGGGTTATAAAATACCCATAGAAGCTGCTGAAATTCTTCACTCGTCGCATCCAGCACCACAGGGTTGTTAAGAGAACCGTAGGATGATTGACCAGTAGGGGGCGGTCTTGATAACATTTCTTGAAATTTTGGGGACTCTCGCTCGAAGAAATAACGATGAACTTTGAACAAACTATTTTCGACCTTTAGTAAAGGAATAAAATCAACTGAAAACCCTAGCAGAGAACCGTTGCAGTCAACGACTCACCTGGAAGAACAAATCGCCTCCAGCCATATAATACTTTTTTACAATGTTTAGATGCCGTGATTCTAATGACCGGTCTGACATCGTGAATTACAGGGTGGAGAGCAAGCAATAGCGTAGATAGCTGAGGAGGGTGGGTAGCGCTTGAAGGGAAGAATAAGAGAAGCCAAAAAAACAACATCATCATCTCGTACTCTCCACGTGCAAGATGAAAAGTACACGCTGCAAGATAGAAGAAAGTTCGAAACCGAATTCGGGGAAATTCGATGCTGGCAAAATTTGTGGCGCTCTGCGGTGTTTGAGTAAAAGGGTGAGTGACTTGTACGTACGAGAGCCAGTTAGTTATCTTCGAGTCCAAAGCCTTTTCTTCAAACAACCTTTACTGATAAATTTGGGTCAGTGAGTGGGTTCAGTGTAGTTCACATGAACGGCAGCCGCGGGAACTCGTAAAATAGATACAACACAAACTCGGGAAAAGTTCAGCTCAACTGGCAGCCGTGCTCGGCACCAGCTAAAGTCCTAAAGGCGAGAATGGGTCGTCAAGGCATCCGATGTATTCTGCGGAGATGTGACAGAACTGGAGTAAATAAACATGCTACTTGCTGAAGCCCTTTGCTAGAAAGGGACTGCGTAAATTAGATTATCTTACAAGTATGATAGATCACCCAAGGCAAGACAAGATTCCGACTACATCTATGCATCTTCACCCTCTTCGTCTGCATCTGTGAGATCACTCAACTCCCACACAAATCTATCTCGGGCTCAGAGATTTCCGCATAGGATAGTCGTTCCGAAGGCTTCCGTTCTCGCATGGACCGACGGAGTCCAGAGCCAGAAGAGGAGGATGATGCTCTTTGTTCACCAACACTATCTGTATTTACCTTTGCCTTCTCTCTTGCCTTCCTCTTCGGTTGTACTTTTCCTGGAATCTTCAATTCTCCAGTTGCTACTTTCTTTGTTCCCATATCTTCGACAAATGTACGATCATATGCGACGCATTCCAGACGGATAATGTCCAGACGCTATCCCCCAAGTCCATATTAGTACCTGTCCTTGGTTCGAAGGAAGATTAAGAACACCTACTTCATCCTCCCCAATGAATGCATCAATGACGTCCTGAACAACAAGAAGCCCAGGTTCTCCTTTCCGAATTCTGTCACGTTCGTGATTGATGTTTTCTTCAGTCAAGGGGATACCGTGCTTCCGTAGGTAAACACGAGCCCGAATTAGAGCCCAAACATCTCGTTTCCGTTTGAGAATCGTATTTCCCCATCGCTGCTGAGTCTGTAGAAAATCAAACTAGGTCGTTTTCCTCTAAGAAATATTAATCCAACAACCTACCTTAAGAGGCTGTCTAGAGAACTGCTCTCCACTCATTTCTGCGCACTTCTTCAGCGTATATTCCCCAGCGTAAAGCCAGAGACTCGGTGATTTGTTGCGCCCACGATAGTTGATGAAGATTGTGACAGGCTGGATTGTCAATATGTCTGTACGTTTCGTCAAAATGATTCCCGGGTCTCCAGGTTTAGCTGGAAGATCAGGATTCTCTTCATAAAACGGAAATAGGATCGACCGAACGTGAGGGTTATCGGGAGTAGAGGACGGATTAAGATGTGCCTGCAGAATGGCGCGGAAGGATCCGGTGTTGATTCGGTATTTTTTGTTCAAAAGTGCACGAGACACGCGAAAGTTCATGTCGGGAGCGGGATTGATATCCAGAGAAGTTGCATTACGCAAGAGATCCCTGACGGCTTCCATCCATAGAGGATCTAGCGCTAGTATGGTAGGCACTGAGGACAGTCGAGATGCTTGAGATGATGAAATTGTCTATTGGAAGGAAGCATTAGTCAGTCATGGACTTGTCATCCCAGAGCTGGAGAACTACTCTAGTTTTTCTGGCGACAGAAGTGTGCAGGTCGGTGGAGACTTTACAATCCTCGTTCCGTACACCATTACTTGGACCAGCAGTGGTTCCAAAATCGAGCACCTGATCATGTGTCTGTTCAGTTGATTGAATGATACAATTGTAAAGGAGAATGTACTCACTGAGGCGGACTGTTCTGAAGATTCGGTGACGGGTTGAGTCCCATCGGTTTGTTCAACATCCTTCGAAGCACTGTCCGGAATCTGGTTTACTATGAGTATTAGAGCATGAAAACAGATGACTGGTATTACGTTTTGTTCACGAGTTGGCGGAACGAGGGTTTGTTTACTTGCAGACTTCTACATGGGGAAAACATGAGAGGTGTGTTCTACACAGTTGATGAAATAATTTGCAAGACCTCACCATCTCAATTTCATGATTGATAGTAGAAAGAGAACCGTCCAAAGTGGAGCAATCAGAAGACAGTGGGGGAGAAGGGGACAGAGGTGGAAAGCAGGGAGCAGCCAAAGAAGATACAGACACATGCATATATGCAGCAGAGATATCAGGAGCAGACGCAACGACCGAAGGAGCAGAGTTTATAGTAGGTTCAATAGGCTTTACAACCACCGCGTCGTTGTCATGTTTATTTTTGCGCAAGAGATGAGCAAGGCCACCCGGAGCAGAAGGCGGAGAAACACCAACTACGAACTTCGCAGCGGGAACACTGTTCATCCCGATTGTTGCTATCCGTTCCGCGCGGGCCATGTATACATCTTGTGTAGATGAAGTATGACCTGTGTCTACAGCATGATCTGTTTGAACAGCGAATTGTGCAGCACGATTGGGATGAAGAGTATTGCTTTGGGCCCCATCATAGATTGACGTTTCTACAGATGGATTGGATTGCACATCAACAACGGCGCGAACAGCGGACGGAGAGTGAAATGAAGATAGAAGATTTGAGGATGGGATTTGATTTTGCTGCTGCGGCGAGGATGGTTTGATAACGTCGGAACTGACGTTTAGAACGGACGAAAGTATCGCGATTGCTTGCGTCTTCACCAAGGGGACATGTTGCTGCTGTTGCCCATTTGATACTTTTTCCGTTTTGGGGACATTGGCTTTTCTTTCCTGTAAGTTCTGGAAAAAAGCTTAGATGACCAGATGATTCAGTCACAGCTCAGTATTCGTGACTCACCGAAGATTTGCACGGGGTATAGGTAGGCATAGTTTGAAGGACTTGTGAGAGTCTCTGGGTGATATGAGGATCAGCGGTCTAGTTGGGTCTGTTATCTAGCTTGGTATTCTTTACCTTGTTTGTCGCACAATCTTTCTCATCTGCGAGGTGTTCGTGACTTACATTCGGTGAAGCTTGAGAAAGCCTCGGGCGCTTTGAAGGGGGCCTCGAATCGTTTCTGGAATCGACGAGTCCATTGTCCATGATCTCCAACTCCGGACTAATACTCCGGATCCTCTTGATATCATCGATACAGGCAGTCAAAGAAATATCATGCATATAATTGATGCTTTGCTTTGATTCTTCTTCGAACGCACAGTCCACTTCTTCATCATCGCTGATCACGACGACCTCCGCTTTTGGCTGCCGTTCGGATACCTTCTTGAAGTATGTTAGGGTACGAACAAAAGTTTCAAGTTTCACGCACTGGCGAATCGGATACGCGGCCACAAATGCAGCGCGCCAGTTTTCTTCGAAGTTTTCTCTTCAGCCCTTCATTTTCTCCCTTCAATTCTTCTAATTGACTCTGAAGGCGCTCGATTCGAATGATCATTTTACCATTTTCAATGGTCACTCTGCCAAGTTGTTGGGTGGCTATTTCGAGTTCATCGGGAAATATCTTCAACGAAGGGGCCAGCAGAGAATAGTTCTTGAGCTCGAGTTTTGGCGGCATATAGAGGGAAGAACCAAGAAAAGTAAGGATTATGTGCGGATGGACGTTGCCGAAAGTAAGCCCGGCGGCTGCCGGAGTCCTATATTGAAGATTTGCCTATGTAGTTTGTAGAAAAAAAACCTGACTCTGTTCATTTGATACCTCAAAAGAATTGAGGCTATGTTTTAAAGAATATGTACGGCGAGCCGTGAAGCTTGAAGGCGTGAAACAAGAGCAATAAAGGCTACGGTAGTGTCACGAAGGTCGCAGACTGTTTCGGAGTTCCTCATTCCCACGCTTGCTTTACCTTTTCGTCATTGTTCCCCTACCTTTTATCTTAACCAAACCTCCTGCGGTTACGTTTGACGTCCATATATCACTTGTACGATGAGCTTTCAAGATATTGAAGCTGGATTCGGACCCGGAGCGTCTAATAATACGACCTCCCTTGCGACTCCTGAGTCGCCAGAGGATGCGGCGTTTCGCAGCTTGCAGTCCAGCCTATCACTACAGATGCTGAAAATGAACGCCAATGTCCAAGGAATTTTGAAGCTCGTGGACCAACTGGGCACTGGGAGAGACTCTGCAGCGTTGAGAAAGAGTTTGTGGGTCATCTCCAACGATCGTTGAACAGAATTGGGGATTGATTTTGACGAATTCGCAGGCACGACCTAACGGACACTACTCGAGCAATGGCCAAGAGAGGCTCTGAAGATCTGAAGAAACTCACAACACAGCAGGCAAAACTTGTGAGCTCTTCTGATCCTCGCACTGTCCCATACCATTGAAGACATTCCCTTGTTTGCGTTCTGACTTTGCTTTGCATTGTCGGTACGACTATTCATAGCCTCATCAGAAGACATCACTTCAGAAGACCTCTCATGACTTTCAGCTTTCACTCGTTGGTTTCCAGCGCGCGCAGCAACTCAGTGCGGAAAGGCAGAGAACCGTCGTGCAGGGCGTAAAGATGGCAGTAGATGACAATGGTGAACGAGCGTGAGTACACAGAATGTATTTCACATTTTCCAAAAAGTGAATACCTTGTTTGCTGACAAGGGAAACGCACGAACCACCTTCATCTCCTTCTCAACGTCAGGCGCAACTCCTGCAGGCTCAACTCTCTCCGCATGAGTTAGCCTATCAAGAGTCTCTTATTCAAGAACGTGAAGAGGATATTCGAGAAATAGAAGCCGGAGTGCATGAGTTGGCAGAAATTTTCAGGGATTTAGGAACCTTGGTGCATCAACAAGGTGGAATGCTCGGTAAGCCGTTACTTTCCAATTGGCATCCGCTATGATTCCTGATTTCATCGCACCCGTTGGTATTAATAGACAACATTGATTATAATATTCAAAGCGTACACGTCGATACATCTCGTGCCGCAGAAGAGTTGACGACAGCCCATGAGTACCAGCGAAAGGCAGGCAGGCGTGCGGCGTGTCTAATGGTGATATTGATTGTTGTAGTGGCGATTGTGCTGCTTGCGGTGTGTGATCTGTTTGGTTTACAGAAAGGACTGCTAATGATTTCGCTTATACGATTAGGTACTATCATAGGGCGCTTCTCTGGGCTGGATATCAATCCGTTCCTCCTCTGTAGCTCTTTCTTTTCTCGGTCGTTCGCCTGTTCTGATCATCTTGTTGATCTCTCGAGATGATACAGCGGTTATCATTGACATTGAGCACTTGAACTCCTATATATACTACATACCACCCTATGTTCTACCACTTATCATTATGAGTTTTTGCCTTGATAGACTCTAGGCCAGGACTATATATCTACTATCAGTCTATAAGGATGCTGCGCACATGATCAGCTCTTCTTCATAGAATTTAAGTATCAAAAGGTGTGTCTGTGTCGTCCTGGTTTGCTGTGCTTTAGTGCTACACAGCCGACAACGCAACCACCGAATTTGCCTTGTTGCACGCCCGGTCTCTGGATAGGAACGCCGGTTCTCGAATGTACGACTCGCTGAGTCGCTCTCTTGACCATTGCTTCCGCTTATCTCTTCAAATCACTTATCACAATGTTCACTTCTCATCGTAGCAGAGCCATCGGAGTGGCTGTTCCCCAAGCTGAGGTCTAAACGCCAACATATACATATCATACAACATCTAAACGCAAACTATCGCTGGTTCGGTGGTACGTTTCTTTCCTCCTTTTCGTAGGATACATGACTGATTTGTCTTTTGGGGCACTTTTTAGTCAGTTCATTAAAATCTAACAACGCAAGGTGCTCGATTCGCTGGTCGAATCGACTTCTGAAAGTTCTACGTCTGGTACGCACGTTTCAATCTTTCATTTTGAGTGTACCATCGACTGATTCCGCGGGGGCGATTTTCTAGCCGCACTTTCCGTGTGATCATCATGCTCTCCTCATCGTCTCCGCGTCGAATATACGCTGCATGCTTTCTTCTGGTCATCGCTCTGCTCAGCATTACTGTGACTGCCAGTCCGGTGGCCCAAGACGGTGAGTAAGGAGATGAGATACACGATTTTCCCCTTGGCTGATGAAGATATTCTTCATTCATTTTTCGGGACCAGACGTCGATATTTACGTGGCGCGTGAGTTGCGAGGTCGAAAAGACTATTTATCAACCAGGGAATTGTACGCGTCCAATCAACGATTCTCTGTCTTCGTCGGAAACATTCAGGGATTTCGTGTCTCTGCTGAACCGGGTCCATTGAAAATCGAACGAATCGAGGTCCCGAGGCTCCCAGCTGGCGGGCTCAACACATCCGTCTTGCAGTTCTTCGGTAAAGCGAGAATCAACACTGCCCCGCAGGAGCTGCAGCAGACTCTGCAAACGTTGGGCGATATAACGCAACTTCAGCTGACATCGGATGGGGCAATCACGGATGATCTGGTCTACGTTGATGCTGTCATGAGGTATTTGCGGTTGGATAACGAGACATGGGAAGTCCTATACAAGAAACTAAAGAAAAGTAGAGAAGATCACGGTCGATAGATTGTCTGCTATGAGGGAGTACATAGGTCAGACAATTTGTCGTCCGAGTCCATCTTTACAGGGACCATCTGGACTCATATCATAGATCGCAGTGCGTCGCGAACCTTGTATATTACACCATCAACTGGGTTGGACAGATCCCCTGGATAGTTAGATGCGATGATATTAAATATGTATGCCAAAGATACCAGATAACCTACCCTTGTGCCACGACATTGAGAGATATCCTGAGGATATGCAGATATGCAGCATTGATGTCACCTCGGTATGCTTGTATCCTCAATATATTCCTCTTTGTTTGTTCCCATCCATGAGTCTCGAACGTCAAACTGAGGGTTTTTCTCCAGTCAGTGCATATGGAACACAAGGATTACAGCCCGCCGGTCACTTGGCTGCTACACTATCTCCACGTCTACAGCTTCTTTGTCTATGGCCACCACTGCAGATTCGGATGTGTGGGTACTATCATGATTCATGATCTACTTGGAATGAATGCTAATTGCGTATATCTAGCCTAGCGCGCTGATGAGGGTTCACGGGCCTCCTTCTAAAGTTATAATAGGGAGGTCAGTCACAGGGACGCTGAACTCCCCTCGGCCATTTGGCGGGGATGAATTTGCTTCCCGGGCCCCTGCGAGCAGCATCGAGTCGGAAAGGGTGAGGAAGGTGACAAATCTCTATAACCTATGTAAGTACACGAAAGCCTTAGAACAAAGATGAGTTCTCCTTTTACCTATAACCTATGTAACCACCGAATTTGCCCTGTTGCACGCCCGGTGAACGCCGGTTCTCGAACGTACGACTCGCCCTCTTGACCTATTCAAGTTGCTTCCGCTTATCTCTTCAAATCACTCATCACAATGTTCGTAGCAGAGCCGTCGGAGTGGCTGTTCCCCAAGCTGAGGCCTAAACGCCAACATATATATATCATCAACATCTAAACGCAAACTATCGCTGGTTCGGTGGTACGTTTCTTTCCTCCTTTTCGTAGGATACATGACTGATTTGTCTTTTGGGGCACTCTTTAGTCAGTTCATTAAAATCTAACAACGCAAGGTGCGCGATTCGCTGGTCGAATCGACTTCAGAAAGTTCTACGTTTGGTACGCACGTTTTCAATCTTTCATTTTGAGTATACCATCGACTGATTCCGCGGGGGCGATTTTCTAGCCGCACTTTCCGTGTGATCATAATGCTCTCCTCATCGTCTCCGCGTCGAATATACGCTGCATGCTTTCTTCTGGTCATCGCTCTGCTCAGCATTACTGTGACTGCCAGTCCGGTCGCGGCTCCAGGTCGCCAAACGGGTGAGTAAGGAGATGAGATACACAATTTTCCCCTTGGCTGATGAAGATATTCATTATTCATTTTTCGGGATCAGTCGTCGGTATTTACGTGGCGCGTGAGCTTCCAGATCAAGAGGTCTATCTATTGAACAAAGAAGCGTACGCGTCCAATCAACGATTCTCTGTCTTCGTCGGAGACATTCAGGGTTTTCGTGTCTCTGCTAAAACGGGACCATTGGAAATCGAACGAATCGAGGTCCCGAGGTACTCAAGGGGCGCGCTCAAAACATCCGTCTTGCAGTTTTTCGGTAAAGCGAGCATCAACACTGCCCCGCAGGAGCTGCAGCAGACTCTGCAAACGTTGGGCGATATTCAGCAACTTCAGCTGACATCGGATGGGGAAATCACGGATGATCTGGTCTACGTTGATGCTGTCATGAGGTACTTTGATTTGGAGAATGGGGAATGGAAAGACGTATACCAGAGTATGAAGGCCAGACGACAAAAAACTTGAGAAATGCCCGGTCGATAGATTGTCTGCTATGAGGGAGTACAGGGGAGTACATAGGTCAGACAATTTGTCCTCCGAGTCCATCTTCACAGGGACCATCTGGATTCTGGACTCATATCATAGATCGCAGTGCGTCGCGAACCTTGTATATTACACCATCAACTGTATGTACAGAATACTACAGATCCCCTGGACAGTTAGATGTGATGATATTAAATATGTATGCCAAAGACACCAAAATAACCTACCCTTGTGCCACGACATTGAGAGATATCCTGAGGATATGCAGATATGCAGCATTGATGTCACCTCGGTATGTTTGTATCCTCAATATATTCCTCTTTGTTTGTTCCCATCCATGAGTCTCGAACGTCAAGCTGAGGGTTTTTCTCCAGTCAGTGCATATGGAACACAAGGATTACAGCCCGGTCACTTGGCTGCTACACTATCTCCACGTCTACAGCTTCTTTGTCTATGGCCACCACTGCAGATTCGGATGTGTGCAAAAGCGAGGTGAAGGAGGAACTGCAGCTCAAATTTCAATGCCACGCATATCTCCAACGACCTGCGGAGGTGGTCAAAACGCTCCCCGGACTTGTGTTTTTGATATCGGAGACCTAACACCCCGTCGGTGTCATTATCTACTTTCATCAGAAAACATCATCAGAGGGATTTGATCTATAAATCTCAATCAAGCAAAGACTAGTGGCCTGTATAAAGTTCGATCAGACAACAACGTATTGTCCCTTACACTGCTGGTCAGTCCATCCCCATCTAGTAAAAACTTGAGTTTCGCCTGCTCATTCCTTCTCTTTACTATCGTCTTAAACTCACAATCAACTCCACATTGGCAGTCAACATGCGCCTACTTTTTGCTTGTCTTGCTCTACTGGGCCTCGCACCTTTCATGCATGCTATGCCCGCCGGTGTGGGTACTATCGTGATCTGCTTCGAATGAATGCTAATTGCGTATACTTATCTAGCCTAATTCTGGCGCACTGATGAGGGTTCACGGACCTCCTTTTAATCAGAAGGTTAATTCCCAAGGCAGCGTCCCTGTGACGGTGACGGTGAAATTTCCCCCACCATTTGACGGGGAAAAATTTGCTTCCCCTGCGAGCAGTATCGAGTCGGAAAGGGTTAGGAACAGGATGAACAGACTAATCGCCATACTTAAGGGGCTGTATCGGGATCACAGAGAGCTAGATCAGGGAGTAGACTTCCAATATGTGAACGAGTTTCGCCAACCTCAGGACCCTTCTCTTTCCAAATTTTTCAAAGTCGTCATTTCAGGACCCTTCTATCCTTGCCCCGATATTTCTCCCTGTCATTTCCAAGTTCCTTACGACACGCGCAAACTTCCGAAGATGGTCACCGCCTAAGAATATGAGGAGGGATATTGAATGGAGCTAGGCATACTTAGTACTTAGTAATTGACTTATTGCGAGAAGAAAGGAATTCAACGTTACTATTGAGCCAGGAAATTATCCGAGCAGTTCTAAAAAATTTTGTGGGAAATATTGCTAACCTGCAAATCGGTCCGGACTCTTCCGACTTTTCTGGTTTCCATCTACCGTGAAGAATGAGCGGGAGTCTCATCTCTGCTGTCTCCTGGGTAAAACGTGGTGTCGCTCTTCAAAATCCCTCTCAATACGTCTTGGATGACCATGAACTGGAGCGCGTCAGTGCGTTGGCAAGGATTGAGCTGGAGGATGCTCAAGTAGAGCTTAAAAGAGCACACGAAGCTGCGAAGAGTATGGGAAAGAGTGATTTGGATGAGGAGGATGTGGAAAGTGATCTTGAAGTTGAGGTGATTGAAGGCGATAAGAATGGAGACGAGGATGATTGGGTTGAGTGAGCAATTTGGTTACATCGTGAATGAACTTGGTTTTGATGAGTTCGCTGTGCAGTGAAGACGAGGATGCAATGGATGTGGACAGCGATGCTCCCTCAAAAAAAGCGACAACTCCAAAAGTGACAACAAAAGACGATGATCTCTCTCAATATAACCTGGACGATTATGATAATGACACACCGGGAGATAGTAAGTATTTCGTGTTAATCTCATCGAATTCGGCTTCAATGCTGTCAATCCACAGATATAAGTCATTTCAGTAATATCAATAATATTGCACTTTACAAAAACAACGACGAAGATCCTTATATTACACTAAAGGTAAATTAAACGACTTCTCCCTCTATGCTCTTTTCTAATTTGCTCGGACTTCCTCCAGGATGATGAAGATCAAGGCGAAATGGAGCGCGCGGAGCTCGAAGTTCTACCTTCCGACAATCTTCTCGTCGTTGCAAAAACCGAAGACGAAACTTCGCAACTCGAAATCTACGTCTATGAGGAATCTGAAGCCAATCTATACGTCCACCATGATCTTATGTTACCAAATTTCCCTCTATGCCTCGAATGGCTTGACTTTCCACCCACTTCCTCGTCATCGAGTATGAACAACGATCCTACAAACTCCGGCTTTGGTAACTACATCGCTGTTGGCACACTCGACCCCGAAATCGAAATATGGTCTCTCGATATTGTGGAAGCGATGTACCCAAACAGCGTCCTGGGTCGACCAGACAAAACAAAAGCCCACATCCCACTCCCGCTCGGCACAGGCAAGAAAAAGAAGAAAAAAACGAAATCGAGACAGGCTGAAAAAGCGTACCACGTCGATGCGGTGTTGGCGCTGAGCTGGAATAAGAAACAGAGGAATTTACTTGCGAGTGCGAGTGCGGATAAAACGGTGAAGTTGTGGGATTTGAGCAGGGATCCGACGATTAGTGGAGGAGAGGGTGGTGCGTTACGGAGTTTTGATGTTCATAAAGATAAGGTGCAGGGTGTACAGTGGAATGAGATGGATCCAGCGGTATTGTTGACTGGAAGCTATGATCGGACAGTGAGGACGTTTGATTCGAGAGCCCCGGAAGGAGGTGTTGGTGCGTTTTTGGGAAGTGATGTCGAAGCACTGAGGTGGGATCCATGGAATGAGAGTGGGTTTTATGTATGTGTTGGTTCCTGCTCGTTTCAAGGACCTCATACTGATCAAATTCTCCAAGGTCTCACTCGAGAACGGACTTGTCCTCAACTTTGACGCTCGTACACTCTCTTCGAGCTCGAATCTCAGTCAACCTTCGCCAGCGCGGTTCACGCTCCAAGCACACGACGGTGCTGCTTCTGCTCTGGATGTCAACCCACATATAAAAGGCTGCATCGTCACAGGTGGAAGCGACAAGCTAGTTAAAGTGTGGAATATTGAAGCAAGTGAGAACAGCAAAGGCGGGAAGAATAATATCAATGTCAGTCTGGTACAATCGAGGGATTTGGGTGTGGTATGTATTCTTTCTGATTTATTTTTCATTGATTTTCCAAATGCTTCACTCGATCACCCACACTCACTTGCTTCACAGGGCAAAGTCTTCTCCACCTCCTTCTCTCCTGACTCACCCCTCACGGTCGCTGCCGGAGGGTCAAAAGCGAAATTGCAGATATGGGACGTTGCATCGAATGCGGCTGCTAGGAAGGCTCTTGGTGGGAAGTTGAGAGAAGCTGGGAAGGTGTTGAGTGAAAGAAATACAGGAGAGGGAGGTGTTGTTGGGCTGGTTAGTGATGGAGAGGAGAGCGATGATGATGATGGTGATGGTGGGGATGAGTGACGAGGGACACAGTTAGTAGGTAGTAGGAATAGCTTACGGCCGTCTCCAATCCAATGCTTAATCGGAATCAGCGTACAATAAAACTTTCGAGGGTAAAATAAAAAAAAGCAAATGGACAAGTCCGGATTTGAACCGGAGACCTTTCGCAAGCAAGATACGCATGCAAAGCGAACGCGATAACCCCTACGCTACATGCCCATAAGAAAGTGATCTTTGTATGCATATCTGTACTGCCAATCTTTACCTCTTTGGATTATACTTATCTCTCGATAGTCTTGTAGATGGAACATAACAAACTCATCAATACAAAAACCATTTCTCCAGTCATAGACCGGGCTATCATTGAGTGGTGGTGAAGGCGGCAGGTATGTAACAAGTGGCATCTTTGTTCCCTCAATTTGAGTACCAGAAATGTGTGGGATACCCAATGAAGATATTGAGAATTTGAGTAAAGCAATCGATGAATCAAAGCTTAGCCTGAGCCTGGGTTTTTAACATTATTGCATTGGCAGTACTTAGAGATAGCGAATCGCGACGGATAATTTCCATATTTAGTAATTTGTCACGAAATTCAGAAACCGGATTTATAATTGAGTACTTACGCCTAATGCTTAAGCTCTTGTGTAGTACAATTGAATAGCCCGCAATCACCATTTTTGAAGCAAATATCCAAGGCTTGCTGAAGTCAAGCCGAGCCTGTATCCAATTTTCTTGAGAAAATTAACACAGAGAAATGAATTCTTGGATGTTCCCGGCGCTTGACAGTGATCCTCCAATCAGATTTTTTCGCCACTTGCCCTTCCAAACTTCGCCCGCACTCCCGAAACCGGGAAAACCGGCACAGCATGACCAGTATTGTGGGCTCTACAATCAGCTCAACTATCTTTTCTGCAAACTCGACTTCTTTAGGACTCAATGAACGAACAGCTTTCTTCATGGACAACTTATTCGCTATAGGCTTTGGTCTTTGTCTTCGCCTAGTCATCACTCTCATCTCACAAGACTCCCCATCGTCGTTGAAAGTAACGGGAACGCTGGTCGGACTCTGGGAGGGAATTGTTCTGCTGCATTTTACACAAAAATGGCCTCGTTCTTATGACCCGTATGTGGCTTATGGTGTGAGGATGTTTGTGGATCTGATGGTAACTGAGAGCGTGCCGAGAATGGTGTTGGTAGCGATATGGACTGGGTTAGGAATGGTGTTGGCGGATGTTGGGCCTGGAGTTTGGAAAGATTCAGGAGGAAGGAGGATCTGGAGTCGGTTCAAGAGGGATGTGAAGGTTCTCGGGAGAAGGATGCCTGGAATGCCCAAGATAGCCATACCGTATTTATATCGACCGCGGACAGTCAGATTCGTTCCTTCATCGAGGAGCCGAACGTCGTCTGCGGTATCTCCGACATCGTCTGTGCTCTCTGGACCGACCTACTCTGCTGTTTCAACAGCCACTGCGCCTACTGCGACAACAAGAACAGTTCCTCGATTTGTTGGCACTCCTGCTCCGTCTGTTTCTTCCACGACCACGACGACGAGTACAACGGTATCCTCTGTGACGCCTCAAGAACCTGCCGGACCGACAGTGTCTATCCATCCTCCAACACCTGGCACAACGCCTACACCACGCAAGACCCGGGTACCCGGGCATTTCATGCGCGACTCTGAGACGGAAACGGAGATCAGTGCCCTACCGAGGAACAGGAGAATTCCTTACGTAGGAACTTTGTCAAATTCGTCTGGCTCTGCTTCTGGATTGACGACAGACAACGAGCAACTGGGTAGCTCTCGCCGGTCTAAATATTCTTTCTTCCCTGCTAGTACCAAAAAGCCTGATTTGAGGCTCACGGAATCCGATTCGGACGACGACAACGACGATTCTTCTTCTACCACTACAGAAACACCTACCCCAGATGCGGGTACATTGCGGGATATATCTATGGAAGTCGTTGAAGCTGCTGAAGCTGAGCAGGCAGAGCAGATTACACCAACGCAGTCGCCTTCGAAAACTACACATCCTACTCTTCCTGACCTTCCCAAACACACAAACAGCGACACCAACGTACTGCTCTTGACTGGATTGGGTGATTCCACTGCGCCTAAAACGCCTCTTCCGCCTGTTGATCAGGTTCCCGATATTCCAGATGCCGACGTTGACGATGAAAGTTGGGAAAAGGTCGAGAGGGATGGTGCGGATGCGGTAAAGGATAAGGTTGAGATGAAGTCATCTAATTCGAAACGAAAGGCCAAGGCTCATGATGACAATCTCGAGACCCAGAGCGAGTTTAGCGTGAAAAGTAAAGGAAAGACAAAATCTGTCATGCCTGAGCATGGGCCTGAGCCAATCCTTAGCTATCAAGCCACACCTCAACCGCCTACCCCACCGATAACCACCAAGACACCAGAACCCATCACCCCTGTTCCTCCGCCCCAGCTTCCACTCAAAGATACTCAAATTCCTCCCAATACAATAAAGTCGTCCTCTTTCTTCGATTTTTCTGACAATAAAGACCCCAAATCTGCACTCGTCAACTCTGAGAAACCCGAGAAGGCCATGTCCGACCCCGGATGGCTTGACGCTTTTATCGGGAAGAAGAACAAAGCGGGTAAAGGAACGAAGACAAAATCTGTCGTGTCGGCTGTTTCCTCGGTCGCGGGGATCACAGATGCGTTTATCAAACCGTCCACATCTGGAGCTGGATTAACAGGTGCAGGTACTGGAGGTGGTGTTGGACGGGAGATTGGTCGGTCGTCGTTAAGTGGGAGTGCAACGCCTGTTGGAAAAGATGAAATCAAAGGGGGTCTTTGGAATAATCCTTGGGGAAGTACCAACGCTACCACGAAGGCTCCCTCGGAAATGAACGCAGTCACCTCGACGGTGGATAAAACCAAATCGGAAAGATCTCAGCGCTCTCCGCCACCGAGGTTCTCCGCCATATATCCTGACAGCTCTGTGAAGGTCGTACCAGATGGTTCTGTATCGGGTTCTGGGTATCAGGATATGGGTGCTGTCAAGGAGAAGGATGCAGGATCGGTTGTTGGCGGTGGTGCTACTACTCTTGGTTCTGGTATTGCTGGCAAGGAAGGTACTGGAGCCATTGGAGGGGACCGTACATCAACTCCCTCCCCGACCTCTCGTTCCGTCAAAGCTACTTCAACGAAAGCTCCTTCCACCAGAGCTCCTTCCGTCAAAGCTCTCTCCACTGTCTCTGTCTCTCCCAAAAACGAACTTGAACCCGAACTGACGCAGTCCCAGGAACCTCAGCCGACGACACTCAACGCTAAGCCTGAAACAAGAATAGAGGGAGAGTCATCTGGCCTTCCCGGACACAATAACCAGAATGAAACGGCCGACTCGAACGAGGCGGTTGAAGATGAGGAGAAAACTGAAGAGGCGAAGGCGAATTTAGAAGAAGAAGAAGTTGAAGAGCCGGAAACGGACTCTGAGATCCTTCGCAAAGATGCACCTGCGTCTGAACGATTGAACGTCTCGTTGGATTTGTTGAGGCAAATCGATGGGCTGAGGAAGATTCTGAAGAAGGGAGATGGCGGGGATGATAAGCAGATTGCGAAGCAGATCCGAAAGTATGAGAAGAGAGTCGAGAGAGTTTCCTGTACAGGTGTGTGGTCGGTTTCGAAACATCATTCAAAAACCTCGCGGAATTGTCTTTGGGCGAAGAATTACTGACTGTTTGTGTTCATCTCTCTTTTCTCCTCCTCTCTCCATGTTCTGTCACCCAGTCTTGCCCAAAGACCTCAAAGAGCCCAACAAAATCGAAATCGCTCAAAATACCAGCCCGAAGGTCGCCGCGGAGCAAATCGAAGGTAGAATGTGGATGTTGCTAACAAATAAGGAAGCCAGGGATAGAGAGTATGATAACCTCGAGGTGACCATGCCCAAGGGAGCAAAGGCGAAACCAATCAAATCGGCAGTCATTACGACGTTGGATGGGTATGCTGTTTAGAAAATTCATTATCGCGCTTTTCTAATCGTCTATAAACTCCGCTGCCTTGCTTGATAGACATGGCCTCCAATACCGTGAAGATCGTAACAACGCTCGACTATTTATGATCGCCATTCCGTTCGCGGATGGTTTGGAGGAAAATAGCGAATCGTAAAACTCGTACAAGAACCCCTTCCCCTCCTCCCTCTTTTTCTAGACCTGTGACCGGAACGAAATCTTGTTACATTTTTACTTCTACGTTTCACAGACTACCCTGGGTACCGGAGAACACCTACGACAAAACGATTCGAAGGATATAACATGATGAAGGAAGCACGACTCAATCATTGGATGTGTGGTTTTTTTGCCACTCTTTCATGACATAATTCTATACGGATATACCTACACCATGACTATCTATTCATGCCTATCTTCACCCTGTGTGACGCCTCCGCATCCGCCTAACTTGATAATCCACTTCCACCCCTGTTGATTTTATCCTTGCTACACACCAAGCTATGCTGTATCTGATTTGATTTCTCTTTCTCTTCTTCGCTCTTTTCCTTGCTGTTCTGTATTGTCCTCTGTTTTTCTATCATTCTTCTTTTTATTTTTATCCAATGTCTCTCTACTAGTATCCAATTCTGGATTCCTAACCTCGAATAGAAACTGGAATGAAAGTTCAAACTAGACTAACAAGGTGAGCGCTGGATGTATCGATGCGCTAGAGAAACGATGAATACCCTGATCTTATCCATTGGCTCGCCCCTTCTCACAAAGCGCGTATGGTAAACCTTTCCTGATGATTTTTCTTCTTATCCCCTTACACTCTCTTCAAGGCTCGAACACTCTTGGCACCTTGACAACTCATTGAACTCAGCGGTAACGAAATAGAGTCATGAATAATCTACTGTCAGCCATCACGAACGAATCTCCATTTTGTGTCAGAACATGGATTTTTCTGCATCCCCTCCGTTCCGAATTGTTGCCCAGTGTCGTCTAATACCCCTTGCACTTGGGTGTTCGTTACTCATTGCTATAAGAAATGAAATTGATTTCCCGCTAGATTACACTATTCGTACGGTTTCTAGTTGTGTTGAACAACTATGATTCCCTGCTACATCCGAGACAGTGCGCACAAATATGACAACAATGTACGATTACACGGTCGTATGCCAACCTCGTTCCCAAACTCAAATAGAAACAGGAATGAAGGTAAATTGGGCTTTGGAGCTGCTCGGGTTAACGAGAACATTCTGAAGACCAGTAAGTCAATAACGGTGTTCACAGAGAAGTGAGCATGAGATTCACATTGTTACCGTCGAGGTTCCAGAACAGCCGAGTCCCGTCGTTTGCCATGATGTATCCAGTCCAATAAAAGTTGGATATACTAGGAAAATAATGAGCAACAGTAAGATACTACAATGAGAAGATAAATTCACAGTTTCACTCCAGTAATGATCCACTGCGCGGAACTTCCAGAGTTAGCCACTACATTGGATCCCTGAGTAGCGGGGGTATTGTTGGTCCTCGCTTGGCCAGCAAAAGTAGTGAAAGCTGTAAGAACGCCGTCACCAGAAACTTGCCACTGTTCATCAACGGATAAGTAGTCAGTGAACGAGCTCATGATGAGATAAGGAACTAGAACAAAAGACAGTAACACTGCTCTGTTGACTTACTACTTGCCTGCTGGATGTATTCACAGTGATGTTTCCTCCAGCGAAAGAGGGAGCGGCCAGAACCAAGGTAGGGTTACTGCTAGTAACATGGATGTTGTAGAGTCCAGGGGGAAGAGCAACTGACATGATGAATATGAAATGAGCTTCGTTAATTAGTGCGAAAGCAAAAGTAAGTGAGGTCGAAGGCTCGTTGTATCTTACAGGTAAACTTCGCTCAGAATTTATACTTCGATGGAGACTAGTAGAAATTACAAACCGTTCAAGGTTTATTGAGTGAGTTCTTGGTCATCAAGAACTTCTGGAACTGTAGTTCCCCATTTAATGACAAAAACAGAAAATTTGTGCTACTAAAGCCGAGGTTTCCCTCCAGCAATCAAAAATTGGAAAGCAAAAAGTAGGGGAGACATAGCGTGAATCAACTTCCGTGAAATCTTGGTCCATGCAAGCTTTCTGTTTTGCTGGAGTACCTGTTGATCTTCGTTCGGATGAAAGAGACTACCGAGATTCAGTCGATATACTGGTTGGTTCGGTTGCCACTCCGGGGTAAGCGTTGTAGAATTGATAGAATTGATATCAGGGGCTCAAGATAATGGATGGATTCTTTGACTTCCAAATCCGAGTGGTCATGCCTACAAGATATTGAAACGTCAGCCCAGCAGCCTTTGAAAAAACGGACTAGTCATTATGACTCATATTCTAGTTCAGGTCCAACATTCCATTGACCTCGGACTATCTTTGACAACATTTACAAACGTTCTTTTGAAAAAACAAATGAGCCTCTTCGCATTTCACTATTGTCCTTAGTATAGGTTAAGTATAGGTTAAGTCACGGTGCACAAATCCCCGAGGACAGCAGGAAGCCTGAGGGCCGTGTGATGAATCCCAATGCTAAAAACAAGTCGAAGTTACTATGACAGAATGAGGCAGAGACCTCCCAGTACCCATTTCCTTGAACCAAGATGTTGGAGATAGACCTTGTAGTGCTGACTAGCGGTATTTGAGATTGCCGACCTATCTCGCAGGTTTTGGGCGTGCCGCGTTGTCCTAATGATCTTAATGGCAAGTTTGGGAGTGAAGAGGCAGTGACTCTTTTTGGGTCAATCTACTCATTACCCCAAACTTCAAAGTACGTTTATGCTTACTTGGTCCAATCCGACGTATCGCAAAAGTTTCTCCGGGTTGAAGGAATGATCAACTTGCTTGACATGAACTCTAACTATCGTGGATAAATGCGAGGCTCCTATGAGACCGTCATTCGGGGAAGTATGAGAAGCTAATAAGGTAATATTGGTGGAGATATTTGATGTATTGCATCAGAAACTTATTTCCCTCCTCTTTGGAGCATGAACAAGGAACTCGGAGTGTCGGGGGTTAGCCTTGGTACATCAGAAACGATACCGAATTTGCCGAGAGTAAAAGCTTCTCCTCGTCGACACATGTTTGTACTAGCTCAAGACGTCGAACAGATTGATATCGGGGCAACTGCTGAAGTGGACACGAAGACTTCGACAAGTTCATGTGTGATGCACCGGCGTGGAGTTGTCACATCACTATCCTGCTCTTCTCAAAACCTAGTCAAATCCAAGTATCAATCTCGGAGCAATCATCTGTGCATATAGGGCTTTTGCTCTTCTGAATATTCCCTCAAGTCCTATAGTTTAAGGGAATTGATACAAATTACCTATTCTAGGCTTGTAAAATATGCTTTGTACCGTGTGAATCTAGTTCAACCCACCAGTGATTAATGATACTAGGACCGAACAGGCTAGGACATGTTGCATTAAGCGTCACGGTAATGGGCGAGATTATGATATCTTACGAAGTCCTTCCGAGTGGTTGAGAAAGGTACTCAAACAAAATCATGCCCCTTAGATGTGACTTCAAAATTGGGAGTTGAACTTTAGTTCGATGTACCGAAACTAAGCCATGAGTCATAGTGAGTCCTACTATGGAGCACGCAATCGATGCGCGATAACTCAATACTTTAACGGCACTTGAGAATCTCGGTAGCGTTTTCCGCCCGAATTCAAAGGTTGGAAAGACAGAAAGCTTGCATGCACCAGAAAGACGATATTGATTCTCCAACGTCGCAACTACTGGTTCCTATCGCCAATTTTGAGCTCACATGGGAGGGGAGGGCTTTTGTAAAGCACTTGTCCGCCAGAATTCATGATACTTTCAAATCTGAACGAGGCTATCGCTGAGGTATAAATACTGAGCAAAATCTGCCTTCAAGAACTATCGAGCCACTGTCCTCAATCACTTTACTAACACACAAACCAGCAAAGCTCACTTCATATTCATCATGTCTGTCGCCCTTCCTGCTGGACTCTACAACATTCAGGTTACTAGCAGTAACCCTGCCTTAAATCTGGCCGCTCCCTCCTCTGCTGGAGGAAATATCACTGTGAATACGTCCAGCAGCCAAGTAGTAAGTCAACAGAGTTTCATTGCGTTATGTTTTAGCACTGACTACTTATCCATTGATGAACAGTGGCAAGTTTCTGGTGACGGTGTTCTTACAGCTTTCACTACTTTTGCTGGCCAAGCGAGGACCAACAACTCGCCTGCTGCTCAAGGGACCAACGTGGTCGCTAACTCTGGAAGTCCCGCGCAGTGGATCATTACTGGAGTGAAACTGTGAAGCTGTTTTCCGAACCAAGTATTATACTCTTGCTCATTACTTCGTAGTATTTCCAACTCTTATTGGACTGGATACATCATGGCAAACGATGGGACTCAGCTGTTCTGGAACCTTGACGGTAACAATGTGAGCCTCATGCTCACTTCTCTGTGAACACCGTTATTGACATACTGGTCTTCAGAATGTTCTCGTTAACCCGAGCAGCTCCAAAGCCCAATTTACCTTCACTCCTGTTTCTATTTGAGTTTAGAAATGAGGTTGGAATACGACGGTGTAATCATACATTGTTTTCATATTTATGCGCACTGTCTCGGATGTACCAGGGAACCATAGTTGTTCAACACAACACAGAAACCCTACACTGAATAGTCTAGTCCAGCTGGAAATCAATTTCATTTCTGATTTAAGAGCAATGAGTTACGAAAAGCGAAGGGATAATAGACGCGTAGGAGTGACACCGCACTGGAGAATAGAGCAATTCGGAACGAAGGGCTTGCGAAAAGCAGACTGACTAGATCTCGTGGCAATCCTCCGTGTTTTTGTTTTTCTTACTTGTATAATAGTGACCTGCTTCGCAGGAGAGTAGCGAAGTTGAACAAGTTATCAGATTGGTGGCCAAAGCGATTCAGAACGAAGGAAATGCAGGAATCTGTGAAAGCTAACAGTAGATCACTAATTATAGCTAGTGAAACTTGCTGTCCAGTCTGGCGAGCTCCCGGGCCGTCCTAGATGTGAAATTCACCATATATCATTGTGTGAGATTCTGAAAAGAGCCATTCAAAAAAATTTTACGATGACTATGGCAGTCAGGTCCCCAGTCGCATGCAGCCTTGTGTCAGTCTATATCGGCATCGTTAGCACGATGTTCATTGGTCAATATTACATATGTAGAGACTACTGTAAGTATGTGATTCCTCAGAGGCGCACGGACTAGTGCAAACGACTCGTATTGTAACTACCTGTAGAGTGGAGTAGGCAGTCGGGGACTATCTAGGTTTAAATAACGCGAACCGGATCTCAAAAACGGGAGCAAAGTAAGTAAAACACGAAATTATAGGTTACGACCGGAGTCTGGCATATGGACAACCACTGCCACATACACCGATCAGGGCTCTGTCCAGTGTCCACACAACTCCTCAACGACGTCTCCCCGACGTCCTACTCTCGACAATATAGATCGAGCAAGGTAATGAGCATTGACATTCGGAAGACCTTGAGAGTATTTCAGGAATCGGGGGCCTCAAACTGCCTTACTGGCAGTTTAGGAAATAAGACAACTTAGTGAAGCATGCCACCTCTGGGCCCTCCCGCCCAACCGCATCGCAGCTGACCGTAGTTCTCCAGGATCTCCTTAACGCTAGGGGCCGAAAGCCCTCTGTCTACATAGAATACGCTAGACTATATAAATACAGGGGCATCACACTGAGTTCCAAGACAATCCAATTCTCAGGCTGATGGAATTCCGCAGCGTTTGTAAATACTGGGTGTCCATAACCTCTCACGACCTTCTCACTTTTATCCAACAAACTCAGCCTTTCGTACGTAGTATGTGGACGTTGCTAACGAATAAGGGGCGCGGAATTGAGGTGATGATAGCATCAAGGTGAATATGCCCAGGCGAAACCAATCAAATTGGCAGTCATGCCGACATTGGATCGATATGCTGTTCAGGAAATTTGTTATCGCGCTTTCATAATCGTCTTTCAACACTCCTGCACTACTTGATGGATATGGCCTTCAATACTGTGAACATCGCAACAACGCGATAATATTCATCACTAAGTTTCCGTTCACGGATGATTCGGGGGATAATACTAGCGAATCGCGGAACTCGCACAAGAACCCCTTCCCCTCCTCCCTCTTTTTTCTAGACCTGTGACCGGAACGAAATCTTGTTACATTGTTACTTCTACGTTTCTCAGACTACCCTGGGTACCGGAGAACACCTACGACAAAACGATATGGAGGATATGACATGATGATTCACGAAGGGAGGAAGGAAGCACGACTCAATCACTGTTGGATGTGTGGTTTGCGCCACTCTTTCATGATACAATTCTATACGGATATACCTACACCATGCCTCAGAGAGTAAATACGCCTTTCTTCACCCTGTTCATACGCCTCTGCATCCACTAGATTTGATAATTCACGTCCATCCCTGCTGCAATCATTATTGCGACTCATGCGCCAAGCTATGCTGTATCTGATTCGATTTCTCTTCTTCGCTCTTTTCCTTGCTGTTCTGTATTGCCCTCTGTTTTTCTATCATTCTTCTTTTCATTTTTCTTCATTGCTTCTCTACTAGTATCCAATTCTGGATTCCTAACCTCGAATAGGAATTGGATCGAAAGTTCAAACCAGATTGACAAAGTGAGCGAGGGACGTCTCGATACGATAGAGAAACGCTGAGTTCCCTGATCTCATTCATTGTTTGACGTGAGTGATTTCAGGCTTTCAGCCACTGAGCGCTCCTCGCTTGCGCATATGGTGAATGCTTTTCACAAGCCCTTCGTTCCGAATTGCTCAATTCTCCAGTGCGGTGTCACTCCTACGCGTCTAATATCCCTTCGCTTTTCGTAACTCATTGCTCTTAAATAAGAAATGAAATATTTCCAGCTGGACTACACTATTTGTAGGGTTTCTGTGTTGTGTTGAACAACTATGGTTCCCTACTAGTACATCCGAGACAATGCGCACAAATCTGACAACAATGTACGATTACACCGTCGTATTCCGACCTTATTCCTAAACTCAAATAGAGACAGGAGTGAAGGTGAACTGGGCTTTGGAGCCACTCGGGTTAACGAGAACATTCTGAAGACCAATATGTCAATAACGGTATTCACAGACTCGGAGAAGTGGGCATGAGGCTCACATTGTTACCGTCAAGGTTCCAGAACAGCTGAGCCCCATCGTTTGTCATGATGTATCCGGTCCAATAAGAGTTGGAAATACTACGAAGTAATGAGCAAGAAGTATAATATTTGGTTCGGAAAACAGCTTCACAGTTTCACTCCAGTAATGATCCACTGCGCGGGACTTCCAGAGTTAGCGACCACGTTGGTCCCTTGAGCAGCAGGCGAGTTGTTGGTCCTCGCTTGGCCAGCAAAAGTAGTGAAAGCTGTAAGAACACCGTCACCAGAAACTTGCCACTGTTCATCAATGTATAAGTAGTCAGTGCTAAAACATAACACAATGAAACTCTGTTGACTTACTACTTGGCTGCTGGACGTATTCACAGTGATATTTCCTCCAGCAGAGGAGGGAGCGGCCAGATTTAAGGCAGGGTTACTGCTAGTAACCTGAATGTTGTAGAGTCCAGCAGGAAGGGCGACAGACATGATGAATATGAAGTGAGCTTTGCTGGCTTGTGTGTTAGTAAAGTGATTGAGGACAGTGGCTCGATAGTTCTTGAAGGCAGATTTTGCTCAGTATTTATACCTCAGCGATAGCCTCGTGCAGATTTGAAAGTATCATGAATTCTGGCGGACAAGTGCTTTACAAAAGCCCTCCCCTCCCATGTGAGCTCAAAATTGGCGATAGGAACCAGTAGTTGCGACGTTGGAGAATCAATATCGTCTTTCTGGTGCATGCAAGCTTTCTGTCTTTCCAACCTTTGAATTCGGGCGGAAAACGCTACCGAGATTCTCAAGTGCCGTTAAAGTATTGAGTTATCGCGCATCGATTGCGTGCTCCATAGTAGGACTCACTATGACTCATGGCTTAGTTTCGGTACATCGAACTAAAGTTCTCCCAATTTTGAAGTCACATCTAAGGGGCATGATTTTGTTTGAGTACCTTTCTCAACCACTCGGAAGGACTTCGTAAGATATCATAATCTCGCACATTACCATGACGCTTAATGCAGCATGTCCTAGGTATCATCTTCTGTCAACACCTGTTCGGTCCTAGTATCATTAATCACTGGTGGGTTGAGCTAGATTCACACGGTACAAAGCACATCTTACAAGCCTAGAATAGGTAATATGAATGAATTCCCTTGAACTATAGGACTTGAGGGAATATTCAGAAGAGCAAAAGCCCTATATGCATAGATGATTGATTCAATCTGAGATCGATACTTGGATTTGATCAGGTTTTGAGAAGAGCAGGATAGTGATGTGACAACTCCACGCCGGTGCATCACACATGAAGTCGAAGTCTTCGTGCCCACTTCAGCAGTTGCCCCGATATCAATCTGTTCGACGTCTTTAATTAGTACAAACATGTGTCGACGAGGAGGAGCTTCTACTCTCGGCAAATTCGGTATCGTTTCCGATGTACTAAGGCTCCGAGTTCCTTGTTCATGCTCCAAAGAGGAGGGAAATAAGTTTCTGACGCAATACATCAAATCTATTCACCAATATTACCTTATTAGCTTCTCATACTTCCCCGAATGGCGGTCTCATAGGAGCCTCACATTTATCCACGATAGTTAGAGTTCATGTCAAGCAAGTTGATCATTGCTTTAAACCCGGAGAAACTTTTGCGATACGTCGGATTGGACCAAGTAGTCATACACGCACTTTGGTAATGAGTAGATTTTCCCAAAAAGAGTCATTGCCTCTTCACTCGCAACCTTGCCAGTAAGACCATTAGGACAATGCGGCACGCCCAAAACCTGCGAGATAGGTCGGCATTCTCAAATACCGCTAGTTAGCGTTAGCGGTTTATCTCCAATATCTTGGTGCAAGGAAACGGGTACTCGGAGGTCTCTGCCTCGTTCTGTCATAGTAACTTCGACTTGTGTTTAGCATTGAGATTCATCACACGGCCCTCAGGCTTCCTGCTGTCCTCGGGGATTTGTGCACCCGTGACTTAGACTATACCAAGGCCAATAGTGAACTGCGAAGAGGCTCATTTGTTTTTTTTTGAAAATAACGTTTGAACTTTGCAAATGTTGTCACAGAAAGTCCGAGGTCAATGGAATGTTGAACCTGAACTAGAATATGAGTCATAATGACCAGTCCGTTTTTCAAAGGTTGCTGTGCTGACGTTTCAATATCTTGTAGGCATAAACACTCGTATTTAGAAGTCAAAGAATCCATCCCCCTGATATCAATTCTATCAATTCTACAATGCTTACTCCGGAGTGGCAACCGAACCAACAAGTATTTCGACTGAGTCTCGGTGGTGTCTTTCATCCGAACGAAGATCAACAGGTACTCCAGCAAAACAGAAAGCTTGCATGAACCAAGATTTCACGGAAGTTGATTCATTCTATGTCAACTACCAGTGGTACTTGTCACCAATTTTCAGCTCACATGGGAAGGCCCAACTTGGGAGGGCTTTTGTAAAGCACTTATCTGCCAGAATCTATCGTACTTTCCAATTCGTACGAGGCTATTGCTGAGGTATAAATATTGAGCAAAATCTGCCTTCAAGAACTATCGAGCCACTGTCCTCAATCACTTTACTTACACACAAGCCAGCAAAGCTCACTTCATATTCATCATGTCCGTCGCTCTTCCTGCTGGACTCTACAACATTCAGGTTACTAGTAGTAACCCTGCCTTAAATCTGGCCGCTCCCTCCTCTGCTGGAGGAAATATCACCGTGAATACGTCCAGCAGCCAAGTAGTAAGTCAACAGAATTTTATTCTGTTATGTTTTAGTTCCTTATCTCATCATGAGCTCGTTCACTGACTACTTATCCATTGATGAACAGTGGCAGGTTTCTGGTGATGGCGTTCTTACAGCTTTCACCACTTTTGCTGGCCAAGCGAGGACCAACAACTCGCCTGCTGCTCAAGGGACCAATGTGGTCGCTAACTCTGGAAGTCCCGCGCAGTGGATCATTACTGGAGTAAAACTGTGAAGCTGTTTTCCCAACCAAGTATTATACTCTTGCTCATTACTTCGTAGTATTTCCAACTCTTATTGGACCGGATACATCATGACAAACGATGGGACTCAGCTGTTCTGGAACCTTGACGGTAACAATGTGAGCCTCATGCCCACTTCTCCGAGTCTGTGAACACCGTTATTGACATACTGCTCTTCAGAATGTTCTCGTTAACCCGAGCAGCTCCAAAGCCCAGTTTACCTTCACTCCTGTTTCTATTTGAGTTTAGGAATGAGGTCGGCATACGACGGTGTAATCGTAAATTGTTGTCATAGTATTTGTGCGCACTGTCTCGGATGTACCAGTTGTTCAACACAACACAGCAACCCCACGAATAGTGTAGTCCAGCTGGAAATCAATTTTTATCTTACAGCAATGAGTAACTAACAGGCGAGGGATAGCTCATCAAACGCGTATAAGTGAAACTGGGCGGAACGAAGGGAAATGCAAAAAATCCATGTTCTTACACAAAATGGAGACTCGTTCGCGACCGATTGGCATGGCTGACAGTAGATTACTCATGACTCTAGTTTGTTACTGCTGAGTTCGATGAGCTGTATGTGCCATCGAGAGAGAGAATAAGTATTCGCAGAAAACAAATGAATATGATGAACAGATGGATGGTTGCAGCCTGAGCGATGAGGGTAAGATGCCAGTGAATACACCTAGCGTGCTTTGCATTTTCCTCACTCTCCCACCCAAATCAAACGGAGATAGTAGCATAGCCAGCCCACACCCTTGAGCGGCAGCTCTCCCCTTTATTCACCATTGCAGTCTGAGCTCAACGAGATCTGCAGCTTTCTCTAGGCCGCTCATCGCAGCTGACGACCGTGTTCTCTCCATGATCTCCTTGACACTGGGAGTCGAAGGCCCTCCAGTGGGCCCCAACCTCGTTCTAGTCGTTACAAACCTACATTTCAGTCACGGTCCACAGTCCACCTGACGAAATGAATATATATCAGTAAACCGCCGCTGATTGATGCCGCAACAATCCAGAGGAGTATAAACTCGCACGACCCCTCAATATTCAAATTGTAGCCTTTGCATCGAGGATCGCAACAACGCGCTACTTATTGAGCACTAAACCAATCTTCGTTCGGAAAAGGGTCGGATTCGTCCTCATTTTCAAATTTTCCTCGTCTTTTCGTGTACAGTTCGCAGCTCTCCAACAGACTTGTAATTTGGATTTCAAGAATTCGTTATACGATGGATTGCGACCTTTCATGTCACATCTTTGACAACACGAGAGATGTGGAATCTTTCTACATGTGGGCATGTAGCGTAGTGGTTATCGCGTTCGCTTTGCATGTGTTCCTTGCTTGCGAAAGGTCTCCGGTTCAAATCCGGACTTGTCCATGAGGCGTTGAGCATTTGCCAGTGAAACTCTTGCAACCGGGGAACGCAACATTTTTTCAGACCGCGCTTGGTATTCAAATATTCAGTGGTTATCTACTTACTAATTGTTGTTCATACTCATTTCTTCCCTATCATCTGAACACAACCGTGCCCATTCTAGTGCGAGGCGATAGACGTAAGCTGTTTTCGAAAATTTCCAAAGGCAAGTTCAGGAAAATTATCGCACTCATGCGCATTTTTTGACGAACCTTCCATATCCAGCTTTCTCCCTATCGTCCTTTTCCATTGCTTCCCTGCGAGAGCGATTCGGTGAAGTTTGGCGTCACCATCAGGGGCGCCAGGTATATGCTTGATGGTTCTGGTAGAGCTAGAGTTTCCTGCTGATTCGAGATCGCCTAAGAGATGATTTTAGAATAACAAGAACTTGTATGAGTTAAATATCCCTGCGAAGACGAATCAGCACCCACCACTGGCATCATAAACCTGCTCAACCACCTCAGACGATATTCCAGAAAAATACGAATAGATATTATATATCTCCTCATATCCTGCAGATAGAGGAATGTAATGTAGCCTGTAGATTGAAGGGATGAGCATCGTTCACATGCATACTTAATGCATAATTTTGACTCACCAAGGCTCTATCCACTCTCCGTAAAACTCTTCGTACACTGTACTTTTGACTGGCACGCTATCAGATGCAAGGAACGCCATAAATCGACCAGAGTACGACATTCCATCGAGGTCTAATAGATATTTGTATTTCCAGTGCCCGCCTAAATTCATTTGAGGTTTCAAACGAGATCCCGGAAGACAGCGCCGACTTGCATCTACTTACCCAGCGGGATTCCTTCCGCGAATCTGTGATCTTTCATCAAATTCTCTAATCCCCCGGGATACTGCGCCGGGTTTGTAGCTTTCATGAAAGCTATATCCATGATCTCCTTGTTCAATGTGGCGTATGAGATGGACAGGTGGCGAAGGCCACCGGAGGCATCAACATCAGCTCCTGAATTACCGAGAGCACCAAGTTTGCTGAGTTCGCCAGTTTCAACTGATGTTCCTGGAGAAACCGGGGCTGATGGTAGCCGCAAAGAAGACTTGGACAACGTCGTGAGATAGAGCGAATCGACATTGATATCGACCTTCTTCAGTAGCAGGCGAAGAAGGGATAAAAACGGAGAGAACGTTAAGAGAGTCAATGACGACTGAAAACAGATGGAAGACGACGGCGAAGGTTGCATTGAGGTTGCCGTCGCTGGAACCCAAACGTCACCCACTCCTTTTCTCTCCCACCCACCTAGATTCCTCACAGCTCGATGCCTCTGGTACATCCCTGCAAACCCTGCCGGCTCGTTCCCTCCTCCGGTTGTTGCGCCACGCCAAAAGATCTTGTTGAGCTTATGAGGGGTTCCCAGCAGTGGTTCTGTGTGCACTGATTAGGAAAGAAAGAATAAACAACTTGTTGTTGAGAAGGACAAACCATTACTGCTAGCATTGATGTTGAAGGCAGAATGTGTATCATCGTTCTCCAAGCCCCAGGCAACCTCATCCTTGTCGACATCCATTATTTCACCTTTTTCTGCGTCCCAGCCATACGTATACCTAGAAGTCGATCCGTAATAGTAGTGTGACGGAATCTGCCAGTGTTACAGGGGCTTTATGAGTACATATATGCAATTAACT
Organism: Lentinula guzmanii; assembly: GCA_027919855.1. NCBI lineage: Eukaryota > Fungi > Basidiomycota > Agaricomycetes > Agaricales > Omphalotaceae > Lentinula > Lentinula guzmanii. Next base: position 74,202 of record JANVFO010000034.1, on the reverse strand, counting down.
CCTAGATGGCCACTCACCTTGATATCCGCAAAGCCACTTGCCCTCGCAGGGCTCATCACCGGATATAACTCACCCAAAGTTCTCCAGTCACTGAAAAAATGTCCTTGCATGTAATGCAAATGTGGTTCGTCGCAAAATGATTGATCATGGTATGGTGTATTGGGGGAAAATGTAAATTGCGGCGAAGTTAGCGAAGATAGGCTGGCGCGCGATGAACTCGATGAATGAGCATGGAAATTAGCAGGGTTGAAAGGATGATAAGAATCATAAGGATGCGAGGGATCATTGTGTTCACGATAAGCATTGAGTATCGGATGTGTTGAAGAATCCGACATGTGCATCCCGCTCCTAATACTACTGAAGAGCTTCCTCGCTGTACTATCTGGTGGACAGGTCCGCCGCCATGCATCCCAAACGTTACCTTCACCTTTCCAGTCAGGTCTGAATGAGGCAAGGGGTTGCATATGCGTATTGTTATCTACATGTGGGGGAGGAGTAGTGGGATTCAGCGAGAAGGGAACAATGAAATGAAATAAAGCAGAACCCATTGATTGCAAGAAGACTTACCCGTGGTAGAGTTGAACTGCATGAGTCTTTTCTCCCAAGGAACAATGACCCGCCCTTCGGCTTTGGCATTGACTGGAAAATCCATGTCTGGAAGCTAAGAAAATTGGAAATGATTGGCACTTATGAAGGTGAGAAGAAATTGATACGTACATCCTTAGCAAACCTTCCCAATATACTCTTCAATCCTTTCGCCCTAGCACTAACCTCCGAATCTACGTATCCATCCGCTTGCACACTGATGGTACTTAGTACTCCTCCTCTGACTCTAACCAAATCAATGCTAGCCAAGCCCGCAACGGCGGCAATCCGCCTTCTGATTTCCACTCCTCCTCCCTTCAGATCATAAAATGGCTGCAAGTCCCTCATCAGCCCGTCATATTCATCGATCATGATAACCTCATATTGTTGCGTAAACTCCCACCATTTGTCGAACCCCTTGGGAGGAGGCATAGCATACCGCCGTTGATACTCAGCTACAGCTGCTGCAAGTGTTTTGCTTTGCCTACTAAGTTTGGTGCGGAACCGTTGCTCTGCAAGAGACATGAGTCGAGTGATGGGATGTGTAGACCAGAAGTTGTGAGTTGACCCCGTTTCGTCAGGGGAGTCGTTTGCCACGGATGTGGTTAATTTGAGGTAGGACTTGACCAAGAATGATAAGGGTTTCAACAAGCCAAAACTGTATGAGGTGGTGGAGTCGGAGGTGCCATGAGGATAGCCAGCAAGGAGGGCAGTGTGTAGAATCGAAAGGAGAAAAAATGACAGTACACATCTGAAGAGAAATGAACGTCTACGGCGGGAGGTAAAGCTCAATTTTCGTGCTTTCATCATGAGAATGGAAACATGAACTGCCACAAAGATAGCATGGCGAAATATTTGTATTTATGCTTGAGCGATAGAGCCTGGTAGGTGGAGCATGTGGGATTGCGCGGTTGCGTGAGTAGTTTGTTTGTGTGATGGATACAGAGATTTGAAGAAAGCTGAAATGGCCAGTCATGTCATTCAATTGATTTTGTTTCGTTCCCGTTGAAACGGGGCACGCGGAGTGGTTTTTTTTTCGAACGTCCCGCCGTATTGTAGCGAGGATTTCCCATGTGCAAGTTCGTTTGGTGATGATGATGGTAATGTAGAACTTCTCAGAGCCATACTAGATGCTTGAACATATCATGAACTCGTAGGATCCGCGGTTATAATTTCAGCTTCACTCTGGAGTTCGAGCCAGCCGCGGGTCTGTGCACTTACACCACCTCGCGCAGGTAGGTGGGAGATGTATGACTTTGATGTGTAATGGGTAGTTGAAGAGATACTTGAATTCGGGGCCGAGTGAGCGCAGATTCCTACCGTAAGAAGCAGTTCAAGTTTCTCCTTGGAGAACTACAACAATTGAAAATAGTTCCTGCTTGGGATGAATCAGCGTCTTCGCACCTCAATGCCAAAGTATGGGGCTAAAGGCATAGTGCACAAGAATATCCATACCCTTTTCATCACTGGCGAGAATTATGAATGGAATTTTTTGGCACTGGCCTGGGGAAGGAACAGGAACCTCATTGAGAAAATGAGGCTAGCTGATCTAGAACTCTGCGATAAGTGTATCGATGCCAACTTGGGATTCATCATTCGTCTTGTGTTCTTGATACTATATTCTCTTCAGGCTCCTCTACTAAAGATTGACATGGTGGCATTGAACAGAATTGATACTTACTGACCTACATTACGAACCACGCGTAGGTTTTCTGTTTTAGGTTTCCCAACAATAAATCTACTCCGTACCTCATTGCGCCAGAGTGCAGATTTTTGGTTTCTGCCACCCTCCCGCCCGGGTTATATAGCATCCCTCAATGAGCTAGTTCGCGGAACAGCAGCGAAGGAATATCGTAGTTAACCCGACACCGGAAGCCAACGGAGAAAGGGGAATGCGGAAAATCTATGTTCTTATATGAACACACAGATAGACATTTGTTCATGACATTGGTAGTAAAGAACTAATTATAATTCGTCGTGTGACTTGCCGTTTAGTTCGACGAGTTCCGTCTCAAATACCAGAGCAGAGTTGGCAGGAATGATGTTTCCAAAGCCGCGCGAGCCTTGAAGGGAATGTAAGTGGGGTAGAGGAGAATTTTCAGAAAGGGTTTACCATATGCTTTGTGAGAAGGAATGATGAGCTTTCGTTTTTCCCCGACACACATTCCTTGAAGGCCCTCGTCCCAGCCTTTAATGACCTGTCCGACACCAACTATGGAGGGAGTCAGGGCAAGCAATTGAAGGTTTCGAAGCGTATACTTACGCTTCAAAGGAAGAGGACTTCCGCGGTCGTGGCTGGAAAGAGTTAGCCCTCATAAATCAGGAAACGATTACTCAAAGGTGTACCTAGAGTCAAATTTGTCCCCGGTTGCATGTAGCGTCCCTGTCTATATTGATACTGTCAGTATAATGTTCATTTGACAGTATTGCAAGCACTCACGTAGTGAACCTTGATGGAGTCTCCACTTCCAGCCTTCGATGTACACGCTTCGGGCAAGTAGATAGTCTCAATAACCAGTTCAGCTGGAGGCTCGGATACAGAGTCCTGCGCATAGGTGGTTACAGTAGCTGCGAAAAGAAACAAAGCCCACTTGACGATCTGCATTGTCGAAAGCGAGAAAAGCGCCCGCAAGAACACGTCACAGCATCTGGCTACCATCATCACGTGCAAAGTCATTGCTCATCAAAAGCTTGCCATCCACACATGAATCAATAACTGTACAGTTCTGATCCGCGAACAACCCTATTTTTTCTTGTCCACAGAAACTTATCTCGCCTCCCACTTGCGATGGTAGGGTCTTATTCTGGTTCCATCGCTGCTCATTTGGTTGAAATTTAATCTGTCTAGCCGTCACAAAAGACTTTCCGTACCAAGCGTATCCTCGCAAAGGCTTCCCGTCAGAACAGGTAGATGCTTTCAAATACATAAAGGAACCAGGCTTGATAGATGTGTTTTCATAGACCAATTCCTCAATGGTTCCGTCTAAAAACTGACACAAAAATTCAGGTGCGTAGCCTGTACGTTTTACATGAAGACGAACTAACCTCAGTTTCCATATCCTTCGCAGTATAATGCCAAGAGACGTCACTGGAGGAGAACTAAACTCAACATCTGAAGTACTGTGTGTGCGAGGCTGGGATTCTCTATAGGTGGCGAGGGTGTGCTGAAGAACCACGAACGATGCATATGCTCTAGGCTTATATATGCTATATGTCCCTTTCCATTACGGATTGCTTTTGTGCTTGCACTGTGTGTTGCTTCCGGACCTGTGTACAACATATGGGAAGCAATCATAGTCAATTTTGCTCCCTTTCGAAGTTCTTATCGATTGATGAAGGAAAAATAGCATGCAATTTTGTGCGTTTATCTTAATTCGCGAGGCCCCATGATTTCACTGCGACAATTCACCATCGAAGATATCTTTTTAAGAATTACAAGCCCATCGGAGCAAGACCGTCAATACCCAATAGTCGATATTGTGTGCCATGTGCATCGTGAAAGTTGCTATCACTGTCACTGTAACAACTTCCCGATACCCGTGATTTGCTTATGAATACTGAACGAACCTCGGTTTACGCTGGTTTCCTGGAACTGCCTACCAAAAAGGCCTTTGAACCATTCGGGAACCTTTACCCAATCTCCCTTGTCCGACAAATGGCTTTTGAAGCTGTCAAGACCGCTTTCTTTCACTCTCCGGCATATGCAGTTGTAGGAGCCTCGAAAGATCAGACCAAGTACGGTACAAAGGTACATTAGCTCGCTGTGAGTATTGAATTCATGAAATAATCTCACGATAGGTCCTGCAATGGTACAAAGCTCGAGAAATGCCCGTCACCCCAGTGCATCCTGTAAGTGACCAAAGCTATATGAACCTTGAAGTTCGAAGTCCAATTCATATTGATATGTTGATGTGTTGTAGAAAGAAACCGAACTAGAAGGCATCGCAGCGGTCAAATCCATCGAAGAATTGCCTTCTCCCAGCACGACTTCCATCAGCATCATCACCCCATCCAAGGCGAGTCTTTTCGGTCCTGTTCAATCTTTATTCTGTCAATGTTCTAACATTGCTTACGATTAGATAACAATCGATCTCCTGCAGAAAGCTAAAGAACTCAATGTTCCTGCTCTTTGGATACAGCCTGGTGCTTCGGACAGCGCATGCATTAATTTTATCAAGGAGAATGACATGGTAGACAAGGTTATCTACGGAGGATCGTGTGTTTTGATCGAGGGAGACAACTTCAGAAAGTGATTACTCTGTTGCTCAGCCCAGCAATGATCCTGATTCGTTACACCCAGCACCACTACTAGATTGTGATGTTCGTAGTAAATGTTTGTATATATAAATGGCAGTATGTAGATCGCTACCGCTTGGCGACAGTGCTCCTCATCTCAAACTGGCAAACCCGCCCATTGACACACTTTCGGGGACGGCAGACCCACAATCGTTCCCTTGATCGATATCATTCGTAACCTCAATCACCATTTCTCCACCAACCTTGAACACATCATAGAAATCGAAATGACATTTTGTAGACAATTCGACACCATTCAAGGTAACATTCTTCACGTACGCTGCTGCTCCGTCAGGAATGGTAGCATTGAGGGACTTGGGATCGAACCCCAATGTGGTGACGGTAGTCGAAGTGTTCAGATATGTGTTATGAATCGTGTAAGTGGGTGTAAACGGAGAGAGAATGAGGAATTGAGATGTTCCTGGAACTGGGTAGAGCCCGAGAAGATGGAAAACGAGTACTGATGCCATAGCCGCCTGATTATCTCTGTTGTTAGCAGCGCAAAGGAACATTGAACGTTTACTCGTCACCTGGTCATCGTTGCCTGGCAGGCCCGCAGGTGCTGTCCGGCGAGGGTTTCATGAGTTCAATGTCTCCCGATGAACTGTTTGAAGCCACTTACTGATATCAAAGTTTTCGAAAACTACCTGCCGCACACGCTGAATAGACTTGGCGGGTTGATTAGCGTAGTGATATCCAATCGGTGTCTAAGTAGGGAGTATTGACAAGTGAAATACGATGTTCCATATCAGTAAGCTAACCTGGAATGAAGGCTCATTTCCAGCAAGATAGTAGCCAGCCTGCACAATCCTGAGCGCAGTACAAAGAACATATTGAAAGAAAGCGACCTACGTCAAAGAAATGGTCTAGACGTTTCACGAATGTACTCTGCAGCCGAAGGAGGTATCAAACGAAGCATTCTGTAATTCGAGGCAAATAGGAAGAAAGCATACGTTACCGCCCATCAGGTTAATTAGGCCATTCGTATCGTGTGGCGCAAACCTACGGATTTGTTTTCAGAAAAGTCGAGGCTCTATATGATCGCCCCAGTGATCGTGCATACCAGCTGTACTCCCAAGAAGACGATTCGTAAAAGCCTTCAACATTGTCTCCCTGAAGCGAACACTCCCGATTCTCATCCGCGTCTTGTGGTGAGCAATCAGTCGGATCAGTGAAATTGAAGGTGCCGTTCGGAAAACGCTTTTGCATGAAGCCATTGAACCCATCACTGACAACCGTCTTGTCCCATACATTACGGTACCACTGGAATGAGAATCGAAATTATTTGTTGATGTTGTGAGTATTAAATAGTGAACTTACAAGAGATCGGTTCAAATATCGCTCTTCGTCCGCGGTGTTATTGAGCAACAATGCAACCTGTCGAATACTGAAGTCCTCAAAAGCGTACTGCAAAGCTGTTGAGATTTCATTGAAAGGGTGTTCTGCGCAACTTGCCTCAAGCGTTCTACTCCCTTCGCGAGTTTGGCGGCCAGTGCTAGACGGGTCGATGGCATCCGTGGGTACATATCCATATTGCCTTCAAAGTATGTTAGTACTTGGCAACTGTGAAAAGAATGATCGCAGTATTCACGTATAAAGGTTGACCTCTCTGCCCTGAATGTCCCATTCCATGGGATTCAAATCGCCATCTGCTAGCAGAGCAGAGTAGAGCTCATTCAAATCAATTCCTAGAGCAGCAGCTTCGTTATGATAATTGATAGCAAAATGTCCCACAATGACATCGCCGCTGGAGCCACCTTGAGTCCAACCGGGAAGGTTGTTTGCTCTATGTACATCAAGGGACCGATTTTATCATTCAGTGTTGAGAATCTGAAGATTTGCTGACCTGCATTCAGGCATCCAACCAAGTTTACGCCATCCATCAATATAGTTGTCAACGATCTGTGCGTAATCTACTGGGTGTTGCAAGGCCATGAGAGGATAGAAAGTCCGGAACTGGCGAGTTACACATCAGGTCACACCTAAAGACAGATATTATCGTATAGCTCGTACAGTGTCCCAGCTAGCAAAAAAAATCAGGCTGATAGTCCACCGAAGACGGATATCTCACGAACCTGCAATATAGTGAATCGAAATAGAAAGAGCTTGTTCCGGAAAACGCTCCTTGTGTTTCTCCAGTAGCATTGTTCTACTATCATGATAAAGAAAGACGACAAAGAAGTCACATGAGTGAAAGGCTCACCGGAGTCAATGAAGCACGATAGAGGGACGAATATAACAACTCGGTAACGTTAGGTGCAGTTTTCGCAAGATCAATCTGAATGGAACTAAGTTTCTCATTCCATAGAACTTTGCTCTGAGCCATTATTTCGTCGAAGGATGAGGTGCCAACTTCGAATTCAGCGTTCGCGCAAGCCTGATCCGTGGATACAAAAGAAATCCCGACACGAATAATAATCTCTTCGGGAGTTCCTGCGTATGAAAAAAGAGCGCCGTATTCATAATGATCTCCGATAAGGTTTTGCGTCAAGTTGAGATGGGCCTGACCGAGTCCTTTAGCGTTGAGACCAAAGCTAGATTACCCATTCACTTCCACTTATACGTTTGTTCAACCTGTAGACTTACGCGTTGGCCTCCCAGATACCATACTCGTCGAGTGTCTGGTTCCCGTTGTTTAGAAGGTCATAACAGGAGAAAGCTTGATAACTGAAGCTTCCGGGTCCGAAGCTGCGAATAGCATAAGGATCGAGATGTGCTTAAGACCATCCCACAAACGTACCTGGAACCCCATCTGCCTCCAATCGTTATACGGCCCTGTTGCGGGTCGATATTCATTGTTCCACCAACGAAAGAATCAGGTAGGTCATTCGATAAATCTACAATATGGCGTTCGTCAGGGGAAGCCCATGCAGATACGGTAAGCTCACCCAAAACAAAGTATGGCTTGGAGCCCTTGGGAAAGGTGAACCTCTCTAACCCTGCTCGCCTTGTAGACGTTGCTTCCATCTTGATTTCGTTATCTAGTGTTTGCGAAAAGTATCCTGGTGATGCATCTAGTACGTATGGATCGTTGTTGGTTTTGAATGCGTGGGATCGAGAGAGGTCAACAGACCGTCTGTGTTATTTTTGCGAAAAGTCTCCCTATCGCTAAGCATAGTAGCGCAAGTATTGAACCCTCCGGGGCACGTCATAGGCATTATTTCAAAATTCCCGTATGTTCCTAAGCCAGAAGAATCAGCATAATTAGAACGCAGGCAATTTTTCGGGGATATGAAGATTGAGAACCAAGGGATGAGCCGGTTCCGCTATCATGCAGAGGACTAAGTCCACGGATCGTTTGCGTAGGATCGGTGACATAACCTGTATCATGATGAATATTTCGAGCAATGCACATACAAAGATATTGTACCTGCTGGAGCGTATCCAGTGAGGTCAGTTGAGAATTTGACCTGGAGGGAACAAAGGTTATTCGAAAGGAATATTAGGAGGAAGACGCCGCACCATTCCAAACGGAACCGAGGCTCCCGGGCTGAGAATAGTCAGTGAGTCACTGTCGTTACCTGGAATGTTTGACGAAGGGGGCATACCATACGTCGCCAAAGTTATCTACGCACAAATGAGGATCGCCGATACACTGTTTGAGAGGAACAAGATACTCGCCAGTACCAATAAAAGGATTTACAAAAGCTGTATAATCGGGATTAGACTCGTTTGCAGCCGCCGCTACAGCAGCAGATATCCTCTTCTGCACCTCCGGAGACGGTTGTGCATATACCAATGCTACTGAGAGAAGGATAAGAGATATATTGAGAGGATGCATAATCAAATGGAGGGCGAAATTGCTGAGGGATCGAAGGCTTTATATTCATCAGAAGGTAGCATTATCCCATAAGGAGAGAACCTCGAAGTTCATAGTTCCGCGTGGATGAGAAGCTTCATCGTATGCTCCAAGCCGTGCGCAACCAGAATGCGATAGATTTCCAAGATGGGATGAATACAGTATTCCGATTTCCTCGTGATGAGTCAACTGAAGATTGAATATTGAACTTTTCACGACAGTAATCAACTGTTCACATACCTCCACAAATTATGGGTCCTATCACAGTCCTACATTGTACCGTTATCCGCTGCAAAGCTCAGCGAGTCAAGCAAGAGAATAGACAAGGTAGCCAGTTCGCCACTTGCTCGAGGGCGTACCGCTCATCAGAAGATGATTTCTATGTGCGCGTCTTTCTTCTCATCTTAGTTGATTCACAAGGTTATAGAGGCTAGGTATGATAATGAATGCCAGTAGATGAGTATCCGGGATGTTAGAATGAGTAAATCCACTTCTTGTGTTCGGACTTGATCCTGAGCGGGCACAAAAGGGCCTTGTCTGACAGCTGAGTACGAAGAAATTGCCACGTAATAAGGTGCGAGCACTGGACGAGGACTCAGGGAGTGCGGGTGGAGGCAGAAATATTATGAGAATGATAATATGGTTCTAGTAGGAGCGGATGTAAGTATTCGAAGAAATTAATAAACTTCCGAATAAGCGCCAGACGCCTCTTTGCTTGTGGATAAAGCTGCCTACAGCAACTTTATTCAATCCAGCCCGATAGATATGTATATCGGTAGATTAGGTGCAGATTAATGATAAAGTGTGGTTAGGACATAAAAAACAAAATCAAGTTTCTACATTCTGAACGTCTGCTTCAGCATTAGCAGATGATTTGCGAGCCTCCTTCACACTGAGACGCTCAATCTAGTGCATGAGAGCCCTGTCAGTAATCACTACCTATGGTCTTTCTTTGAAGGACCCACCCCAAGTGCGATAATCAAACTGAGACCAGCAAAAGCGATTGGAGGTATCAGCACTGTGTCTATCGCTTTCGAATAAGCCTTTAGTACACCACCCAATGCATCAGCGGGTACGATGTCGCTGAATTGCGTGGCTCCAGCGTTGAGGACGGTATCTGGGTCAATAGTTGGTGCATATCTTGAGACTTCTCTCCGAAGATCGTTGTTGAAAATAGATTGCGATATCGAAAGCGCGACGGCTCCTCCAAGAGATGTCGATAGCATGACAAGACTGCCTATTCAAAAACGTGACATCGACTGCAAGTAAGACAAATTTATCGGACGTACTTCCGATAGGAACTTCCTCAGCGGTCAGGACTACTTGGACTGCAACGAACGGGATTTGACCCGAACCACGGCCCAAACCAGTGATGATTTCAAAAGAAAGCCATTGGGCTGTGGACGAATTTACGTCCAGTGTTGAAAGGAGGCCAGAACCGACGGTGTAAAAAGTAGCACCGATCCACAACAGGTAGTAATAGTAACCAGTACGATTAACATACATTCCCATGAGAATTGCGACCAAGGTGTTGAAGACCAAGTATGGTATGAGCCTAATACCTGAACCGACCGCTGATATATCTTCCACTGCTTGGAAATATAGAGGGAGATAGTAGATATGCCTATAAATATTTGAGACTTGACCGTTCGTGAAGAATATACTCACTCACGTATAAGAAGCCATACTATATAAAAACGAGTAAAGCGTACTGACCAGAACAGTGCGCTGCTTCATGATTGAAACTGGCATAGTAGCGCGATTTCCCCGCTTGACTTGAATATACGCGAAAATTGGCATGATGAGGCCGAAGCCCAGGAATAGACCCCAGACTCTGGAATCCTTCCACGGATATGTTGCTCCACCCCATTGAAGAGCCAACAATAGGCAGATCGTGCCTCCGACAAAAGAAAGGGCTCCGAGGAAATCGAGTTTGGCTATCTTTTCTTTAAGAGTAAGCTCGGATTTTCTTGCAGGTGGAGTGAAGTAAAAAGTGACGATAAAGAAAGCAAGGCCTCCAACGGGAAGGTTTATCCAGAACGACCTTATAAATACTGAAGTAAGTGTGTTTACTCCCCGCAAAAGATCGCACATACCATCTCCATGACGCATCATCTGTGAAGACACCTCCCAAGAGAGGGCCGACAATAGAAGCGATAGTAAACATACTTGATACGCCGGCATTATACGCCGCGCGTTTTTCCAGAGGGACCGCGTATGCAATGATGTTCATGCTCCCAGACAATAAGGCAGAAGCCCCGACGCCGGCTACTGCCCTGCCTATGATGAACATCAGAGAGCTGGTAGCAGCAGCGCACACGATTGATCCAACTACACGATCGGTGTCAAGGTTCATTCAAGCCAAAGAGAAGCTATACGAACCTTCAAAAACAACGAGAGCAACGAGATACACTGCCTTGAGGTTAAAGATTGTATAGATCTTCCCAAAAGAGGGTTGCAAGGATGCTAAAACGAGCAGGTAGGCTGAACCATACCAACCGACGTCCCCAAGAGAGTCGAACACCGTTGTGATAGTTGGAATGACCGTCGCTTGGTAAAACGTTTGTCAACAATGAGAAAGCGTTGAATTTGAAAATGCCGGCTCACAGATAATGGTACTGTCTAGGGCAACCTGGTCAAAACACATGAGAGCTCAGCAGATGGGACACACGACGAGAACTTACCACGAAGAGTCCTAAGCAAACTCCCAAAGTTATGATTGCCAGCCGACTGCCCGAAGCATATTGGACTGTCAACTTATCCGGATGATTCTCAGCTTTACCGATTACGCTGCCGCTCTTCCCTTCATCCTTTAGAGGTATTGGTTCTTGATCAACAACGCTGGAAGATTTCGGTTTTTGGAGTACTACTTCATCAGCAATGACAGGTTTCGTCTCCTCAGACACTGATGCAGATGAGGCCATCCTTGAAAGGGCTGAGTACGAAGCCTGAAATAGTCCTGCCTGTTTTATACGGGTTTTATACGCTCGTTGGACGTTGGTATGTAGGGACGCGAGGAAGCCCTGGGTGCCTGATAACTGTTCCCGCCGTTGATCATATCAAACGGAGGCCGAAAGCCAGTGACAATTCAATCATATGTCACCAGGATAGGAATGGCCATTATGGATGGATACTGTGAGCAGCGAGGTACATTCGGAAGGAATAATGAGGCTGTGTTCGGCACGTGGTATTTCCGCATAAATTCTGCGAATACTCGCTTTGACCCTAGTCTGCATCTTATCTTCTAACTCTCACTTTCTAGCGACATTCTAATCTCGCTGCAAGCGAACTCCTTCAACATGCAATCTCGCCTTTCTTTTCTTCTTGTTCTTTTGACCGTCGGTCACATTACTGCTGCTTACCGTCCTTATCGTCCACATGACAACTCTAACCTCGCCCAACCTCATCATGTTCCACTTAGGTATCAGACTGATGGCAAGCGTGAAGTCGCTCCTACCCAAGCTCCATCGCCTGTGAACGCCAGCATTGAATCTTTTTCGGAGAATCCAAAGTCCTCAAGTCATCCATCGCAGATTCCATCTTGCCCTGATTGCTCGCCCGTACCGTTATCTGCTGGTGCCCCGCCGTCCAACGGGCAGGTTTCTCGCGAGCTAGGCGTTCTCAGAAGCAGTGCGCGAAACATCAATGCTACGGGTACATCTTCGGTGCCATTACTCGCTGCCCGACAGATCCATAACGCCGATTACAGTTCTTCGAATTCCCCGTCTTCCTCTGCTGATGCTAACTCTACCAAAGAAGCACAGCCGTCGTCTTCAGCTTCTGGTCCTAGCGCTACGGATAGCACGCACAGCACTGAAAAACGTGAAGATGTCGAAGAAGATGTGCAGGCTGAACGACGACTCCCTCGCCGTATGCGCATCTTCGAGCCTAGGCTCGTCCCTTACATGAACAGCACCAACAGTAACTTTAGCAGCAACTCTACTGAAATGGATTCTCCTCAAAAGCGAGCTTCTGCGTTGCATCGAATGGATATTGACATCCCGGACTCGATTCCTGCATCCAGCAAGAATGATACTCCCCCTGCCTCTGGTCCCAACTCTACTGAAACGAAATCTTTCCTAAAGCAAAAGCAGGTTCCTCGGGCTGCCGCCATGCGACGCATGGACATCTCGGGATTCGACCAGAATAGTACAAGTCCTAGCGCCAACTCCACCGAAACGAGTTCCCCTCAAAAGCGACTTTCGAGAGCTTCTGGGATGAAGTTTCCGGGATCAACGCCTGACTCCAACCAGAACAGTACGATGATTCCTGACGCCAATTCCACAAGAACGAAACTTGAAGATCTTTCGTCGAAGCATAATTTGACATCCAGCATCACTAATGGTCTTGTCGGTCATATCGCTGCGACCACCCAACCGGAAAGAAGGACTGCCCTTCGCTTTCGTCGGTAATGCGATTCGAAAATTCAAGGTATAAGAGGTGTCGGAGCCTTCAATAACGTTAGTCGAGTATCATAGAGAGAGAGAACTTCGAAGCTGGAAGACGCAGAGTAGCAGTGTATACGTTCTTTTCATCCACGAATATCATCATTTGCCAGGTGTTCTACCATAACATTGTAAGTATACCACGAGCAATACATTTACTGTCATTTTGAATTCTCTGAGTTTTCGATTACAATCTAATCATGGTCAGGCGCTAAAGCTAAAGGGGCATCTTGCTTACTATAAACATTATATGCTTTCCTTGGTCACAGTATGTATGATTGCGGTTATAGAGCTTGTTGTTCACTGAAATCGTTGGGGTCTCATCAGAAGCCTTTGAGATTGTCGACCTTAACGCTGTTCTATCGATCCTACTTCCAACACCGACCAACTAACATGACACTAACCAGCGACATCAAACCGAAAGTCCTAATACTTAACGCGCCCGACAAAGCGCCGATTGACTCTGTGGCTAAATTGAAGGAAATGGCCGAATTTTATGTGGGTGATCCCCGCGTACTCGGTTGCCAAGCGATTGAGTATGAATGGTGTAGTCGATAGAACAGGCTTCTCATGATGCAGTCGCTGGGAGGATAGCTGAAGCGGTCAAAGAGAAGGGTCCTTTCGTTGGTATGTCGCTCTGACTTTCTCAAGCTCGAATACTTGGTGAACAATATTCTTCGTTAGCGTTCGTCGTATTCATCAACTGGTGGTCCCGTCCTTTCCCATGGCCCATGGACGAAGCTCTAGTCGGTCCACTCGTTGAAACAGGCTGTAAGATGTTCAGTGCTGGAGGCGCAGGATATGACTTTGTCAGCTACAGCCCAGTATATCCTCCGATTCCAATGTTCTCACCTGATCGCTTCATGCTAGGTCGACGTCAAATACATGTCATCAAAAGGGATATACTACGCTAACACACCAAAGATGCCTGCACTTCGAACTGCAGATAGTACTGCGATGATGATCTTGCAAGCTCTTCGTGGTTCATCCGAACGCGAAGCTGATGCTCGTGCAGGGAAATGGTTCGACCCATCTAAACCATTGGCCAAAGACGCGAGATGTTCGACGTTGGGGATCATTGGGATGGGAAATATTGGAAAGCTTGTTTCTGAGCATATGCAGCATTTTGGTATGAAGGTGATATATTATAATCGGAATCGTCTACCGCCGGATGAGGAGAAAGGGGCAGAGTATGTTTCGTTCGAGGACATACTTGTGCGCTCGGATGTCATATCATTGCATTGCCCGCTGAACGAAGATACACGACATCTATTCAACAAGGAAGGTGAGGGTGGACCTCCTCTTTTTTTATCCCATCGATATCGGCAATTCTCTCTCTGACCACCCTTCCTTCGGCAGTATTCAATCGGATGAAAGACGGTATAATTATTGTAAACACATCTCGAGGAGCTGTGATAGATGAAAATGCACTTGTTGAGGCTCTCGATTCAGGAAAAGGTATGTGTACCCTAACTGGAGCCATGTCACTCAATGCCGATGTATCAGTTCTTCGCGCTGCTCTGGATGTATATGAGGTACGAGTCTCAAAAGAGATACGTGTATTGTTACTGACAGCATTGTTCAAGTTTGAACCGCAAATCCATCCTGGGCTCATTGCGTCGAAGCACACAGTGAGCAGCCTATGGAAATTCTTGTTCGGGAATTGAATTGTTGCTTATCCACAGACGCTTTCCCCTCATGCTGCGGTTGCTAACGAGACATTTGAGAGAGATCAGCAAATGGAGATTCTGCTTAATCTGGAATCGTTTTTGAAGACTGGGAAGCCTACGCATGTTGTGAATGATGTTTCATAGAGAACATATAGTGTATATGGTCGAGACTGCACAAGCCATTTCAGAAAAGGGAAGGTTTGCCATGCATCGGCCTGAGCGTTGCACGAGACTCAAGACACTGACCGGTCTGTCTTTCTTGTATTGAAAACGGTCCTATCGATGTGGCCAAGGAATGACTAAGTGGCACTGCCACACCGCCCTCATAAAATATATCTGTACCGTCGCGCCCATTTTTTTGTACCCTACATAAACTAAGTGTGAAAATTTTGATGCCAATTTCAGAATTTGAGGGTGCAGTTCCTGTGACAGATAGATTATCTAAATTCATGCTACAAAGCGAAGAAACGATGAGTGAGTGAGCCCTGCAGACGCGCATCAGAATTTACTCAACTTTTCATCATCGTACTCCGTGCAAAAAATACAGGAGGAAGTCAGCCTGTAAGTAGTAGGCACCAAACAAAAGTCAGTCTATTGTTCACCTCGCAGCATTGTCACCTAACTTCCTCACTCATACCATGGGAAACCAGAAGACATCGCAAAACAAAAAGAACTCAAAGAGAAACCCGTCAGAGTATCAAAAAAGCAATATTCGGGCTGCCATTCTTGCTAGAGTCTTGCTAGAGCTGTAATATGACAGCGTGTTGCCGAGACAAATGTAACAGCAACGCCTCAGCCCGTGCATCGGCCGATATCATACCACAAAATAATCCACGGTAGACATTTATAATGTATACCATGGGTTTTACCAGGTTTTACCATAAGAAATGACGCGAAAACCTACCAGGACGAGACGCGGGTTTCAAATTGGTTGTGCTGACTACTCCTGCGCCGTAATTGCCCAGCCCTCACTATCAAGATAATTCATGAAACCAAGGGGCGACCTCCGACTACCTTTCCAGGCTCAGCATTTTTTTTCCAATTGTTTGTGCGGTTGACTGCAAGGTCCTTCCGAGCGTGACGTACATCCAGCTCGGAGCGTCTTCTCGGACCATAAGCTTTGTGTTACTTACAGGGTGTAAACTACGGAGTACTTAAACGTACAGAGAGCCGCTTCAAGCTTAGATAAAAATTCATTCGGCAGGAAGAATGTGATTGGTGGCTGTGCGAATCATAATATGGCACTGTTTGGCCAACACTTCACCAGGGCTTCAGCTACTTACTCTGTATACCAGCTCTATACTTACGGCCTACGTAGTACCCACCCCTTCTCATCATCTCGGATTTGGCTTAACTCTCATGAGCAATGATCTTCTTGGTTGCAAGAAGATTTTGAAAGACTCTTGGCCACGTGCTCAATCCGGAAGACGTAGAACAATAAGGTGTCCAAATGGGGACATCCTCATTGTTCATTTCTCTCCAAAGAACAATGACAATGGTGACGCCGTGCGGACTCAAAAAGAAAATACAAAGGGACATTCCCTCGTACTCTCTTTTCACGACTTTCCACGTTAATCACTAATTCTTTTCGACGTCGCCGGTCGACTTCTGGCATGTCTCTCTCACCACCCCCAACGTACGACGCTCACTCTAATACCTACGTCTCTACGACCTCCTTGAAGCCTTATCTCGAACTCCCTCATCTCTTATCTCTTACATGGTTGGCGTACCCAATTCTTTCTCTCCTCTTCATCGCCTTCCGACTCCAACTCTCTTTGGCATCTGCCGAAGACGATGTCGCCAATGCCAAAGCAGATCTTCTTGCTAGCTGCCAGGCAGCACAGAAGGCCGCCACCGCCGCCGCGAGTATGCCACGGTATATGGCCATCGCGACCAACGAACAATTCGTCAATGCAGTCAATGATTCTATGAACGCTGCTCGAGCCACTCTTGTATTGGCTTTGACTATAATGGAGGCCATCATCAATTTTATCGTTGACATCTACCGCTCTACACTGCTCTGTTTCGTAGAACTGATCGTTCGTGGCGCGCTTTCGCTTGCAATAAGTGCAGTATCAGCGGTGAGTTCTGCTAGTCTCATGATCGCATTGTTACAGTCCTGACTAGTTTTTCTCAGTTGAACGAGGCGGTGAAGGATGTTGCCTCTGGAATAGCGTCTGCTATTCAGGATAGCGTTAGCGGTGCAAACTCTGCTATTACATCGGCCATTGATGCTATCAACAAGGTCAACCCCTTCGGAAACATCTCTATCCCCCAAATTTCCTCTCCGGATCTGAGCGCACTAAACAATGTATCGCTGCCGTCAAGCTTCCAGGACTCGCTGAACCAACTCAATAGCTCCCTACCCACATTCTCACAATTGAAAGACGATATCAATGCCATGTATGTCGCTGAATGAAGCATCAAGTTATTGTCTAAACATCCCATTTTATAGTCTTGATACTCCGTTCGAACTCCTGAAAAAGGACATCAATGATACTTTTGCAGGTTTATCTTTCAACTCATCGTTGCTTACCGTTCCAGACCAGAACGAGGTTTCATTCTGCGACCAGCTCGATACCTCAGTCGTGGATGATTTGGGCCAGGATCTAGTGAAGATTGCCAAAATTGGCGTAATCATTCTCATTCTGCTCGCCCTCCTCCTTATAGGTCTTAACTGTCTACTTGAATGGTACAAGTGGCGTTGCCAAGAAGCGCACTTACAGTACACTCGGGAAGCCTGGACGACTGATCCTTCCGTAACCCAAAGCAAGGGCTTTGGAGCACCTTCAGTTACACTTACCGATCACAATTTGCTCATGCTTCAAGCTAATGGCGCCCATCCTTTAATCACCCGAATCATGAATCAACTTTCTGCCCGCCTTCATTTCTCACCCACGACTTACACCAACCTGTCCTGGTTTTTGCATTACATCTTCCATGCACCCGCTCTTGCTTGTTTCCTCATCGGGTTCTTTGGTCTGCTGTCTGTTGAAATTCAGCTGATCGCAGTCCATCCTTTAGAAGCAAAATACGCAGCTCGTGCAGCGGCTACTACCACAGATTTTTCCAATACGATTGCCACCTCGATAAATGCAAGCATGTACAATCAGTCCGCCGCTTATGCCAACAATGTCAATTCCCATATTGACACCCTTCAGTCTTCCATAAACGATGGACTCTTTGGCTGGGTGAACGGTACGACGACCACTCTGAACGACACGCTAGCCACTTTCTATAGTGATATTCAGGACGCGATCAGTGATGCTTTCAATGGCACTTTGCTTGAAGAGCCTCTCCAAGAATTCCTTGCTTGCTTCATTGGTTCCAAAGTTGAAGCTATCGAGGACGCGCTCACCTTCTTGAATCAAAACCTGCAGATCGATATGCCCCGTATGAACGAGAGTGTGTTGGTCCTATCCCCAGAGTCAATCAATGAAGCCTCACAGCCAATTGCGGAAGCCGCTGTTGGTGATGGGTCGGATGATAATGGGGGCTTTGTCGGCAAGTTGGTCAATGCGTATGTTGCATCCCTCGAGAAGGAGCGTATCATGTTTGGGATATTCATGGGCTTGTGGGGAGTAGTAGTTTTAATGGCCATCTGCATCCTTCTCTGGAGTACCTACGGCAAGCGGTATATGGAAAGGAGGAAGCAAAAAAAGTGGGAACGGGACCAGCGAGGCGGTATTGATGGCTTAGTCGTCCCATATCGTTTGGGTCAACCTGCCAGCGAGAAGCCTGGGACAGACTTTCTTTCCTTTACTTCTCCACCGATCCAGTCTTTTACTCTCGGGCGCTCGCCCTCCGACAATGCCGCCGGATCCTCGAAAGCGACACGATCTTCCGATCCTAAAACTGGTCAGAGCTGGGAAAATTTCTTCGGTGGTGGGGGTCCTCGCAAAAAACCGTTCCCTGCGATCAGCAAACCGTTCAAGATGATGTCGGTGGTTAGCAACAAACCGGAGCGGACTGATGTGATGCCTGAAGCTGACTCTACTGTGCAGCAGGGCGAACAGCCAGGCAAGGCTTGGTTCACCCGTTTCACGAGCACTTTTGGCAGGAAGACAGCCGATGCTCAGTCGGACTTGCCAGCCGCACCAAGCGATCGCGCGCGCGTTCCCCTCAGGATATCCATCGACAGGGCTTCTAGCACTCGCACTCTAGCTGTGGACGACACTGAAGGTGCGAACGATGAGGAACCGCACTCCCGTTGGTCTACTTCTCCTGAGGTGACAAGAATGGCGCCTTGGATGGGTATGCTTTCTCCTACCCGTCGAAGCTACGACCACGGTCCTCCCCCCGCTCCATTGAGTCGGCCCAAGGTGAGGCAGAACGTCAGCAGCATCCCTGCTGATGTGAATTCTGTTTATGAAAGTTCTGCTGTCCACGTTGGCCATGCCCCGCTTGCCCCGCCCCTGCATCACGGTTTCGACGGTATTGTCTCGCTGAAACCTTCTACTCTTACTCCTCCTCGAGATCGCCATCGACGTTCGTCTTCTGTTCCTGCATGGAAGATGCCCGCCCCACCGGCATCATCGTCAGTCACTCCAGTGACTAGGTTTTTGACCTCGAACTCTGCTCGTCGATCGTCCAACGTTGATCCGTTTGCGACTCCCTTCGACGATGAACATCAGGTGATTGTGGAACGAGCTACTCCTCGCCAAAGCTACCATACGAATCCCTTCGCTGTGGTCGCTATCTGATGATCTTTACAAGTCTTTAGCGGTTACGACACTACATACGACGCTTTCACGCATTGCCCTGAGAGCGTTTTGGACGCTATATAATATCGAACCCGCGGGCATCCGGATTAATATGGCCTTCCTTAGAAGGTCATTTTTTCTATTCATTAATCGCCTCATGCATGTATAATCTGCTTGCCTTCACCTGTATTTTTACATGATAACGACCCTCCGTTATGCGGGACATCTGAGTGTAGTTTTGTATATACATAACGGATATTATGATCTATATTGTAGCCCCAATAGATCAACTTGTAGAAACTGTGCAACAAAAGGCGTCGAATGCAGAACAAGTCCGTGGGCTGTAAGTTTTTGCTTTGCCATGTTTTTTCATTCTGATATTGCTTTATCAGGGCCAGGCTCACACGTCTGTGGCAGTATGTGGAAATGACAGTAACCCGAGCGCTCATGAAATGCAAAAATGAGTGCTCTTGACTCCCTTTTTTTGACTGAGATTCTTTGCTTTGACCAATTTTACCGCCATCAATCTGTGGAAACGGAAGCAAAAGTTCCCAGGGGTAGGGCAGAGCAGTTAGTTGCCGAATTAATTTCACCCCTGCACTCTCGTACAAGTCCTCCGTCGATGATATACATTTGACCAGGATTGACCCCAAACGCCGAATGGTATCACTTCAGGGCATTAGATATCATCATAGATTATAGAGGCAGTTCCATCTGGATTGTTACCATGTTTAGAAGTGCTCTCGCGAGTCGGATCTATGGTGAGTTTTGAAAGATTTGGGAAAGATTTTCTTATACTGTATAGTAGTAACCGATCGACCTGCTTGAAGATACGCTCATCCCTGTTCAGACAAACATGTTTTTGGTAGCGCGCTCAAGGTCCCCGCCGGGTAGCCGCTAAATCTCTCAATCTCTCAATCGTTGTACGCGTGTGACATATTATGTGTTTCCTTCACTGAACATTCTGATTCTCTGTCATAGAAAAACGGCAAAGACCGCTCCGATTCAACCGCCCATTAATGAAATTTCACTAAAGCTCTTTCACTTTCTACCACCATACCTCCTCATACTTCCCCTTGATTTGCAGGAATGCCTTTCGTTCAAGTCAAGACAAACACCGGAAAAATCAAATATCACTATACTATCAGCACTCCCGAATTAGATTCTGCGGAGAAAATAAACCCTGATCTCCCAGTTGTGCTTTGTTTTCATTCTCTTGCCTTTCCTCATGTGTTCCATTGTATGTTCGAGAATATGACCTCATCCTTACCCCTCTAACTAATCGTAACAGCTCAATTCGCGGACCCTATGCTTCGGAAGTTTAATCTTGTCGTATTCAACTTTAGGACGCATGGCGAAACAGAAGCGGATGATTTACCAGAAGGATACGGAATGAAGGAAGCAGCAGAAGACGCGTTAGCCTTCATGGTATGTTGTTGAACTGCACAATTGAAATCATCTCAAGTTTGGAACTAGGATGCTTTACACCTCCCAGCTTGTCATTTTCTCGCGATAGACTATGGTAGTCCCATCGCGCTACAGATAGCGATCGCTCATCCAGATCGAGTTCTATCGTTCTTCATCATATCACAGATTTGTTTGAAAGAAGTTTGTTTTCCATGATATCACAGGTCCGAGTTGATCTGACTGCTTTGTATCAAGCCTCCAGATGTGTGTGAAGGTCATCGACAGGTTTATGAGTCCTGGACTTCAGCTTTTCCTGCCCCCGATCAATTTGATATAGAGCTCGGGATGGAGGGAGGTTATGGTTTCTCTCAATTCATGTTCAGTAATAAAATGACAAATCTAGCCCAAGCGTATGTATTCTCTTTGCTTAACGGTTGCTTTGAAATCTTATCCGACTCTCTCCCAAGTTTGTTTAATGCAACATTTCCATTGTGTCAGAAACATTGGGGCTACTATGGCAAGAAAAATTTCCGGATCGCAACTCTCGATTTTCTCTGCAATCGACAAGCGCAATCAAAAGCCGCCCTATCTCGTCTACGATGCCCAATCAAGCTTGTATACGGCACTGATGATGTTGCGTACACTCAAGACTACAGCGAGGAATTTCTACAGGACTTGGAAGATGCTGGAGTGGAGGCCTCATTGTTCGTTGTCCCTGGAGCACCACATTTTGTTGGGGTTGATTATGCTAGCCAGTGAGTTGGGGTAATGAATTAACTCCCCAGGAAACGCTAACGTAGGATCAATCAAGAGTCAACCCGGTGCTTCATGATTTTATTATGCAGAATGACGACCGGAAACCGCCACCAGTGTCAGGGCACGTTTTATCTCCTTGGGATGCACTCCTACGACAGAACGGCTGGGCACCAGACGGTAGCAACGACTCTGACGAAGACGACGATTTCGTGATCACATACGTGAGTCTTTTATGTTGCTTGAAAAAGACTGAAACCTGATTGTTTTTTGAATGTTGTTAGCCGCACTAAAATGCATTCATTTCTCTAATTTCAGAGGCTTGTATGATTCTAAATGAGGTTAACGTAGTTCCTGAACTTCAAGCTGATCTACGACATGAACCAAAATCAACGTCAAAGGTTGGAGACAACGCACATAAAGCCACTGAATTGAGTTCTGAAAGGTTCTGAAGATATATCTATATTGGTTTTGAGTTTATCCGTAATTACCAGGAGATTTACCTGATTAATCTCACCTTACTAACAAAATACTACTGAGTTGTATGTTCCCAAAACGAAGGGGCTCATAAAAACAGTACGCTCTGCGAGTCTCGGAGACCATAACACTGGATGCATTTCACCCTAGACGTTTAGATAGTTCTACTATCTCAGTCGATTCTGTTATCATTCTTGGTTCTCGCATTCAGATAATATGATGCAAGGTTATCATATCAAAGTGTATCTTCCACTCCATTGAACGCGTTTCCCTTTCATTCTGTGATTGACGATAGAAACCGAGTTCGAAGAATGCGGCCGAGACTCTATGAGCACTTCAGTAACCTCCTCGAAGCAGTGCCATACGAGTGAACCGAGCGAAGACGTTATCACCGTACGAATGTTCCTTCCGGAGAAAAAGGAGGAGGGGAAAATTATTGGTGATTGGTGACCAGCTTCGGTGACTCAATTTAGCACAAAAAGGAAGGAGAAAACGAGATTTTCCAGTCTAGAAGGGGAACAAATTCAAATTCAAACTGGAGTACACAGAAAATATAGATCCTGGCTAGACCGAATTCCAAAAGAAAAATTATAGATTACATTATACGAACGGGGCACTCTTTCAAGCAATCAACGTTCCTGCAAGTTATTGAGCAGCCTCAGAATGCTGAGGACTGTCGAACAATTGTCAGCTATTGATAGAACCATTGTAGATGAGTATCGCGGCTTACACAGATTGATAAAGCTAAGCAAGACGATCACATTAGCAGCAAGTAGACATTATAAGTTGAAAGGAGGACATACTCGAGGTAGAGACTGATAGCACCCATGATAAATTCGTCGGGCGACAGCCTTGCATTTATCATGTAAGTGTCGTACACAATGTAGCCGCTGAAGATGAGACAGCCCCCGGCAGCGTAAATGAGATCCATCGTTCGACCAAACGGTATAAACATTCCAACGATTCCAGTCATCACTAAAGGAGAGAATCAAATGAATCTGTCCATCATTCAGCATCAAGTAGAATTAGTGAAACGTACGAAGGGCAACCAATCCACCGAACAACCATGGTCCAAGACCTTCGAAATCATACTGTGATTCTTTGTGAAACTTGTGCGGAAATAAGGCAGTTTTACGATCTTACCTTGGATTGCAATGTGAATAGCGTGAGCCCAAGAAATACGCCAAGAGTGATGAGGCTGTGAAGTGTGACAGTCAGATAGGTCTACACCGGACGATATGGAAACGACGGTACAGGGCTTGAAGTACAATCTGAGTGTCAAAGAAAGCCACAGTAACTCCGAGCGTAAAAGCTTCCAAAACGGTGAATGTTGACAAGAACACAAAATTCAAGGGATGGTCATGTCGCTTCCAATAGAGCAGTCCGAGATTGATTAGTGTGCCAAAAAGGGGTACATAGAATGACCAAGTACTATACATTCGACCATGAGTGTCTTGAAAGGATTGATGGTGAGAGAGCGCACTGATTGAGGACCCAGAAGATAGCAGACTCTGAGTGTGAAAGTCCCCCAGCAACTATACAAGTAGCAAGCTGAGAGAAACATCAATGGAATTCGCTGAATGAAATACCGGTATACATACAATTTGGCAAACTGATGGTAGTACAGAGAAATGAGATGTTGCTTTAGCGAAATTGAAAGAAGTTTCTGGAAAATAACTCACAGAGTATTGTGTAGACCTTCCTGACGAAGGCATTCCTAATTTCTGGAGAACTCTCGGATACAGTTGTTCCGTACTACGAGTGACAGGACTTCAGATGAAGGTTGAAATAATGTCAAGTATTGGTGCATACCTTGAAATCGTCTGGAACATCGCCAGCTTCAGGCTGATCGAAGAATGCTCTGCCGCTACTGGCACCACCTAAGAGGGGATCATGACTTTCATCCCTATAGTTTGACGGCTTGGGCGAAGGTGTAGCAGAGCCGTATGAAGGTGGAGGTACAGGATATTGGCTTTGGTTCATGACGAGATGTGTTCAAAGTTGGTACAAAGTCAAGTTCACGGGATGACAAATCCGAGCATGACATCTCGATTTCTTTGCTGACTCAGCAGGACACACACTGCCGTATGCCAGGACCTTCTGGAATTACAGGATGGCTGGCTAACCACTTTACCTTCGCTCATCTATTTTCAAAGCTGAGCGTCCCTCGTATGAAGGATGCAGAAGTATTAATAGTAACCGGAAACGACGGTCGTGACCGTCAGATTTAGTTCCCCTTTTGTTAGTGAACGCATTGTTTTCGCCATTGTGAAAGTTCTGGCCCATGGAAAGATGGTCCAAGTATAATGATACACTGCCGCATCGACGAATTACGAAGAAAGCCCTGGAGTGACAGAAGGAAAGAAAGCACTACTAGCACTACATATGCCATATGTAGGGTGAGCACTTGAGGGGCCAATACCTTCCAAGGCCAATACAGCGGGATGGTAACCCCGCTCAAAAACCCTAGCTCTGACTGAATTTTTACCAAAACGCTGTGTCCGTCGCTTTCGGCATTGTAAATGCATTATTCGAGTCATAGTAGTCGGCGCTACTAACTAAACTCTCTCGGTTCTGCCTGCCTACTTGATATTTTTGACGGAAACTTCAAGTGCTTGGAATTCAACATCCGGATCCGGATAGCAAGCTTGAAATTGTAATGGGCTATGTGTGTCAATGAATAGCCTATGATGTTTGTCTATTTCATTTTCTTCGTTTGGAGTGTATGCTTCCAAGGCCTGTGAAGTGAAATCCCGACTGTAACGGTCAAAAGAAAGGACGGAGCACTTGGAGAGAGAGAGAGGGGGGGGGGATCTGATTCAACTGCCGCAGGTCACTCTGAACTGGTGAAACTATGTTTGGCCTGAGTATTGAGTATCGTATGTAATGGAAAGCCTTGTTTGTTAGATCTTAACGGTTACGGAACTTCTTGGGTCGATCGCAAGCAGAGTCACATTTTTTATGTGCGCCTGTAAGCACAGGATATAGGAATAAACCATACCACAAGAGTCCGTCCCTCTCTCCCTCATCTGTCAAGTAGTTGTCATAACGCGCTTACCCTAGTACGCATCATGACACTGACCAATTCAGACCGCGATGCTCATCATTAGTTCGCACATGTGAGTGTAGCCTCTCATAGACTCTTTGAATCATCTCCTCGAGAGTTCAGCCACAAAGCTGACCTTTCCATACAATCATCACAGAACATCACGCGATGACTGCTTTGAAATCGCGCTCATCTTCATTAATCCATCAAAGTTCCCGACATCTTAGTTTCTCGGTCAACATAGACCACTTCATCTTCATGTTCCATGGTGTTTGAATTGCCTTGGTATCCGTCACAGCAATTTTAAAAAGAGTACTACAGTGACTGCATGTTGATATCATATGCTCTAGGTTGGCTTTCTGGATCCCGACAGGTACTCTCCAACTTAATCGCAGACCCAGACATATCCATAGTAAGCCTTGGCGTCCGCCTGTGTTTCACCGCTGTCACTCAAACTTCATCGACTTCACAGCTCCATTCGTGAACATTGGACCTCCTCGATCTGTGCCATCCGGATAAGAGTGTGATCCGATGAGTCTTTTATGGGCATTGTTCCCCTACGCCGCTTGCATGCGGCGGTTGTTACATAGTACAGGAATACCTTCCGATTACTATCTTCAAAATGGGGAAATTTTACAGGAATGACTTGACTCTTAGTGCTTCGTGTATGCAGAGTCGCTCTAATCGGCTTACGATTCGTGTTCTGTAAAGTATAAAGGAGAGCAGGTATGAGCTTCTTTCTTCATTGAGATTTCCTCCTTCTCTCGTTCATTCTTTCTCATTCAGAATGCGTCTCTTCTTGTCTTCTCTTGCGATTCATCTTATCTACGTCCAAGCCTTGGACATAATCCGCAATAATGGCGTCTTGCAAATCGTTAACAAGGACCTGTCCCCTGATGGCTTTTCTCGCCCGTGAGCCTTTGCATTCATATATCGGATACTCCAACATACTCACTAAGGGATTACCAGTACTGTTCTAGCTGGAATAAATGCCGATTCTGCAACCTTTCCTGGTCCTCTCATCCAGGGTAACAAGGTGTGGCTCAATCCCATCGCTCATCTGCCGACCACACTGACCCATTCATAGGGCGACCGATTCAATATCAACGTTGTCGACTCTCTTACTGATTCAAGTATGAATCGAACTACTAGTATTGTAAGTCTAAAAAGTATCAGCCCTCCGCGATTCCACTTTGACAAATGTGTCCGTACTATCTAGCATTGGCATGGTCTTTTCCAGGAACACACTAATTGGGCAGACGGTCCAAGGTTAGCGTCTCGAGCTCATAGAACTAGGGTATCAGCTATACAATTCTCCTCTAGTTTCGTCACCCAATGCCCTATAGCGCCAGACCATTCCTTCCAGTATAGCTTCTCTGTACCTGATCAAGCAGGGTAAGTATTAATGGTGTCAATTTGGATACTGCAAAAATCTCAACACTTCTTACAGAACCTATTGGTATCACTCCCATCTTGGGGTCCAAGTATGTTCTCCCTTCTTCTAAAACGCATATAGACATTTAATTTGATTCGCATCCAGTACTGCGACGGACTTCGTGGTCCATTTGTTGTCTATGACCCCCATGATCCTCAAGCCCATATGTATGATGTTGACGATGGTGTGTCTTGTTGACTAAACAACGATACGATATTGTTGAGACTTACTTCCCGCTTTAGAAAGCACTGTAATAACCTTGGCCGACTGGTATGTGATGGTTTTTCAATCATGCAGTCGATGTTTGAAACGCCACATAGGTACCATCCCAAGGGTTTTCAGGTGCTCGCTCACGGTGCCGCAGTGTCTAACGCCACCTTGATTAACGGGCAAGGGCGCTATCCCGGGGGTGTAAGTGACACAATCGGGGCATGCTTCACTTTCTAACGACCGGGTTGTTACAGCCCGATGCATCGCTTGCTGTAATCAGCGTCCAGGCGGGTAAACGTTACAGGTTTCGACTGGTCTCCATGTCTTGCGACCCTAACTATCTCTTCAGGTCACTGTCCAAACAATCTCTTCCTTTACGTCTCGTCTAACCATTCCATAGTATCGACGGCCATAACTTGACAGTCATCGAAGCTGACGGCGTTAGCACCACACCAGTCACAGTGAACCAGATTCAAATTTACGCCGCCCAAAGATATTCCTTTATTCTCACTGCTGATCAACCAGTTGGGAATTATTGGATCCGCGCTAATCCCAATACTCCGCTCTTTGGTTCCCAAGCCACTGACCCGTTCGCAAACGGTACCAACTCCGCTATTCTTCGGTATAATGGTAGGTGCTTGTGCTTCATGTTCCCAAATTTGTTTACTCAAGGTCTCATTTAAATGAAAGGTGCTCCCAATACCGACCCTGTCACCGCCGCACCTCCAGCATCAGGGGTTGTTGGTATTAACGAGCACTTGATCCACCCATTACAGAACCCTGGTGCACCGGGGAAACCATACCCAGGGGGAGCCACTGTTATCAACATGACACTGGGTTTTAACGCCGGAGCATTCACTATCAATAATTATTCTTTTGTGTCACCTACCGTTCCAGTTCTTCTCCAAATCTTGAGTGGCACCCAGAAAGCACAGAATCTTCTTCCGAAAGGGAGCGTTTATGGCCTCCAAAGGGACCAGGTCTATGAGATTAATCTCATTGGCGGAACTGCCCCTGGAGGTCCACATCCTTTCCATCTGCATGGGGTACGTAAATCCAAGAGTGTTATTCATGATATGTGCTTGCTTAGATTTCGTTCTGTATCAGCACAATTTCGACGTCATCAAAAGCTTTGACAGTCCAGAGTATAACTTTCAAAATCCAGTCAGTTGTACTTGCTTTCTGAGTCTAGCTTCGTACTCATGAAAGCTTTAGGCTCGCCGAGATACGACCCCTGTAGCTGCTGGAGAAATGACAACAATCCGCTTTGTCGCTGACAATCCTGGACCATGGTTCTTGCATTGGTACGAAATCGCATTTGATCTGGATACATAAATTCCTGATCCTTCCAATCTTCAAATCTCATAGTCACATCGACTTCCATTTAGCTGCGTAAGTACCATAGACGTTGAATTTCGCCTTGCAGTGACGCTTACTAAATGAAATTTTAGGGGTCTCGCTGTGGTTATGGCAGAAGACATACCTGATGTTGAGTTAAATAATCCAGTTCCACGTACGTTATACTGCAAGCATTCAAGCGTCTACCGCTACTGACTGGAACGCTCTGCAGTGGAATGGGATGAGCTCTGTCCTATTTATGATAATCTCCAGCCTAATCAGCTCTAAACACGACATACTTACGTTTACATTTTTGCCATGGCTGTTTTATTTAGTCTGCGCACCCTCACCACTCACTACTTGATAGTAATTTTGGACAGTATTTATATGGCTTCTTATCTAGCTTTATTCCTAATGATAGTATCGAATTAATGCACTAGTATCTCGCTCTCGCATTGTGAGACACTTCCGAGGTTCCGACTTTAGGATATTTTCAGTTTTGACTTCTAAAATTCAAGTTGAGCAATAGTATCCGCCGACCTTCTGACATCTTCTTGGTGTCCATTTTGAACCCGTTTGAACCCGTTGAACGCTACAAATCAACGCGAGGTGTCATCTCTTTTGCGTACAGTCTCACAGGCCAAAAGACAATTAGCAAGCCGGCCTTGAGGCGGCCCGCGGGAAAAGACTTGCCTTTTTTTCCATTTGCAGGTTGTGCTTATTGTTTCTTCATGTTGCCGAATGAAATGAGTTCCGAGCCGAGCGTACACGACAGGAGAGTAAGCAATATTGAGTTCAGGAACGCTGTCAAAATGGTTTATTGTGTTTTTGAGCGAGGATGGGTTCGAATGCATCATACATAGACCCGTCTGAATCCCGATGATATAGCGTGCGGGTTCGATAGTACCTGCCTTTATTGTTTTCACCGGGTTGATGCCCACGCTGCAGAACGCAATATGCATTACCGCTGATGCGATGCGAGGAGGATCCGAGTCGGTCTAGCTCCTTCCTAAGAGCGAGTTGGTGCTATATTCGTGATCCCTCTATTGCCTTGTTGCAGTCCTGGTTGGCGTGAATACCTGGAGGTCTCGTAAAGCCCGAACAGATGGAACCGTGCGAGGAAGACTTATGAAACATCGATTCTATGGCCTTCTGTGGCCTGGCAATGTTGATGATTCTACCCGGTAAGTTTAGGACCACCAACAGGGGCTGACGTTCACTAGCAGCCGATGGAGTGCCTGGATTGTGAAGGTTTTCTCCGCTATTATGATTTGCTTTACTCTGAGAATCTCTTAGACAATTGACCAGGTCTGTAAGATTTCGGTCCGATTCATGCATCCTTATTGTGGCTCGTCGTAGCGCATATAAAATCCCAAGAAGTATGTCGACTTACCCCAACAAATTCGCTTTGTTACCAATTCGTTCAACCTTCAGTAGCGCCACCCACGCCTACCTTTTAAGCCAGACAGCTTTCACTCGCGTCTTTCACAAAGCCCATAAAGATACCACAATGGACTCTTTCTCTACCCTCGTGACTCTCTTTGCTCGTAGTGACGACGAAGTCATCTCAACGAGTCCCCTACCAGTCGAGGAGGAGAGCAACAGCAGCGCAAGCAACAGCTATTGCGTGATTGCTTGAAAGACCTCGAAACCTCCATACCTTTTGCGTAAGTCAGCTTGTGAACAGAAGTATTTCAGATTAACTTACCCTTCGAAATTCGTGGCAGATATACCGTCTTTTGCGCATCTCACAGCGCACTGAACACACACGCATATTTCAATCACATAGCCTGACACTCACCACACTATCATTCAATTCTCTGCATTATCATCCTCACAGGCTCGCTGACCTCTTGACGTCGCTCGCTCACTTTTTCCTTGTTATCCATTATCGTTACTTATTCCTACTTCGTTCTGGCATTCTTTGTTTTATTTGATGTTCTACTTTCTGTACAATCTCTGTTGGTACAATCGGGTTAACGGGCGTCGTGAGATGTTCAAGTGGTTCTAGGATACATACCTAGAAGAAGAGATTTCCGGATTGACTTTTCTTTACTTTTACTGTATTCGTTTTTTGTTGTACAGCGTATTCACAAGCACCGCCATGTATTCAATCATACAGTGGAGTCATATAAGCAGTAGCTTGCCTGGACTATAGGTTGAAGTCAGGGAATGATCAGTGTTAAACTTGTAAAATTGGACGTTTGATTAAGTGGATTAAGTCTGGCGTGGCGGGTACTGGGAAGCGCCCATTTATTTTGTTCGTGTGAAATGCCTTTTCTAGTTCCATGACGTCCACGACTACGAGGAGGATTAGTTTCTGAGCAACTCTTTCCCGTCCTTCCATGTCTTTTCGCTCACTGAAGAGAAGCGTTGAATCTGGGATATTTGTCGCTATCGGCAGACCTAACTATGCGACCGTGGACCGTTACAGAACAATCTGCAATTTCTTCACAATACGAAGAGATACTATCTCTCTAGGTGTGTGTTCTTCCCAAAGGCAAACTACGAAATAGAACTCATACCCTCTTCCTGTAGGCCAATATGACTTCTCGTGTAGACGTTCAATCCAGCTACAATCTTTCCATTCCTCCGCTTCGCAGACGCGAAAGAACTCAGGCCCATTGAGGGACCTATCCGGGCAGAAAAATACTAAACAGGACGCAAACCTACGGCCTACTCACAAAAGTTCAGACCAGCAAGACTCCCAGAATGCTACGGTGAGAGAATCCCAGCAGCATCAAGGTCATGTAGGATCCGCCTCCTTGACGTCGAATGAACATATTATGTCCGAACCTTCATCTGCAGCGAAGGCCCAACAATCACATGTAGAGGAACCGCCGCCCTCCCAGCCACAGACTCACGAATCCGAGGCTCCTCAGCGTTATATACTGCCGTATAATTTTCAATACTACTCTCGATCGTTCCGGCAACTAGCTATGTCCCTCCCACAACTTCATCGCCCGACGCAAGAGGACTTTCTTAGAGTGGCGGACGGCTTCTGGCAACGCCTTCGTATCCGGTTCAAATGGTTTACCATAAAATCATTTCGAAAATTCAACGCCG
The DNA here is from genome assembly GCA_027919855.1 of Lentinula guzmanii. Taxonomy (NCBI): domain Eukaryota; kingdom Fungi; phylum Basidiomycota; class Agaricomycetes; order Agaricales; family Omphalotaceae; genus Lentinula; species Lentinula guzmanii. Next base: position 42,972 of record JANVFO010000034.1, on the reverse strand, counting down.
ACGATATCTCAGGTATCGTGACCTGGATCCTTATGAGCCAGACTATCTGGATCCTAGTTGGAACGTATGCTTCGTTTCGCATTATGCAGAATTTATTGGATGTTGATCATGATCATCTCTAGGACCACATTCTTGTCCGTAGTATTTGCCATCGCGAATAGTTTACGGTTACAACGTGAGAACTCCGCTATCCCACTCAAGCCATCTCTTATCTTCTGCAGATTTCGTGGCTCGGGGCATAAGTGACTATCTCACCTCAGAAACTGGGATAACGATCATATTCGAAAGTGCTATCGTCCCCAAGTGGAAGGATTCGCGTATCTCATTCAAAAACGTCTACGTATCCCGGCGGCCATTGACAACTCTCCAACGAAAAGCAATCGATGCGCATATGGCTGCAGCTGGTATTGATGTCGGGAATCAAACCGAATACCAAGACTTGGGAGAAGACGAAGAAGATGTACATGTTGGTTTAGAGGAAGACACAAACTATTCCATTTTTGACCTCAACATCGACTCAGTTGATGTTACTCTATCGTTATGGAGATGGTTGGATGGTAGAGGCCTGGTGGAAGACGCTGTTGTGAAAGGCGTTCGAGGTGTATTAGGTACGTCATGCAAGAGCCACCTTGGATGTCTTATGCTGATTCGGACTTTCTAGATCGACGCTCCGTGGTCTACGATCCAGACCATCCCCTGGATCCTGCCTCTTTTCGCCATGAATCTCATCCGGGAGATTTCGAGCTCGATTCGCTCCAGCTTGAAGACGTTCTCATCACGGTGTATCAACCTGGCGGTTTTAGGCCATACACAGCGTCCATTTTCCACGCAGAGTTTCGTACTTTCCGCAAGAAATGGATGTTTTACGATTTCTTGTCTGCAGAGAATATTGTTGGGCAGTTTGATAATTGCCTGTTCAGTTTGCATAAGCCCCAAAGCATAGGGCGTACTATGGGAAGTGAATTGCAGGATGGTGACTGGGCTCGGATGGTGCGTCATATATGTACACGCTCTGCGATAATTGAAGCTAACTTTTTCACGTAGTCACGCATCCGAATTGATGGCGTGAACATTGATCATCTTCAAGCTTCTACCTTAATGGAAGGTCCTGTCTCATGGATCACTTCAGGTAAACTTGATGCAGTCCTTGATATCAAATTTCCCAAAGACCCGGACGACGCACTCGCATTGAACGTGATTTTGGAAGAAATCGCCGAAGCCATATCGACTACGCTTTCTACATCACCTGCTTTGGACCCTTTGCGCCAACGCATACCTGGTCAGCGGGAGTTAGCTAAACCCCCACTGAGCGCTCCTGAAATGGACGATGCCACCTCAGCCAACTTGGAACACAGTAAAGAGTTTAAAGTGGTTATCGAGCTGGACCTGAGATTTAGAGATGTCAAGGCCGCAGTGCCGATATTTGCTAACGACTTATCGTACGTGAACAACGCTCTGATTCGCCCTATCGTCGCCTTCATGAAGTATGTTACCCCTAATCATTCTCTATGAAAATTCTCATCACCGTCAAACACAGTGCCAACCGGACCTTGGTGCCGATACATTGTCGAGTCGTGAAGAATCTTAATGATTTCGATGGCGCTTGGACTGTACGTTGGACCCTTTCCCCAGCATCTGAAAGTTCTTACAGTTTGCTAGATGTGGGAGACTGGCCTTCTTGACGAAATATCATTCAAAGTAGGCTACAGATTCTATGATGCAGGTCAATGTACTCATATTATCTTCAACGCATCCAGATATATGACGCCTTAGCGTTTCATGTCACACAAGCCAATTTCAATCGTCGCGTCAAAACAGTTAGCGTCTGGAGTCTTCATATGACGGCCAGTGCTGTATTGTCTGCCTTTCGAAAACTAGTCGATCCTGTTTCCATTCGCATTCGGGAGGCTTACTTGAGGTCTCAAGAAGAAAGGGAACGCGAACTGTTCAATGTCGAGCTCTAGCAACGTGACATTCACGTGGATCGTGTCTTTCAGTCTGTCACCGTTCTTTGACCTGTTCCACCTAGTTCCACCGAGACAGAGTTTTCCGACAGGGCTTTGCGATCCAGTATGCTATGCTATATTTAGGACGCAAATATTGGGGAAAGGTCGTATGATCACTCTTGTGCCTACCTACTACTGTTTCCCCGAATGTTTAAGGATTTTTGAATCCGAAAAGGTACAAATTTCTCTGGGTTTCCTTGGGCTCTTCACACAAACTATTTTGAGAATCTCAAGATCACAATCAAAGTGAAATGGCTCTAAAATCATTCTCGCTGCCCCGCTGACGGGTGACGGCGCCTGGTGAGGGTCAGCCATGTTTAGGCTCTTTCTTTCTTTCTTCTGGTCTGAATAACGCCCGTTCTAAAAGAACGACTGAAGGTGGTCAGCGCTATCTATAAACTTCGAGAAGATTAGCAGACTCAGTGAAACATTCACGCGACTCATTCGATATAATCTCTGCGGCGAGCTATTTCGGTCCAAAACTGCTTCGATTCACGGGTTGTCTCTATTCGTCCTTTCACCTATCACGTTGACGATGGTCCTACCAGTATTCTGTTTTTCACTCGCAATCGCCCTAGGAACACGCTATGCTGAAGCAACGGTAATTAGCACGTTGGATGACTTGGTTGATAAATCATTGGACTTCGTCGTGATTGGAGGTAACAGATTTCTACATGAGATAAGTACATTACTCATGCGCTAATTTCCTCCGATATCTAGCTGGTGCTGGCGGAGGTGTTATAGCTAACCGATTGACAGAGAATCCAGACGTATCAGTCCTTCTCATTGAAGCAGGAGGCTCGTAAGCTGGCTTTTATCGAAGAATCAGATTTCGTAGACGGTGACATGTAGGAACGAAGGAGTGCTCGATGTTGCCGCTCCTGGACTAGACAGCTTTCTCATCAACAGCGCTTGGGACTGGAATTTCACCTGTGGAGCTTTTATCTGCATCGCCAAGAACTACAAATGCTAATCGTCTCATTCCCTTCCCCAGCCACGCCGCAAATCGCTCTGAACAATCGAACCTTGGCTGTTTCTCGAGGGTTTATTCTCGGCGGGACGACCTCTATCAGTGAGTTAATTGAGAAGGAAGGCTTGATGGCGATATGTTGAAAGCGTTTTGGTTTCAAGATCAAATGGTATACACTAGGGGCTCCTCTGAAGACTACGACCTTTGGGCAAACATAACCGACGACGAAGGATGGTCATGGGATAACTTGCAGAAATACATACGAAAGGTATTACCGACTCGCTCATTCGCTGCTCGTTAATTCTGTCAGCTTTGGACTTTCACACATTTTCTGTGTAGAATGAAAAGTTTACCCCCCCAGTGGATCATCACAATACAACTGGCCAATTCGATCCTAACGTTCACAGCTTCGATGGGATCGTTTCCGTCAGCCTGCAAGGATTCCCGAATGGAATCGATAATCGAACAATACGGACGACGTCCGAGTTGAGTGAGGAGTTCCCATTCAATCTGGACATGAATTCTGGATTTCAACTTGGGATTGGTAGGCTCTTTGGCCCATTGCTACGAACTTCATTTGATAAACCCGTGCGTCAGGCTGGGTTCAGGCTACGATTGGCGATGGGACGAGAAGTAGCTCCGCTGCGTCATATCTGGGTCCTTCATTCATCTCTAGGCCGAATCTCCATGTGTTGCTCAACACTCGTGTATTGCGCGTACTCAAGACTGATCATCAACAATCTGATTTCAGGTCTGTGGAATTCACACAAGATGCTGGGGGTGAGTTCTTTCGCTCCTTGCCTGAAAGAAGAACTATTGAAGGACTGGTCTTGATGATCGCTGCCAGTCACGACGCATACTATCACTGCTTCCAAGGAGCTTATCATCGCAGCTGGTACTATCATGACTCCGCATATCTTGATGCACTCCGGAATAGGCGACTCTGAAGAACTGAAGTCTCTGGGAATTCAAACGGTCCATCATCTGCCCTCTGTAGGCAAAAACCTCACAGAACAGCCTATAGTTCGGAACAAGTGGTTAGCCAACTCCACAGACACACTGGAAACAATTGCTCGCAACGATACACTCCTTGCAGAAGTTACAGAAGAGTGGGAACGTCGTAGGATGGGACCGATAGTCGATCCTCCGTTGTCATTCATTGGTTGGCTTCGCCTTCCAGAAAATTCATCAATATTCCAACAAGTCTTAGATCCAGCCGCCGGGCCAAACACCTCACACTATGAATTGATTATAACTGTGAATGACTGCCTCCCTGATTTATGATCAAACTTTCTACTTATGTGTCTTGTTCAGAACGGCGCGCTTTCTCATCCTGCTCCTGCAACTGGTAACTTCCTAACCTTCAGTACATCTGTGTCCTCTCCTACTTCGAGTAAGTCTTCTTTCTTGATATGCGCCTCCCAATCAGCAACAGAGTCTTAACAGGAGGTTCCATTTCACTGAATTCCAGTAATCCACTCGAATATCCATTGATCAACTTTAACCTGTTCAATACATCTTTCGATCGATTCGTCGTTCGTGAAGCTTACCGGAACACTAAAAAGTTCCTAGCCGCTCAAAGCTGGGATGGCTACATCTTAGCTCCACCTACTAATGCGACTACGGATGACGAACTCGATGAGTACATCAACCAAAATGCGGCTACCGAAAACCATCCCGTTGGGACAGCAGCGATGTCTTCGAACAGTGCTGCATATGGTGTGGTAGACCCAGACTTGCGCGTCAAAGGCCTCGTAGGGCTACGAATTGTCGATGCTTCAGTATTCGTATGTAGCTCATCCAGCTGTCAGGTGAAGGTTCAACTAATTGTCTGTAATTTAGCCTCGACTCCCGGCTGCTCATACACAGGTCCCCGTATACATAGTCGCTGAAAGAGCTGCGGACTTGATCAAGGATTTCTGGGGTATTTGTAAATGTAATGGTCATACATAAAGATATATGTATGAGACGAACAACGCAATGAAGTATCTGTCTTTTTCACCTATCACAATAGTCTAGTCTCAACCGCGCCCCCCAGACCGTACCTGACGTCTTACCCTTTTGGGAAATCACGCGCATGTCATGTTACTCAGGTACACACTAATTAAAATTTTTATTCTATGTATTCGACGCGCCATACGTGCTATGAGTGTCGCTGAGCCAGGCCTGTCAGGCCAGAAAGAGTCCAAACCATTCGCCTTCAGCTCAACACAGGGCAAGAATCTGATTTCCACAATTATCACACGCTATGTCTCTCATCCCGCGCATGATTATGTTCTTGAAGGGGTTGCAAAAGCTCTAGATGGAAGAGATGTGTTTGCAATGACACCTACGGGCTCAGGAAAGACCGGATATATCGCATTCACGGCGCTCGTCGTGAAAGAGCTCAAACAGCACCCAGAACGGTATCCAGAAGCCGCAGCGATAGCCAAAAAATTTCCACATGATCCACTCATGCTTTCGATCTGTCCAACGAACTATATTGAATATCAACAGGTGAAGAGATTTGATATAGTTTGCTACTTGCTGCTAATACCTTGTATTAGGAACAGAAGCTGTTGGCCATGGGTCTAAAGGGCTTGATCATCAACAGTGAAACCATTCAGGAGGTGAAGGAAAGCAAAAAGACAGACCTTTGGGTTCAGGCACAGGAAGACCCGACAATCTCTCTACTTATAATGTCTCCGGAGCAGCTAACATCTAAATACTATGAGACGGCATTGAAAAACTCGAAATTCCGTGACCGTATCTATGCACTCACCGTCGATGAAGTCCACCTCTTACTCACATGGGGTAAAAGCTTTCGAAAACCATTCCGACAGATTGGTCTTGCGCGTTCCAGGCTATCAGACGACGTGTTTCTCATATGCCTCACAGCAACGATGCACAGTAACGCGCTCAATACTGTATGTGTCACAAAGAGGTGACGATGGCGGCAAGACTGAGCGGAAGCGGACAGATACTGATCCCAACGACAAAGTTATATTCATAAATAAGTACAGAGAAGTAAGTAAAGACATACCTGATCCCAACGACAAAGAGGTCAAGATAAGGGATCAGGTTGTGGGGGCTGGCTTATATATACAAAGGTAAGGTACGGGAACCATGATGTCATACTGTATAGTTCAGGAACAAGGAATGGAACGGAAAGGACTGGAAGGTTCCGGATCGGATATGATAGGTAACAGTGATGGAATGATGTATTGTAAAGAAAAGGAAAATAATAGGGGCGGCTCACTTCATGACATTACCCCCCTCCTTATGACCATTGCCCTCGATGGTCAAGCCTTCGCCGCCCGGGGATGTTTCTTGTGGAATTTTCGTACAGTAGCCGGCGCGTGTTCCAAATTTTGTGCCGGTTCCCATGAATTATGCCCTGCATCGTAACCCTTCCACTTCACCAAATACTCTAACTTCTTCCATCTAACCCGACTATCCAAGATTTCCTCTACTTCATACTCCGGTTCGTCTTCATCCTCTAGGTACACTGGTTCTGGTGGTGTCGCAATCTGGCCGTTGACAGCATTTCCTTTCCATGGGTATAGCTTGTCGACATGGAAGACAGGGTGGACCCGGTCGAGGGATAACGGTAGATCCAGGCGGTAGTCGAGAGGTCCAACTTTGTCCAAGATTGTGTATGGTCCAAGCTGTCGATCCCCAAGCTTCTCGCTAGAAAGCTGGAGCTTGATATCCTCTGCACTTAGCCAAACCTTATCTCCCACTCGGAATTGATGCGCTTTTCGTTTTCCCCTCTCGTAGCTTTCCTTTTGCCATCTTTTCCCTAGGTGTAGTGCTGCTCCGGCATCCTGTCGTGCATCCCGAAGTATCTGGATACGGTCGTCCACTGCTGGAATCCCACTACGTTGACCCACCGGAATATTGAATAAAGGCAGATAACCATAGGTAAGCTCGAACGGGGACATCCCCAGGGCTGAATGGGTGCGGGAGTTGATCACAAACTCCGCCATTGGTAAATGCTCTGCCCAGTCGTCTTGACGCCGTCCCACGTACAACCTGAGGTATTTCTCAACTTCCTGATTCGCCCGTTCAGTCTGTCCGTTCGCTTGCGGATGGTAGCCCGAGGTGAGGTTAGACTTGATTCCCAGCCGAGCGAGCAGGGATCGCATCAATTTTGCTGCGAATTGGGGTCCTCGGTCTGAGACAAAGCGGAGGGGGAGTCCATGAAGGCGAAAAATTTCGCGGTAGTAGATGTCAGCGACACCTTCTGCAGTGACTGCCGTTGTACAGGGGATGGCGTGGATTTGCTTGCCATAAAGGTCAGTGCAAACCAGGATGGCGTCGTACCCTTGCGACTGGGGTAGTTGTGTGATCAGATCCACCCCCACCTCTTCCCACAAGCCCGCAGGTACTTCCAGGGGTTGTGTTACCGCTCGTGGGTGTCTCTGTATCTTCTTCCTCGCACAAATCTCGCATCCACCAACGTACTTCTCCACAAAAGATCGTAAGGTGGGCCACCAAAAATGTGTGCTCACCAGGTCAAGGGTACCGTGGAGTCCTGGATGGCCCGCCGTAGGGTTGTCGTGGCATTGTTGTAGCACTTCGGTTCGCAGGTTCTCGACTGGTGGAACATATACCCTACCTCGATGATAGACCAATCCATCATCCTCTTCCCATTCCGCGATTCCGTTGGCCAAGCGTTGAAGACCATTCCTCCGCAGCTCTTCTAACCCTTCCAATACCTCCGCCTCCCTCTGCGATGCTTTCCGGATACGGTCCTCGAGCGGGTTCTGTAGTGAGTTTGCTGCGATCTGTACGAAGTGAGCTGGTTTCAGAACCGTTTGTTGTTGGTTGTCTTCGCTGTCCAACACTTGGTGTGTTGCCATACGGGAAAGGGCGTCAGCCTGTGTGTTTGTCTTCCCTGGGCGGTGAACAAGCTGAAAATCAAACCGGGATAGCCATAATGCCCATCGTGCTTGCCGTCGACTTAGGTCCTGAGCGGAGCGCCAGAACTCTAGGTTTGCATGGTCAGTGATGATCTCAAAGGGTTGTGGTGACCCTTCCAAGAAACTTCTCCAGTCCTTCAGTGCTTCGATGATAGCAAGCATCTCTCGGTCGTAGATTTCATAATTCCGCTCCGCTGGTTGCATGGAGGCCGATCGGAATGCCACCGGGTGCCACTGACCATCGTCTTGCAGCTGCATTATGGCCCCTCCAGTTGCAAAGCCTGATGCGTCCACCTCGAGTCGAGTGAGCCTGTCGGGGTCCCAAAGAGCCAACACGGGTGCTGTGATGAAAGCTTCCCGGAGTGTGTCGAATGCTTGCTGTTGATGTGTCCCCCAGTCAAACTTTGTGTCCTTCCTCGTCAGATCGTTCAGAGGGCGTGCTATTCGGGCAAAATTCCGTATGAAACGACGATAAAATTAGCAAACCCTAAGAATCCTCGCAGCTCCCGTAGGTTCTTTGGTGTTGGCCAGTCGCGGACTGCCGCTACCTTTACCGGGTCCATGCGCACCTCCCCTTCTGATATCACCAGTCCCAGGTATTCAATCTGCAGTTGTTCGAATTCACACTTCTCCGGTCGTAGGTACAGGTCGTGTTTTTCTAGCCGGGTTAGTACTTCTCGCACCACCTGTCGATGTTCCTGTATATCGTTGCTAAAGATAAGGATGTCGTCTAGGTAGACCGCCACCTTCCCGCTGCCACTAGGTCTGAAAATATGGAGTTCATGAGTGCTTGGAAGGTGGCTGGAGAGTTGGTAAGACCAAAGAACATTACGCTGGGCTCGAACAACCCTCGATTGGTTGCGAAAGCCGCCTTCCATTCATCTCCTCCTTAATCCGAACATTGTTGTAGCCCCATCGAACGTCAAACTTGGTGAAGTACCGTGCTCCCTGCAGACGACTGACAATGTCTGCAACCAGTGGTAGGGGGTAACGATTCTTCAGCGTAACCTGGTTGAGTTTCCTGTAGTCCTGTACGAAACGGAGTTTACCATCCTTCTTTTTCACAAAGAAGACGGGTGAGGACAGTGGTGACTTTGAGGGTGTATATACCCTTTTCGCAGGTTATCGTCCAAGAATCGGTCAAGCTCACCCTGTTCGTTTAGTGACATTGGATATACCTTGGTACGCATTGTTTCAGGTGCCCCCGGGATTAGTTCGATGGCATGATCCCATGGTTGATGGTCCGGGAGACGTTCTGAAGCGGTTTCGGAGAATACCTTTTTGAAGTCTCGATAGGGTTCCGGGACCATTTCTTCAAAGGTTTTCACAGGTTTTGCCTTGTGCGCTTGTTCCGCCAACTGTTGGGAGTAGGTGAAACCTGCGGCGCACCAGACCTCCTCCGTTTGTTCCTGTAGAATCCCCGACTTCACCCATGCACGACGGGTTCGTCGGTTGGCTCGGATTCGGTGTATGGGGGACTCTTCGTCATCCTGATCCGCACTACTCAGTGGAGGTTCGGGGGTACTAGTTGTTTGGATTGTCTCCTCCATCTCTTCATTGTCCTCCTCCTCTTCGACCGTTGCCCGCTGTGGTTTGACTGAGAGTCGTCCTTTCTCCCAGTCAATATCTGGATTGGCCTTTCGTAGCCAAGGCAACCCTAGTATTAGGTCTTCGCTGCCCAGACCAGTTACCAGCAGGTCCGTCCATCGTTCTTGTCCATCAACGGTTAGGGCCAGACGTGCAAAGTGCGTGATCTGCCCTGCCCGGTTGGCAGAACCATCGATGTTGAAGACCCCAATGGGTTTCCTAAGCGGGAACGTCCTTACATGGTGGCGAGCGACGAATTCTTGGTTCAAAAATAGAGCAGTAGCTCCAGAGTCGATCATGGCCGCAGTTGCTATACTGTGATTCCTGCCTCTTAGTTTTGCGTTGATTCGGAAGTGCGATGAACTGGAATTCAATTCCGAAATGGTAGATATTTTACATGAGGAGAGAGAATCATACGCAGAAGTAGAGTGTATAGCAAATTGGTTAACGGGTGCTCTCGATGCGGCCGAGACGGGCACCCGCTTCAAAAACCCTCCTGAGACCCCGACGCTGGGGCCATGGCATTAGCTCTGTTCAGGAGTTCCTGTAGTTGAGCAATTTGTGTGGAAAGATCGGGGGTGAGCGAAGTCGGCGGGGCGGGAGCCGGAACGAGAGCGGGAGCGGGAGCAGAGGCAGCAATTTGGACCGATTCATTCGGGAACAGGCTAAAGGGCATCGAGGACGAAGCGGAGACTTGTTGTCGACGTGGCTGTTGACGCTTACCGCGGCCTCGCTCTAACCCCATGAACTTGTCTTGGCAAACTGATTCCAGGTGACCTCGACGACCACAGTAGCGGCATACTGTGTCCTTGTACGAACAGTTCTTCTTCTCGTGGTTCTGTGCGCCACAGCCGTAACATCTGCCTCTCATCTGTGCCACGAAACTCTCCCTGCTATTCCCGCTGGTATGCGTGGCATCGACGTCCATGGCGTAAGAGTTGGAAGGAGGAGAGGGAGTGTGAGGGGTGCCCAGATTACGGCCTGTCATGGTAGGATCATGCAGGAACACATCCACCGAGACTGCCCGTCTGATTGCCTCCTCTAGGGTGGGGGCTATCCCCTGGGCGATGTTAACCACGATGAGATTTTGTCGGATCTCGGGGTTAAGGCCACTATGGAATCGCTCGCGTAGGTCGATGTCCGAGAGTCCAGTTCGATCACCAATGTCCTTGAACTTTTGTGCGAATTCCGCTACCGTCTGGCCTTTTCCCTGTTTGAGATGTTGGATCGCATTCCGGGCCTCCATACCTGCATCGATTGATTCAAATCGAAGTGAGAAGGCTCGCACAAAGTCTTCCCAGCGTCCGTTGAATGGTGTCCTTCCATGGCTGAATTCCAAGAGGTATGGGGTGGCCCAGTCCGCCGCGTTTCCTGAGAAGAATCCTAGGGCTGCCTTTATCAGCTTATCTTCCTTGCCACTCAAGTCTGTTTGTTCCATCGCCCAGCTCTGGATCTGAGCGATGAACCGACGTGCTTCCGCACTACTGGTGCCCTTGAAGAGCTCCGGTTTGTTCAGGCTTGATTTGGCTGTGGCCTTCTGTAGGTTAGCTGTGAGCTGAGCCACCTGTTCAATGAGCTGAGCCATGAGTTGATTGGCGTCGACTGTGGTAGGGTTGGACATGGCTGGTGGAGGAGTGGCTGGAACGGGGGTAGTGGCAGTGATAGGTATGATCTGTGTCCCGTCACTGAGGGAGGCTTCTGTGCTAATAGAATTAGCAGTGGCGTGGGGGCAGGGTTGAGAACTACAATCAGCCCAGTTCTGGTTCGGGGGACGGTGGATGTGAGTTCGGTCTTTAGTGTCAAAGGCGTGCGGGTAGGCGGAGCAGTCAATGGTAGACGTGGTGGAAGCGGATCCTGCAAGGATAACCCAATCGGTAGGTTATCAGTGCAGTAAAAGATCTTGACCTAATGTCACAAAGAGGTGACGATGGCGGCAAGACTGAGCGGAAGCGGACAGATACTGATCCCAACGACAAAGTTATATTCATAAATAAGTACAGAGAAGTAAGTAAAGACATACCTGATCCCAACGACAAAGAGGTCAAGATAAGGGATCAGGTTGTGGGGGCTGGCTTATATATACAAAGGTAAGGTACGGGAACCATGATGTCATACTGTATAGTTCAGGAACAAGGAATGGAACGGAAAGGACTGGAAGGTTCCGGATCGGATATGATAGGTAACAGTGATGGAATGATGTATTGTAAAGAAAAGGAAAATAATAGGGGCGGCTCACTTCATGACAGTATGCCTATTCCTTGGTCTGAAGGAGGGTGAATATCATTCTATCAAACGCTCCAATCAGCGCCACGATATTCAGCTAATCGTTCGTGAAATAAGCTCACCTGCTGATGGAACCCGCTTCCGGGAGCTCGACTGGGTCCTGGAGAGAAAACGGAACACTATAGTATTTTGTCGTACTATCCGACTCGGTGCCCAGGTTCTAGGTTACTTTCATCACAAGGACAAGCAGATGGGTGGTGATCCTCGTACCGTGTTGCAGCGACTACGCCAGTATGACTCCCTTTCCAAGGAATATAACGAGGTTACACGCAATTTAATGCGCTCTCAAATGTGCCAGGTAGTTATAGCTACCAGCACTCTTGCTGTTGGCATAGATCTTGAGGGCATTGAGGATGTTGTCATCTATGGAGACCCTGAAGACCTTGATCAGATGGTACAAATGATTGGAAGAATCAGACCTGAGTATCGCGAGTCAGCAGTCACTCGCCAAGGCATTGTTTATTTCTCAGCCAACGCCCGAAAACGAGCAGAAGAATCGCTGGCCAAACACAGAATGATGACCACACTCGACGATAAACCCTCGATAATGGATCTTGGTTTAGCTCAGTTCTATCTTGCTCAGTGCAAGGTCGAAGACCTGGATCGTCAGTATGAAAATTCGGACAGCGACGTACAGTGTTCCTGCAAGACCTGCATCGAGATTCCCCCACCCTCAGCCCATGTACCCTGCCTCTGCAGTGGCTGCTCTCCTGAGACCATCTCTACCGCCTCCTCCCCATCCAAACCGGTGAATACTGCTTCGGGTCTTGCGCTTCCGGCAAAACATAAGCGTCTCACAAAACCAATGAGGGTACATGGGGCGCGTGAGCTGAAAAAGTTTCGCCTCGAACTTTTCAACGCGGCGGATCCAAGGAGTAGTGGAATGCTCTCACCTTTTTTTTACTTTGCCGACGACGAAATTCAGCTCGTTCTTGATCATTTTGCGTCAATTACAACACCAGAGGTTGTGCACGAGTTGATATCCAAAAACAAACGGCTCCGGCCTCATAGTCAACAGCTTTTTGAGAGGATTATGGGTTTGGGGCTGGAGTTTAAAGAAATTCAGAAGGCTGAGAAGCAGAGGAAGGACGAGGAGAAGGCAGCAAAAGTTGCAGGCCAGTCAACAAAATAGTATTCATTGTTCAAAGGTACCTAGTTTAATTCTAGGAAAATCTGAATAATGAGTGCCCGTTCCATAAGTCAAACGAAGCAGACATACCAGTCACTATCTGAAGAAGAATCCTCTTCCTCTTCAGCATCCTCTTCAGCCTGCTCATCCTCTCTCAACTCAGCCTCTAATAGAGCCATGGCCTCTTCAGCGGTCAGCTGCAAGTCGAATGTCTGTGCAATGAGTTGTCCATCGACCAGTTGCATGACTCCAAGGGTATTTCGAAAGCTCGGGTCTTCATCGTCAGAGTCCGAGCCGTCACTGCTGTCGCTGTCTTCAGGTTCAAGTTCGTCCAAGTGGTCGCCGTCATTGAGAGAGATAGTAGCGGACGTTTCAGAGGTATTAGTAGCGGACGTTTCAGAGGTATTGGTTGTTGTGATAGCTGTTGGGTGTAGAGTGGAGATGCGCAACTTCACATCTTCTCTCACGCGTGCATGCGTAGTCTCGTTCGCCCACTTTGCCATCTTCCCTTTACTCAACTTGATATAACCTTTCGTGAAATCGTCTACCTCTCTTTCTTCAATGAAACGACCTGGACGGCGTGAATGGAGTCCATGATGGGCATACAGCTGCAGGAGGCTACGGACTTCAGGGTTGTTGTGTGGTTCGGTGTGTCGACCAGCGCGTTTTTCAAGGTCAACACCACCGCGTAAGTCAGTTTTGACTCGGGCTAGATTGTGAAGATTTCGCGAGATGACACTTTGAATGAAGGAATGGTCAAATTCCTTCCCTTTTCGTTCTACAATCGCTTCCAAAAGGCGATTGAAATATTCTTGGATCAGATCGCATGGAGCAAATGTCCCGGGTTTCCCGCTCAGGTTTACAAGCATTGTTGAGAGAAGAGCTTTGCGGAGTGCGGCGCTGGATTCGATCTCGAGGACAGTGATGGTTTCTAGTAGGTACGTTGCATATTTTGAATGTGCTGAGCCCGCGAAAGTAAAAAGCATAACCTAGACACTCTTGTGCTCAGTATATCTAGATTTCAGTCAATTCTACAAGTATTTGCACACCTTTAGGACCTCCCAGACCCGGCCTACATCCCCAGATGCCACCGCATTGGCACACTCGCGCGATACGAGTGTATCTCGCATGAACGCGATCGAGTTTGCAAGCACGTCGTCCGCATGTTTTCTTCCCTCTTCACGCTCGACTTCAGCACGCTGCTGCAGTTGAGTTTTTTTCTTTGATTTCTGCTTTTGCGCCGCAGCGATCCTGATGGAAGACGTCGACGGTGCCAGCCCAATGTCTTCCGCCGCGAGACCAGTCCAAGGGGTGCCCATGGGGACATTCTTGGTCCAATCCAGCTTATCTTCTGGTAAGTCGGCGTTGTGCATGGCATGAGACATCCCGCGGGTGCAACTATAAGTGGCATACAGTTGACGAGCTATTTTCTCTAGATCTTCGAAAGGCGGGATGATGTTTTTTGTTTTGCAGTCTCGGAAGTAAACAAAGAGGTCTGGGGTTTTGAGTAAGAGTCTGGAAACGTTAATGAATATTGGAAATTACAGAAACACATCAACGATTACCTCCAGCAGTCAAGCATCCGTACATCCAGTACAAGATAAGCCAGTTGAGCACTGGGATAATAATCCACCTTCTTCAAGTTGGAGGGGTCTTCGCGGCCAATCTTTCGTGAGCTGTGACCCAAAGTTGACGGATCCTTGCTCAGAGGTTTTCCCCAGTGAGTTTCATAGACTCGGCAGAGGTCAGTCCACATCGTATGCCACCATTCTAACTGTGGCTCTAGAATTCGGAGACTGAGAAGATCGTTATCGTTGTATTGAAGATACCGCTGGAGCTCGAGTAGCCGCTGATAGGTGAGTCCGTCGCCACCAAATGGCCAGAGCCTATGCAAGAAATTGTCCTTGGTTTGACCACCCTGGCGAAAGAAGTCGAGTATGGCTGCATAGAACTCTGCTGTTATGTTTTCGTCTCGGCCGTTAGTTGACAGGGGGTGGATCTTCGACGGTTCAGGTTTAAGGCGGTGAATAGCAGCTCGACTTTCATAAAGCATCGCAACATGGGGGAGATAGTGGTCAAGCTCTGGTACGTAAGTGGACAGGCATTCTAACCACTGAATACACCCAATGGTTTCGAGATGCTCATGGTTGATCAGGTCTAGGAACTTTGCAGGTGTCACTTTCGCCCGTTCATTTTTTGAAATTCGAGCTTGTCGGTCAGTAAGATCTAGTGCGGCGGGATCAAAGGTGCCAGGAGGGTATTGGATGTATGTCCCGGCAAGGCCAATCGTCATTTTGTTCTCTCGACCTGCCCGCATATCTCGCTGGCGGAGAAAGTTCTGAACGTTGTCAATGAAGAACTTTCCCCATTGCATTGGATCCTTTCCAGCCATTTCTGTCACCAATGCTTCAGAAAGTCCCAGGTCACGAAGAATCCGGTACACGGTGCTATATGCAGGCATGGTCCCTATGCGACTCTCATATGAAAACAAATCGACAGGAGCAGAGTGCGCAAAGTAAAGGGTTCCGCGAGCTACGGGAAGCCAGTTAGCTCGTCGATTGAGGCTAAAGTTTAGCGAGGCGATGCAGTGAGTAATGACCTATTAAAACTCTATCATTGAGTGTTAATCCATAGCTTCAGGTTTCAGAGCTTACTATGTCAGTTGGACGTGTTTTTCTTGCGACCACAGCTCCATTATGTACCTTTCCCGTCGCAATACATGATAGGAAATTGAACAAGAAAGGTTCATGATGGCGTATGATTTTGCCAACCTGAGGTACGGTATCGACGCCAATGTCTTTCCAATATGACTGAACAGGATTTTTCAGCGCGCCTGACTCTGACCTTTTGGGACAGCGTATCTGGAGACCATTGCTAGGCTTGACAGCCTTCTTTGCTTGCTTGATGGCATGGGCTATACTGGTTTGGGCCGCAAATGAGGTGAGTGATGCGCGTACATTTTTGATTTCCCAGTAGTGGGGCAAAGCGGCTGTAGACCACATCTGATCTTTTGCATCTCTATTAGTACCGGGACGTCCATCAGGGGAGGTGATCCAGTTGTGAATGACTTCCCCGGGATGATGGTTACAGCGACCACTGAGAAACCTTTCAACGGCATTTGCATGGGAGTGACTACGGTTGACACCTTTCCATTTTGAGCTCCAATATAGAAATTCGCTGTAAGACCAATTCAGATCTTGAATGCACTTGAGGACTAGATCTATTTTCTGGGAGGGAGTGAGGGCTGTGCGCCGTCTTTTTGAAGCAGAGGGAGTGTATATTTGGAATGCGTTTTCTTTGGGAGTGTCATCAGCTTGGCGCTTTCGACGGGAGGAAGTGGCTGTCTGGGAAGGTGTAGGGCATGTTTCTGGAGTGGAATAAATTGGTACGGGTGTAGGTGGAGGAGGGTCATAAATTCGTATCTCTCGATTCCGAGTCTGTGGAGGCGGGCAATAGAAAGACTGTGGTGGGATCGGAGTGGATAGAGGGCTTTGGAGTGACCCATATGTAGGCGGTGATGGTGTCGTAGGTAGTTGGAATGAATATAGGCTCATTGTATGAGATCTGAGCTTGTGGTACGCGTGATAAGGATTCTGTTGAGGAATTTGGAACGTATACGCGCTGGGTCATATGACCGGATATCACTCATCTGACAGCAACGAATTTGCTTTACCCGTGTCCTAAAAAGGCAAGTGCCCAGGTGCAGGTAACACGGCGCGGTTGCTATCAGACTCTAGTATGAAAAGCAACGATTATCTTGCGTAATCTCTGATAAGATAAGATTTTTGATATCTACGAGTCTGACTACGGGAGACTACTATCACAATCAATCATGATTAAATCCATTAACCCTATTAACCCTAACCTTATTATATATCCGTTCTCGACCATAGCAACTTCATTTTACCCTCTATTCATCTTTCATTTTCATTCTCTACATCCACCTCCAACTGACGACGACCGCCATCATCCTATGTCTCGCTTTGTCAGGGCATCTAAATATCGGTAAGTCTATCTGCAATGAGGCCCTATTACCTGCCTCGCTTTCGGGTGATCAATAAGATGGCGGGAAGAATAGTAGTAAATACTTAATGGATGGAACTATGCTGAAAACAAGCAGCTGAGGACGCTTAGTAGTGTGAGCTCCAATCTTTCGTGTTGATACCCGCAGAATATTCAAAGATTATTCACTAGTGCTTCACTTCCACTTCCGTTGCGTGCTACTGCTGGCCCATCAGTTTTTGCTGACGCCCGCTCATTAGACACGTTTTTGGGCAGTCGGGGAAGAAGGAATACATTGTTGAGAATGTCAAAGTGACCAACAATGCTTGGGACACCAACATTATTGCTGCATCTGGAGTGAGCACAACAACCAAACAAGCAGTCATCGATATTCTCATCATGATCTACAGAAATACGTTAGCATCAACTGGAACGCCTCTGGAGGTGGCGCTTTCGCTATCTTGCCCCTTCCTTCTCCTTTCCATACAATAACCGGATTTCCTCACAAGCTTCCGGACACTTTACCCCTCGCTCGAAGTCATACAGCACCTGTCCTTGATACAGACTGGTCTCCTCACGATGATTCGCTCGTCGCGTCGGGAGGCGATGACGGGAAAGTCATGATATGGAAAGTCGATGATAACGCGTTTGAAGGATGGGGGGCAGACCATTGGGTTCCTAAAGACTTTGATCCTGTATGGCGTGTTGATGCTTCTTCCCGTAAAGTCGGCCAAGTCCTTTTCCATCCGACAGCCTCTAACGTTGTCGCGAGTGCCACTGGGGACTTTACTGTAAAACTCTGGGATCTCGCTCGTACTGAGGATCCACGAAATGTCCTTTCAGGCCATAACGACGCTGTCCAGAGTCTGGCTTTCAACTCGACTGGAACATTATTAGTTACAACTTGTCGTGACCGTAAGCTGCGATTGTTTGACCCTCGTTCTGGTAGTGATGCTGTGCGCGTAACGGACGGACATGGCGGTATCAAGGGCGCCAGGGTAGTCTGGATGGGTGACCATGACCGAATTGCGACCACTGGCTTTAGCAAAATGTCCGATAGACAGGTGGCCATTTGGGAAACGGGGAGTTTAGGCAATTTGAAGACAACCACTATAGACACGAGTTCGGGTGTGATGATGCCGTTCTGGTCTGAGAACAACATTCTGTTCCTCGGTTAGTGTCTTCGTCTCTCCACCACTTTTTACACTCTGATCCTCCATTCTTGCAGCTGGAAAAGGGTAAATACTCTTCGAACACTTGTCCTATTTCCGATATCTATCTGATGATCGCCCACCAGGGATGGTAACATCCGTTACTACGAATACGAAAACGATAATCTCTTCGCTCTCGATGAGTTCAAGAGTGTTGATCCCCAACGCGGGATGTGTTTCCTTCCTCGGCGTGCGCTCAATGTATCCGATTGCGAGATTGCCAGAGCTTACAAGATAGCTGGGTCAAGTATCGAACCAATTGCCTTTATTGTTCCGCGAAGGGTGTGTGACGACACTGTTTACTTATACTTATGCCTTTGCTCTAACTGACCTCTTCCAAACGTCAACAGGCTGACGGCTTCCAATCTGACATCTTTCCTCCTGCACCCTCCTCGGAACCCAGCATGTCAGCGAACGAATTTTTCTCAGGAAAAAACGCTCCAAGAAAGATTGTTGATTTGGCTAGTGGAGCTTCATTCGTTTCTTCTGCTCCTATGTCCGCTGCTCCTGTTCCTTTATCCGCCTCCATGCCCTCTCCCGCACCACTGACTCCCTCCTACTCCGCTCCTACGCCAACTTCGACGACGCCTTCTGCACCTGCTATATCAAAATCATATTCAATCCCGACTCCTACTTCTACGACTACAGCGGAGCCTCCTGCGCCTGCTCCAGCTCCAGCGGTGCAGAAATATGGCTCTGGGGACGATGGGGAAACTGCTACTCTTCGACAAGAGAATGTACAACTTAAGAAGGATTTGAGGGATGCTAGGGAGGCGATTCGGAACCTGGAGTTGCAAGTTGAAGCTCAGAGAGCGAACGCGAGGAAGGCGGCACAGGCGTTGCTCGATGCGGCGTAAGCCTCAGAATTGAAGACATCATTCTCGTAAATTTCAATGCATCCTTCGTCATCGAAAGACTTGCTTGATGGATAGGAATTAGTCGGTCTTGCCTTTGTATCTTAATACATCACAGAAATAAAAGTCCTCATTCTCGGTAGACCGCTGTTACATAACCATCGGTTCTGCTGTTATAATTTATCGTATCTTTATACCATTACCATCATGCCTGAAAATCCGTCGTCGACATCCAAATCAGCTGCTAATCGAACACTTGCTCAATCTTGGGCTGGTACTACTTTCGCCATATTTCATGATCTTTGCTTTCATTCTGATTCTGCTCTCTCATCATTTGTTTTCATTCATAATTGACTCGCTCTCACTCTCTAAGCCCTTCCCGCTTCAACACGCATCAAATTTTCATTGGGGATCTGCGCCGTTGCTACAGCAGGGATATATCTAGCGGATGTATTGGAGAAGCAGATACCTGTTGAACAAAGAGAGAAGAATGTACCCGGTTGATGCACGAAAGTTCGTCAATCTGGCGTGGTGTGTAACAATCTCTTTCTATTCGTAACATGGGAACTTACGATGGATTCAGCCCTTAGAGCTATCATGTAAATGGTACATCGTCAATGAGAGGCTGTTCGATATTGTGCATGGGGACTATTCTTGTCCCGGTGCGTAAGCCGTGTTTTACCGCCAACAATGTATGAGCCATCGCTTGCGAATGTTCTCCTTGCAAACACTCTCAAACCAAGGAATTGCTCCAATTATTTGAACTTGAGACGGTCTCGAGCTATCAGCAATGCTTGAACTAGTACGACCCTGCCTGTCGAGCCAAAGGTACGTTAGCTAGGCTCTGACTCGAAAATTGGTCAAAGTCGATCACTTACCTCCGAAAAAGTCTTGGGACAGCGTAGGGATAGTCGCTCCGGCCAATTTCGTTCCCCCTTGGCGAAGCAGGAGCTCTGCAGAGTATCAAAAGAGTCACATAGCAGAATAGCTGCATCCGGGAGTGCTTGCAGAAAAAGAGAACAGGTAAACAAGGGGAATATTTGGACGGTCTGCTTCACATCATACATGCTAAGTTGAAAACTGAAGCTGAGTCTATCCCTTTTATTTTACATATCAGGCTCGCGCATATACCAAGCTTCGAAGACTTTATCCGGTTTTAATGAAGTGACCAGAGAGACGTATTCGTATTCAGTATTTGTTCCACGCAGGATCAGGAGGGAATGTGCCAATGGTCATTCCCCAGCGAGCTTCAACTCGTCGGGAGCCTGAGCGAGTCTAAAAAGGTCTAAGATCATGCCTTGAGACTTTGCGCACTGTCATATTGATCCAAAACTTCAGCAACGCCACATTATCTTATGTCTCGACGTTCGTCTCGCGGTCCATGTCGGTATGAGCGGTAAGAAATGTATTAGACACGTATGTATCGTGTGTTTCGGTATAAAGCTATCAAGAAACGATTTAGAGGCATAAGTTATTACTATCCTTCGCCCATCAGCTATTAGCGACTACTTCTAACTATTCAGAGCAGAATCCTTTATGCACATAGCTGATCTGAAAAAGAACAACCATATATATATTAACCCAGCTCCATGGCGAAGCCCCTCGCGAGCCCTCTTCATTCATCAAGTCTCCTTCCGGCTTTCTTTATTTCGATTGGCGCAGACTTAACGATATTTGATGTCCTCCACAAAGCGCGTTTCATTGATAGCCGCTCCATAGGAGCCATAGAAGGAGGCGGAGGTGAATAGAATGGGTCGATTCGCTCGATATCTCGCTGAGGATTGTGAAATCGTCGACGAATGCGATGTTTGTAACGGCGGTAAACGAAGATGATGACAATCAGGAGAAGGAGGGCGAGGATCCCCCAATGCTACCACCTATGATTGCGGCACGATTAATGTTTTGTTGTTGTACTGAGGACGTGACCGCGGATGTAGTAGTAGTAGCGCTTGGTATGTCAGATGGTCGTAGGGTGCTCGGAACACTGAGTGAGAGGAAGATTGAAGACACAAAATGTGAATGAGGATTTGAAAAGGCTTACGAGGCCGAAAACACAGTTGACGTTGTTCTGCTCGATGCTGCACTACTTGTTGTTGACAATTGGGTATCATTGTCGAAGCTTGTAGGACTGAATCAGCTTGAAAGTTGAGGTTACAGAGGAAAGTATAACTCACGTATATTTCGCATAGTCAAACTGTATAGTGAGTCTGTCGACTGTAGAAGCTCCTATCATGGCGAAGGTGTGGGGAACTGGAGCCAGACTGCTAAGTGACAATACACTGACATTGTACCGAATGTCACCGCTCAGATCGCTCTTGTGTGTGAAGATTTGCCCGACCGGTTGGCCATCCAAAACAAAAGATAGATTGTAGCGTGATGTGTAATCCTCGAAAAGCCCACCCTCGAACTCGAAATTTGGAAGTAAGCAATATACATCAAGAGTTATGCCTGTGGGTAGAAGAAGATAAGTGCATGCAATGCGCCAGGCAGCACTCATTAGACACGTACCTGTAAAGCTGAACTCAACGGTTGCAGGAGGATCCGTCGTCTCATGCGTGATATCGTGCCAAGTGCCATGGAATGTTTTTGAAGGATCAGGGTCAAATCCACACAGCACACATGAGGCCCCTTGCTGCCAATAAGTCGAAGGAGTGTAGATTGGCACTATCCCCGTGACGCTGTCCCCATCTTGATCATCAATGTATCTGAACTCTTTCAAGGCCTGTATATGGATTGCAGAGAATGAGAGAAAAAGAACGGACGATCTAGAAACCAAGATCGAAAAGCATAAAAGAATAAGGATTAGCATCTGAAATACACAAGCTGGAACTCTGAAAGTGGGACTTGGATGGTCTTGAATTGTATTTAACTAGTAGCCGATACTAATGAACCTTGGATTTTCCTGACGAACATACCTATTGATATCATCGAATCAACTCAGTTAGCTGAGTTTGAGCATCCAACGCACAGGTTTCCGAGATATTTGAAGGAGCTTAACGGGAAAGAAGATGCAAAGACGACAACAGATTCAAAGCTATTCTTCCACATGTGAAGCACCTGCATGAGCTCACTCCAGAGGCAGTACTTGAAAAGCATGACAGCTGGTTGGATGCAATTCGAGACAACATGATACTATGGGTGGCAGGGATATGAAATTTTCTATGATAAGATAATAGCTGTTGTCGATTACTAATAATGGTTATGTTTTATCAAAGTGATAAGTAGTTTGGCTGGGGCTTGGCCCCGCGCTCCCGCCCGGGACGATGAGCCGCCCCAAATAGAGCCAGAGCTCCCAAACCAGCTCGGCGAACGGGCTGTCAAGAATAGAGGCCCGACGGTTGTTCCGGTCGCAGCACCCTTTTCCCTGTTCATACAATTCTAGTTTGAAATACCTCTACATATTTGATATTCTATCTATTTTATATACATGTTAAGTAGATCTGAAATAGGAACAGTTTCCGCCCTTTCTTCCCCCCCTGCTCTTGTGTTGAGTACCGCGAAGACATCCTGCCGACTCAATGTATAGAGGCCCGACGGTTGTTCCGGTCACGGCGCCCTTTTCCCTGTTCATACAATTCTAGTTTGAAATACCTTTACATATTTGATATTCTATTTATTTTATATACATGTTAAGTAGATCTGAAATAGGAACGGTTTCCGCCCTTTCTTCCCCCCCTGCTCTCGTGTTGAGTACCGCGAAGACATCCCGCCGACTCAATGTCCACTTGTTCGGTCGTTGCTGAACCATTCCGGCCCTCAGTAATTCAACAGGTTATGGGCCCCGGTCCTGCCTATTAACTGCGTATCCCGTGCTGCTATTATTCTGACTGCACTTAGCACCCGTTTGCCGCTCCTTGCGAGGAACTCATGTTTTTGTGTTTGCCGCATTGTGACACCCAATCCCTTCCTTGCGAGGAAGCCGTTTGTGTGTGCTTAATGCCTGTTTGCCGCCCCTTGCAAGGAGCCCGTGTTTTCTGCGTTGCGACGCCCATGTCACAAAGAGGTGACGATGGTGACAAGACTGAGCGGAAGCTTAGACGGAAGCGGACAGATACTGATCCCAACGACAAAGTTATATTCAGAATAAGTACAGAGAAACAAGTAAAGACATACCTGATCCCAACGACAAAGAGGTCAAGATAAGGGATCAGGCTGTGGGGACTGGTTTATATATACAAAGGCAAGGTATGGGAACGATGATGTCATACTGTATAGTTCAGGAACAAGGAATGGAACAGAATGGACTGGAAGGTTCCGGATTGATTATGGTAGGTAAAAGTGATAGAATGATGTATTGTAAAGAAAAGGAAAATAATAGGGGCGGCTCACTTCATGACAGCCCAACCCTTCCTTGCGAGGAAGCCAATCATGTTTGTATTCATCCTTGCGAGGATGCCGACCCTTCCTTGCAAGGAAGCCAAGTTTGTTTATATTCATCCTTGTGAGGATGCCGACTCTTCCTGAGGGAAGCCGCTGCCATGTTATCTACTCCTGTGGGAGCCGTTTGTTTTGCCGATCATGTCTTTTGCCAAAAACCCGAATTCAACCCGTGATGGGAAACTCATCTTGCGAGATGATCAGTCTGAGGACTTGTTGGGAAATTGGTAGATGCAGGTGAGAGGTCTTGAAGTCGTGGGAGACAAGAACATTGTTTTGTATGTTTCTTTTCTTGATTTTATTTATTGTTTGTTATGTTTCTGTGCGCCTTGACCTTCACAACCAGTTGGCCGAAAGGGCGATCAACCCAAACATCATGAGTGACTTGGTCCGAACAAGGACTGAGGAGTTCGAATCATACGACGAGTTAAAGAAACTTGTCACAGGAAACGACCTTATCCGCCGCCGCTATGAAGAGCAAAAGCGCGGATACCGGCAACTTGAGCTGGAACTACAGTTCACAAGGACAGAACCGAGGATCCTCGAAACAGGATTACAATAAACAACAAAAGAGATGGGAAGGCATGCGAGCAGCAGGACCCTCCCCTATTGTAGCAAGACGAGATGGGACCGGGACGACCTTTGGAGGCACTGGACGTCCCATGGACTTAGACCAAGCAAAGGCAAATGGCCTTTGTTTCAACTGTGGCAAAAGAGGCCACATCAGTAGGAACTGTCCAAAGAAAGTCCAAGCCGCAGTCCGTAGTGTAGAGCTCATGAACTATGGTAACGAAGAGACGGACAACGTTAGTGTTGGAACTACCATAAATAAAGTAGATACAACACCAAACGTACCAGCAAGCTTTGATATGGAACAGTTTGTAACCCTCGCAAACATGCTGGGTTTTGTAAAAGCTCCCCAATAGATATAGGTCTGGAGGAGCATAGTAAATTAAATACTTCGAATACAGTAGATAGTGGACTGGATTTCAAGATAAAATATGGTAGTGTAGAAAAACACGCATCTACCTTCACCAGACAAAAAAAGGAAATCAAAGTAGATAAAAAATCTATACGCTATGAACCTGGCACGGCTGAACGGACTGCTCAAAGGCTGAGAGAGGGAGAACTCCCAAAAGCCGTTGGACTTTTAAGGACTTGGATACCTTCCTCGCGAGCAAGAGAAGCCTCGGAGGAAACCGTCATGGAAATCCGTGCACTGAATTGGAAGACAGCAGTCAAAGCTGTTAAGAGTCTCACAACCAAAAGGAGCTATGTCCGAGGTACATGTGGAAAAAGCTTGAAACTCCCGGTTATTGTCAAAACATTGGAGGACAACAGGCAGATAGTTACACAAGGACTAGTTGACAGTGGAGCTACGGGTTCGTGTATTGACTCAGACTTTGTAGAACGGCATAGGATTCCAACCAAGGAATTACCTATAAGGACACCTGTCTACAATGCTGATGGCACACTCAATGAGGCCGGCTCCATAACTAAGTATGTTGAAGTCCGCATAACTATTGGTGATCACTCAGAACGCATTCAATTCGGAGTAACAAACCTTGGGGAAAATCAAATCTTCCTAGGACTAGATTGGATGCATCATCATAACCCAAGCATTGACTGGATCACGTCAGAAATTGCCTTTGACCGGTGCCCTTCCCAATGTGGCTACAATCCTCACTTCTGGACACCCGAAGACATACAAACACGAGCACTCCTCCAGGATGGCGAGAGACTGTTCATATTCGATTGGGATCGGTATGTACATGAACAAGTAGAATCCAGGAGGTGGACAATGGAGAAAGCCATGGAAGAGTCGAAGAAGCATTTTGACACCTCCCGACCATATGTGAAAAAATACCCAGATGTTTTCAGTCAAAAGGAATTTGACCAACTACCACAGCGATGCCCCTGGGATCATGCAATCGAATTAACGCCTGGTTCTAAGCCACTTGACTGTAAAATCTATCCATTGAACCTGAAGGAACAAGAAGCATTGGATGCGTTCCTTGAAGAAAACATTCGAACTGGACGGATCCAACCCTCAACATCGCCAATGGCCTCACCATTCTTCTTCATCAAAAAGAAAGATGGAACCCTTAGACCAGTACAGGACTACCGTAAACTGAATGAGATGACAGTCAAGAACCGTTATCCACTTCCCCTCATTCAGGAACTGATTGACCACCTCAAGGGTGCCAAAATCTTTACAAAGATGGATATCCATTGGGGATTCAACAACATACGGATCAAAGAAGGAGACGAATGGAAAGCTGCATTCAGGACCAATCGAGGGCTGTTTGAACCAACTGTCATGTTCTTTGGATTAACTAACTCACCGGCAACATTCCAAGGATTAATGAACCACATCCTTCGGGACTTGATTAATGAAGGACATGTTATAGTCTACATGGATGATATACTCGTTTTTACAGATGACATTGAAACTCATCGTTCCATCATCAACCGAGTACTCGATATTCTGCAAGAACATAAGCTTTTCTTGAAACCTGAAAAGTGTTCTTTTGAGAAAACATCCATAGAATACCTTGGAATCATCATTGAAAATGGTACTATCCGTATGGACCCTAAGAAGGTTCAAGCTGTTGAGAATGGTTAACACCTTTGAAGAAACACGATGTTCAACAATTTCTAGGGTTTTGCCACTTCTTCCAACGTTTCATCCGAGGATTCAGCAAAGTTGTGAAACCATTAACAAAACTTACCGGAAATTCAAAGTGGGAATGGACAGTGACCCAACAACGTGCATTTGATGAACTCAAGCGTCGGATCTGCGAAGAAGTGGTCCTTCTTATTCCTGGAATCATGGTAAATTCCTACTTGAAGCTGACCGTCTGACTTTGCAAATGGTGGTATTCTGTCCCAGTTTGTGGATGGTAAATGGTGGCCTGTGGCATTCCGATCTCGTTCACTCAATGAAGTTGAACGGAATTACGAAATTTACGACAAGGAACTCATGGCTATAATGGACTCACTCGATGACTGGCGTCAATACCTCCTTGGTGCAGAAGAGCAGATTGAAATCTTCACAGACCATGTGAATTTACAGTACTTCAAAAAACCTCAGAAGCTTAACCGACAACAAGCACGCTGGGTACTTGAACTCGCAGAGTATGATTTCAACCTTGTTCATAGACCGGGCAAGTCAATGACAAAAGCTGATGCACTGTCAAGGATGACAGGTCTTGAAACGGGAGAAAAGGACAATGAAAACATAGTCCTTCTGAAGCCAGAATTTTTCATTCGTTCCCTAGGCATCTCCACACCAGAAGATGTATTCCTGTCAGAAATCCGGAAAAATAGACACCACGTTGATCGACTTGTAAAGGACAACCTTGATGCCAAGAACTCCGAATGGAAGGAAACTGATGGGATCATTGAATGGAAAGGATGTGTTTATGTACCAAAGAACAGTGTCCTTCGATCCAAGATTCTGACTCTGTACCATGATTCACCACTGGCGGGACACCCTAGACAGTATAAGACAGCAGAACTTGTCACTCGTGATTACTGGTGGCCAGGAATCACTCGAGATGCTAGAAAATATGTCGAGCGTTGTGAAAGATGCCAAGCAACAAAGTCTCATCGCACCCGCCCTGTTGGACAACTTTATCCTCACACTATCCCAACTGAACCATGGCAAGTAATTGGTACTGATATGATCGGTGAACTCCCGGAATCTGGTGGATACAATGCCATAGCCATCTTCATTGACCACTTCACAAAGCGACTGAGACTGGTCCCGTCTCACACCACAGTCACTTCAGAAGGGATGGCAAAGATTTATCGTGACAATGTCTTTGCAATTCACGGACTCCCACAAAAGATAGTTCATGATCGAGGACCACAGTATCATTCACGGTTTATGAAGGAACTTTACCGGTTATTAGGTATAGAAACGAACTTTACCACGGCATATCATCCACAGACAAACGGTCAATCGGAGCAAACAAACCAAGAGATCAAACAATATCTCCGTTTGTTCATTAATTACCAACAAAATAATTGGCACGAATGGTTACCCTTAGCAGAGTTCAACTACAATGACAAAGTTCATTCGGCGACAAAAGTTTCTCCCTTCTATGCAGATACAGGAAGACACCCGTATAAAGGCACGGCAACTCAAATGACTTCGGACAACCCCTCAGTACAAGCTTTCGTAGATGGAATGAAGAAGATACGAAAGGAAGTAGGATCAGCTTTAGAGAAAGCAAAGGTAGAGATGAAGAGGCAGTATGACGGAAAGAGGAAGAAGGGTATAGAATACAAGGTTGGCGACAAGGTGTGGCTAGAAGGAACCAACCTGTCGGTAGATCGCCCAATGAAGAAATTAGGTGACAAGAGGTACAGACCGTTTACGATCCAACAGAAGATAGGCGCCAGCTCCTATAAACTGGAAATCCCATGTACATGGAAACATGTACACAATGTCTTCAACGAAGTTCTTCTCACTCCATATAAAGAACCTAGTTTTCCTACACAACCCCGAAACACACGCCCGCCTCCTGTAGTTGTAGGAGGAGAAGAAGAGTTTGAAGCAGAAGAAATCCTTGATTCGAAGAAAGTAGGACGAGGAATCAAGTACAAAGTACAGTGGAAAGGATACGGTTCACATGAACAGACCTGGGAACCGCGATCAAACCTCACAAATGTTGACCAATTGCTCAAGGAATTCCATGAAAAGAATCTGACGAAACCAAAACCCGCAATATTTCGTCGAATTGAAATCCCTATTTCCTTGTTCCCTACAGAATTGTTTCGTCCTCTTCCTCTTGCCGACACAGAACCCAATCCCGCTTCACTACCCTCTGAAAACTTTCTTTTACAACAAGCACATCGTGGAACTCATGCCCTAAGGAGAGGGTGATGTTACAAACTGACTCTTTTTCAATTTCTTTTTGTCCATCTTATTATACTTTTTCCTTTATCTTTTCCTTTTCTTTCATTTACATACATGTGACAGCCTTGGCATTCTTGCAATGTCAACACATTTCTCTCATGTCTGTCAGACTGTTGACAGACTGTCATTCCCGCGCTGTCAACACAACTCTCTCATGTCTGTCAGACTATTGACAGATTGACAGTGTGAGAATTCTCTCATGTCTGTCAACCATTGACAGATCGTTGTATAGCCTCACAGTTATGACGTGAGATAGTTCCCATGGGTTCATTTCAGAATATGTATATAGGATAGGGCATTTCTTAGAGTAGTCTCTATCTCTGATCTCGTCTATTCTCCTCTGTAGCTAGACAAGTATCTGAGGGCATACTCCTCCCGCATTATCCATTATCTTTTGATCTACTCTCTCTGTGTGACGCCTGGCTTAGTATAAAAGCTATCGAGTCGCTGACAAAACCAGGAAATAGAGCAGTACCTCCGCCTGTTTGTTAATTATCAACAGAACAACTGGCATGAATGGTTACCACTGGCAGAGTTCAACTATAATGACAAAGTTCACTCAGCGACAAAGGTTTCTCCCTTCTATGCAGATAATGGACGACACCCCTACAAAGGCACAGCTACACAAATGACTTTGGACAACCCCACAGCACAAGCCTTTGTGGATGAGATGAAGAAAATCCGGAAGGAAGTAGGATCAGCCTTAGAGAAGGCAAAAGAAGTTATGAAGGCGCAGTATGATAGGAAAAGGAAGAAGGGGGTTGAGTATAAAGTTGGCGACAAAGTGTGGCTCGAAGGAACCAACTTGTCAGTAGATCGCCCAATGAAGAAATTAGGAGACAAGCGGTATGGACCATTGATACACCTGGAAATAGTCTGTGCATAAAACCCTGGAATATCTAAGATTCTACAAGCATGGATAGGTGATACTTCTAGCAAGTCTACAGTACATTGTACACTACAAGAATTGTACAGAAGGCCACTACAGATGAGCTGTGAAGGTTCTCAGTGGTGATACTCAGTTATAATCACTTGAAGCAGTACTAAAACCCATTCTTTGTGCCCAACTACACTTGTAGAAAGTGGTCTTTTGTGATTACTATGCATAATGACTCCTATAAGTCAACCCAGTTAGTTTACAATGAAGCAGAAAGCAAAAACTCCGAAATTTGTACAGATGATGATGATCCAGATGACAGATTGGCAAGCTACCAAGTTGACAGCTAGGGGCTAGGCAACAGAATTCTGATTAGAAATGTTCCATAACAGAAATCTGACAGTTGCTATGACAATGTTCTAGAACTTGGGAGCATGTGGAAGCACAGGAACAGCACAGGAAAAGCATGTGGAAGCACAGGAACAGCATGTGGAAAAGCATGTGGAAGCACAGGAAAGTCATATGGTGTCCCAGGACCAAGGGAGTGGTAACCATGTGCATAGGCACAGGCCCTCAGCACTGCCCAAGGCCCAGACCCATTCTCAAGAACATAAATAGGACAGGTCAGAGCCAGATTCCAGAGGCTTGCTTCCCCCCCCACTTTTGTAGTGATTGCTAGTCCTACAAAAAGGAAGTTTAGTTTCAGCACCAGAATAGAAAAGCAGAAAGATCAGAAGTCAGACAGCTTGTATAACCAAGAAAGATTGTACTCATAACTCAGAAAGAAAGCAAAGTTAGTTAAAGTCCAGTTTAGTAAAGTTATTCAAAGCAAGTTAGATCAGAAAGAAATAGCAAGCCCAAGTTTGATAGAACTTGTGAAAGAAAACCCATCCAAGTCATTGTACACAGTGTTGTAAAGTTTATACTCAGAAGTTTAGATCCTCTTAGCACTCTCAAAGAACTTGTGTTTGGTTGTTGGTGTGTGTGTGTGTGTTGGTGTTAGGTTTCTAGCATCTTCATTTTGCATTCAGTCCTCAGTCAGCATATCACCATTCAAAGTCCAACAGAAAATAGGTGCAAGTTCCTATAAACTGGAAATTCCCCGTACATGGAAACATGTGCATAATGTTTTCAATGAAGTTCTACTCACCCCATACAAAGAACCTTATTTCCCTACACAACCCCGAAACACCCGCCCACCACCTGTAGTTGTTGGTGGAGAGGAAGAATTCGAAGTGGAGGAAATCCTTGACTCCAAGAAAGTAGGACGAGGGATTAAGTATAAGGTTCAATGGAAGGGATATGGCTCTCATGAACAAACATGGGAACCACGATCAAACCTCACTAATGTTGACCAGTTACTGAAAGACTTCCATGAAAAGAACCCAACAAAGCCTCAGCCAGCAACACTCCGTCACATTGAAATTCCTTTTTCCTTGTTCCCGGTAGAACTTTTCCGACCAATGCCTGTTCCAGACACTGAACGCAACCCTATTTCCCTTCCCTCTGAAAATTTCCTTTTACGCCAAGCACATTGTGGAACTCATGCCCTGAGGAGAGGGTGATGTTGCGAACTGACTCTTTTTGAAATTCTTTTTGTCTATCCTATTATACTTTTTCCTTTATCTTTTCCTTTTCTTTCATTTACATACATGTGACAGCCTTGGCATTCTCGCAATGTCAATGCATTTCTCTCATGTCTGTCAAGCTGTTGACAGACTGTCATTCTCGTGCTGTCAACACAACTCTCTCATGTCTGTCAGACTATTGACAGATTGACAGATTGACAGATTGTTGTATAGCCCCACAGTTATGACGTGAGATAGTTCCCATAGGTTCATTTCAGAATATGTATATAAGATAAGGCATTTCTTAGAGTAGTCTCTATCTCTGATCTTGTCTATTCTCCTTGGTAGCTAGACAAGAATCAAAGACCTTTCCTCCCTCATTCATTTTGTTTGACTTGACTATCTCGGCTTGAGTGACGCCTAGTCATATAGTGATTTAGCAAGTCACTGACGATAGTCCCCATCGGCTATCTTCTAAATCGCGTGACGCCTGGCTACATCGGTGAGCTAGCGAGACGTTGACACATAACAATCAAAGCTTAAAGGATCGGACCCTCCAGGAAAGAAGCTTGGAGAGAAGCAGTTAACTGTTCATTAGTGAATATGGGTCTAAAGTTCTGTGGATTAACTTGGGCATAGCTGATATCCCCCTCTTTTGGGTAGATGTCCCATCCTCTAGTGATAGAGTCTGGTTTCTTGCCAAGTTTGCCAGGTCTGAATTGAATAACCATGTTGAATTGATGAAGGTATTTGGTCCATCAGACCTGTCTCCGGGTCAGAATTTTAGTGGTAGAGAAGTACTCAAGGTTTTTGTGATTGGTAACCACGTCGATTGGGTCTCCGGGAGATAGTGTCTCCATGCTTCAAAGGCCTCGAAATTAGCCAGCAGTTCCTTGTCATGAGTGTCATAGTTGAGCTCAGCTGAATTGAGAGTGCAGGAAAGAAATGCAACGGGATGAACTTCGCCATCATTGAGCATAATCGAAAGGATAGCTGCAATTGCATAGTCCAATGTGTCGGTCTCTACAATGAGTGGCCAGTTTGGTTCCCAGTGGGCAAGGATTGGTGCATGAGTGAAGGCATATTTGAGGTTTTCAAAAGCCAATTGACATTCAGCTGTCCATATCCAGTCAACAGTCTTCCGGGTGAGCTGGGTAAGTGGTATAACGATGTCGCTGTAATTGTAAATAAATTGTCAATAGAAATTAGAAAATCCTAAAAGGATTGGATATCCTTGACTTTCCAAGGTACCGGCCATTCAACGATAACTGAAATCTTGTCAGCAGCCATAGTGAGACCTGCTGGTGAAAGGATGTAACCGAGATATTCAATGGTATTGACACCAAAGAAGCACTTTGCGAGATTGCAGTAAAGTTTCACTTTTGGGAGTTGGCAAAGTACCTCCCGGACATGCCCTTTGTGATCTTGTGGGTTGTCTGAATATACGGGAATGTTGTCAATGTATACAATAACCTAGACATCAAGGAAATCTGCAAAGATAGTGTTGACAAACCATTGAAAAGCAGCCGGAAGCAGCCGGAGTGTTTGTGAGTCCTTCCAGAATGACCTTCCATCTGTACGAGCCGTAGCATGTCCAGAAGGCGCTTTTCCATTCTTTGCCTTTGGTGATTCATAAAAGGTGATAGGCGTGAGCAAGATCAAGTTTTGTGTAGATTGCAGCCTTTCGAGGCACATCAAGTAGGTCAGAAATGAGTGGTAATGGGTATTGATCTTTCTTGGTGATTGGATTGATCCCTTGGAAGTTGACGCACAGGCGTAACAAACCATCCTTCTTTGGAGTGAATAAAATGGGTGCTACATATGGTGATGAAGAAGTTTGAATGATCCCAGCAGCAAGTTGCTTGTCCAGGAACTCTTGGAGGGCTTCCAGCTCTTTTGGAGAGAGCACATAGATCCATCCGAGTGGAGGTTCAGCACCTTCCTCCAAATCAATCTTGAGGCCGTATGATCAATGCTCCAGAAGTTCTTCTGGAGACAATTTGTCAAAAACATCGGCGAAGTCTGCATACTGTTGTAGAAGGGTTGTTCCTGACTTCTGAGAATCAAACTCTTCAGTACTAGAACCTTTAGCAGTAATTTCAATAGGAAGATAATGAAAGAGAATTGGTTCAACTCCAGCATCTTTACAGACCCAATTGAATGCTACTGCCCCTAAAAGTGCGATGTTGACATCCAGTCTAACTGCAGATTCAGTACAAGAACCCCTTTGAGATACTGTTGGATATGAGTATATGGGTCCATACAGAAATTTGTCCAATAGTGGACGAGGTGAAAGGCAAGAGCAAGGTTTGGATTGAAGTATTCCGGGTTTTGTTGATGACTCCTGAGGTGGAGCAGTCACTTCAGGGCTCGTAATTGAAGCATCCAGAAGTGAAGACGTCTGGTGAATATCAGCTTGATTAGTGTTTTGGAAAGAAATTGTTTTTGTAACTCAGTCAATCAATGGATTATAGCGGGACAAGAAACTATATCCTAAGACAGCTTTGCAAGATGAATCCAATGAAGTAACATAGAAGTTAATCAAAAAAGACTTGCAAGTTGAAAAATGGACCAATAGTTTGGCTGTTTCCAAGATAGAATTTGCAGTTAGGGAACCATCAAATAAATGAAGATTAATTGGAGGTATACATAGATGTGGGCGGAATGGAATGATTCTGTACATAAGAAGAATCAATGAAAGAGTCTGTTGAACTGGAATCAAGTAAACAAGGAAATTGAAGAAGAGATAATGTACCGGCCGGTTTATCCAGTGATTGAAATTGAGTAGATAAAGAAAAGCGGAGAGATTGTCTGTATTCTGACAGAGCAGATGCATTCAAAATTACTTCCCCTTGGATGGCACAAACCAGGTCAATGCAACTCTTGCTTTGTACCAGGGTACGAGAGCTGCAGACTGTTTTTCCGAATCATCTGAAGATGATTGGATGTCTGTAACTACATCCTCAACCGCAAGGCTGATTCAAATTTCAATTGGGGCTATTGAAACAGCAATCAGTTACGACGGTTGATGTGAATACTCACTGAGTGTATGAAACTGAGGAGAACTATTGATAGTGATGTTGAGACACTGGAGAACTCTTTATTGAGAGGCTTAATGTTACAGAGGAACATCTACAGTATTTATACTAACTAGAGTTATGCCCTATGACAACTAAAGAGTAATAATGATTCATGTATACAGCATGGAGTGAGTCGTGAACGATCACAATGAGTAAGTAAATGAATAACATAAAGGCGTGCAGACCATGAGGTGCACAGCTATAGCGAATAGCATAATGAGAGCATATGAGTCAAATGACATACAGCAGTAAGGCTGTGTGTTACATGAGTAAGATAATATAGAAATATTATTAAAGGGGCTACGAAATATATGAGAGCCGCATGTCGATCATATATTAACTGTCAGTGCTAACTAAATAAGTGCACAATGAAATGATAAGATAGTCGAAAGCGCTAATCTAATTTCAACAGGGGCAATCTTCTAATTTGTGCTTACCACCACAAAACATACACAGGTTGAACTTCCTGCGTCTCTCCTTCTCTTCTCTCTTCCGGTTTGAGATGGCCATCTGGTCCGAGATGTTTTGCGTGTGGCTTTGGCTGCCAACTAGTTGTAGCATTCAAAGATTGACCATTAAAATCTGTTCTGGTCAACTTGTTCTTGTTGAATCAAGGCTTCTTCCCTTGATTCTGTCCAGTAGACTGCTGGTTATTCTTGCCTTTAGACTGAGTTGCTGATGTGGTAGAAGATTGCATAGAAGAGTTGTTCTGAAAACCCTTCTTGCCAAAGTTCGAAGCTTACCACCCTGAACCCAACCCAGTCTCAAGAACATAAATAGGACAGGTCAGAGCCAGATTCAAGAAGCTTGCTTCCCCCCCCACTTTTGTTGTGAGTGCTAGTCCAACAAAAGGGAAGTTTAGTTTCAGCACCAGAATAGAAAAAGCAGAGAGATCAGAAGTCAGACAGCTTGTATAACACAGAAAGATTGTACTCATAACTCAGAAAGAAAAGAAAAGAAAGTAAAGTTATTCAGAGTCCAGTTCAGTAAAGTTATTAGAAGCAAGTCAGATTAAAGAATCCAGTAGCAATTGCAAGCCCAAGTTTGATAGAACTTGTGTCAGAAAAAACTATCAAAACCATTGAATACAGAGTTTAGAAGATTGTACTTTGAAGTTTAGATCCTCTTTGCACCCTTAAAGAACTTGTGTTTGAGTGTTGGTGTGTGTGTGTGTTGGTGTTAGGTTTCTAGCATCTTCATTTTGCATTCAGCCCTCAGTCAGCATATCACCGTACTACAGTGTCTCGATGTAGGTATGTATTAACAAAGTGTTTACGCCAATGCTGGCCTTAACACAGATGAGCAATGGAAAGGGAGGCGGATAATGGGGAAAGACGAAGGAGGTATAGGCTTGTTAGTAATGATATGAAAAGAATAAGTTTGCAACGTAGCGGTGCCCAGTATCCAACCAAATGTCGATGATTTGGGTTGTGACGGGTGGGTCGATAAGATCTCTGATCTTCTGTCAGCGACTCGCTAGCTCAATACTATGCCAGGCGTCACACAGAGAGAAACAGATCAAAAGCAATGGATAGTGCAGGAGGAGTAAGTCCTCAGATACTTGTCGGAATTCTCACACTGTCAATCTGTCAATAGTCTGACAGACATGAGAGAGTTGTGTTGACAGCGTGAGAATGACAGTCTGTCAACAGTTTGACAGACATGAGAGAAATGTGTTGACATTGCAAAAGAAAAGGAAAAGATAAAAGAAAAAGTATAATAGGATAGACAAAAAGAAATTGAAAAAGAGTCAGTTCGTAACAACTTGCTGCCCTCACAGATTGGAACTCGAGTTCCTTGAAGTGGGTATATCAGCATGGCCTCGCATCTCGAATAAAGGACAAGATGGCTCGTATTCTGGAATCTTGAAACCTCGCCGAATATTGTGCGGAGGTTCTTCAAATTGACAACTGGTACTGGTGGAGGGAAGAAGAAAAGAAACAGGAATCTTCGAGACAGAATGGGTCTGGGCCTTGGGCAGTGCTGAGGGCCTGTACCTATGCACATGGTTACCACTCCCTTGGTCCTGGGACACCATATGACTTTCCTGTGCTTCCACATGCTGTTCCTGTGCTTCCACATGCTTTTCCTATGCTTCCACATGCTTTTCCACATGCTGTTCCTGTGCTTCCACATGCTCCCAAGTTCTAGAACATTGTCATAGCAACTGTCAGATTTCTGTTATGGAACTTTTCTAATCAGAATTCTGTTGTCTAGCCCCTAGCTGTCAACTTGGTAGCTTGCCAACCTGTCATCTGAATCATCATCATCTGTACAAATTTCGGAGTTTTTGCTTTTGGCTTCACTGGAAACTAACTGGGTTGGCTTATAGGACTCATCATGCATAGTAATCACAAAAGACCACTTTCTACAAGTGTAGTTGGGCACAAAGAATGGGTTTTAGTACTGCTTCAAGCTG
Organism: Lentinula guzmanii; assembly: GCA_027919855.1. NCBI lineage: Eukaryota > Fungi > Basidiomycota > Agaricomycetes > Agaricales > Omphalotaceae > Lentinula > Lentinula guzmanii. The sequence continues at coordinate 6,778 of JANVFO010000034.1, read as the reverse complement.
ATTATCACTGAGTATTACCACTGAGAACCTTCACAGCTCATCTGTAGTGGCCTTCTGTACAATTCTTGTAGTGTACAATGTACTGTAGACTTGCTAGAAGTATCACCTATCCATGCTTTGTAGAATCTTAGATATTTTTATGCACAGACTATTTCAGGGTGTATCAGCGAGAGACTTTTCATGTTTGATTGGGATCAATATGTACAAGAACAGGTAGATTCCAGGAAATGGACAGAGAAGAAGGCTGAAGAAGAAACACGAAAACACTTTGACACTTCCACTCCGTATATGAACAAATACCCGGATGTTTTCAGTCAAAAGGAATTTGATCAATTGCCACAACGACGCCCTTGGGATCATGCAATCGAGTTAACACCTGGTTCTAAACCACTTGATTGTAAGATATATCCTTTGAACCCAAAGGAACAAGAAGCGTTGGATGCATTCCTTGAAGAAAACATTTGAACTGGACGAATTCAACCCTCAACATCCCCAATGGCCTCACCATTCTTCTTCATCAAAAAGAAAGACGGTACCCTTAGACCAATACAAGACTATTGCAAACTGAATGAAATGACAATTAAAAATTGATATCCACTCCCTCTCATTCAGGAGCTTATTGATCAATTGAAGGGCGCTAAGATATTCACAAAAATGGACATTCAATGGGGATTCAACAATATACGGATCAAAGAAGGAGATGAGTGGAAAGCCACGTTCAGGACCAATCGAGGATTATTCGAACCAACTGTTATGTTCTTTGGATTAACCAACTCACCAGCAACGTTTCAAGGATTCATGAATCATATCCTTCAAGATTTGATAAATGAAGGACATGTTATAGTCTACATGGATGATATACTCGTATTTACAAATGACTTGAAAAGTCATCGAATAATTGTAAACCGAGTCCTTGATATTCTTCGAGAACACAAACTCTTTCTCAAGCCTGAGAAGTGTTCTTTCGAGAAAACATCCATAGAGTACCTTGGAATAATCATTGAGAATGGAACAATTCGAATGGACCCGAAGAAGGTCAAAGCTGTACGAGAATGGTTAACCCCATTGAAGAAACATGATGTCCAACAGTTCCTTGGCTTCTGTAACTTCTTCAGGCAATTCATTCGAGGATTTAGCAAAGTTGCCAAGCCATTGACAAAACTTACTGGAAATGCAGTCTGGGAATGGACAGCGGCCCAACAGTATGCATTCAACGAACTCAAGCGTTGAATCTGTGAAGAAGTAGTCCTCCTCATTCCCCAAAATCACGGAAAGTTTAGACTTGAAGCTGATTCATCTGACTTTGCAAATGGTGGTTGTCTCTCTCAATTCGTCGATGGAAATGGTGGCCTGTAGCATTCACTCAATGAAGTTGAAAGAAACTACGAGATTTATGACAAGGAATTAAAAGTGATTATGGACTCGCTCGATGATTGGCGTCAATATCTTCTTGGAGCTGAAGAACAGATTGAAATCTTTACAGACCACGCAAACCTACAGTATTTCAAGAAACCCCAAAAGCTAAATCGACAACAAGCTTGATGGGTTCTTGAACTTGCGGAATATAATTTTAATCTAGTTCATCGACCAGGAAAAACAATGACAAAAGTTGACATCCTGTCAAGGATGACAGGTCTTGAGACGGGGGAAAAGGACAACGGGAACATTGTCCTTCTAAAGCCAGAATTTTTTATTCACGCCCTTAATATCTCCTCACCAGAAGATGTATTCCTGTCGGAAATCCAAAAGAATCAAAACCACGTTGATCGGCTTGTAAAAGATAACCTCGATGCCAAAAACCCTGAGTGGAAAGAAACTGAAAGGATTATTGAGTGGAAAGGACAGATCTATGTACCGAAGAACAGAGTACTTAGGTCCAAAATCCTTACTAAGTACCACAATTCACCACTTGCAGGACATCCTGGACAGTACAAAACAGCGGAACTGTCACTCGTGATTACTGGTGGCCAGGAATTACTCGAGATGCTGGAAAGTATGTGGAAGGTTGCGAGAAGTGTCAAGCGACAAATCTCATCGCACTCGACCCATTGGACATCTTCATCCTCACACCGTTCCAACTGAACCTTGGCAAGTAATTGGTACTGACATGATTGGAGAACTTCCTGAATCTGGCGGTTACAATGCATTGCAATCTTCATCGACCACTTCACAAAGAGACTGAGACTTGTACCAACCCATACCACAGTCACTTCAGAAGGAATGGCAAGATTTATCGAGATTCCATCTTCTCCACCCATGGACTTCCACGCAAGATAGTTCATGATCGAGGACCACAGTATCACTCGAGGTTCATGAAGGAACTCTATGGGCTGTTAGGCATTGAAGCGAACTTCACTACGGCATACCATCCACAGACAAACGGTCAATCGGAGCGAACAAACCAAGAGATCGAACAATATCTCCGTTTGTTCATTAATTACCAACAAAATAATTGGCACGAATGGTTACCCTTAGCAGAGTTCAACTACAATGACAAAGTTCACTCAGCGACAAAAGTCTCTCCCTTCTACGCAGATACAGGAAGACACCCGTATAAAGGCACGGCAACTCAAATGAATTCGGACAACCCCTCAGTACAAGCTTTCGTAGATGGAATGAAGAAGATACAAAGGAAGTAGGATCAGCTTTAGAGAAAGCAAAGGTAGAGACGAAGAGGCAGTATGACGGAAAGAGAAAGAAAGGTATAGAGTACAAAGTTGGCGACAAGGTTTGGTTAGAAGGAACCAACCTTTCAGTAGATCGTCCAATGAAGAAATTAGGCGATAAGAGATACGGACCATTTACGGTCCAACAGAAGATAGGTGCCAGCTCCTATAAACTGGAAATCCCACGTACATGGAAACATGTACACAATGTCTTCAACGAAGTTCTTCTCACTCCATATAAAGAACCTAGTTTTCCTACACAACCCCGAAACACACGCCCGCCTCCTGTAGTTGTAGGAGGAGAAGAAGAGTTTGAAGCAGAAGAAATCCTTGATTCGAAGAAAGTTGTCAGCGACTCGATAGCTCAATACTGGGCCAGGCGTCACACAGAGATAGTAGATCAAAAAGATGGATAATGCGGGAGGAATACGTCTTCAGATACTTGTCTAACTACCAAGGAGAATAGACGAGATCAGAGATAAAGACTATTCTACAAAATACTCTGTCTTATATACATATTTGGAAATGAATCCATGAGAACTATTTCGTGCTGCAGCCATGAGGCTATACAATAAAAGCCACCTGTACACCATGATGAAACAACGAGGTAATATGAAGGAATGTATGTAGACGGCCTAGATCTGTCAATACTCTGACAGACACGAGAGAGTCGCGTCGACAATTAATGATAATATGAAAGCAGCAAGGCTATCGCATGTTCATAAATAAACAAGAAAAGAAAAAGATAAAGGAGTAAAACAACGCTCGTGTAAGCGCTCTGCAAGCGCTAATATACCTAAAAAGAGAATGAGCGTCTAAAGTACTAAAAAGATAATGAAAAAGATAGAGTTCGTAACAAAAGTAGGACGAGGAATCAAGTACAAATGTCAGCGACTCGATAGCTTTTATACTAAGCCAGGCGTCACACAGAGAGAATAGATCAAAAGATAATGGATAATGCGGGAGGAGTATGCCCTCAGATACTTGTCTAGCTACAGAGGAGAATAGACGAGATCAGAGATAGAGACTACTCTAAGAAATGCCCTATCTTATATACATATTCTGAAATGAACCCATGGGAACTATCTCACGTCATAACTGTGAGGCTATACAACGATCTGTCAATGGTTGACAGACATGAGAGAATTCTCACACTGTCAATCTGTCAATAGTCTGACAGACATGAGAGAGTTGTGTTGACAGCGCGGGAATGACAGTCTGTCAACAGTCTGACAGACATGAGAGAAATGCGTTGACATTGCGAGAATGCCAAGGCTGTCACATGTATGTAAATGAAAGAAAAGGAAAAGATAAAGGAAAAAGTATAATAAGATAGACAAAAAGAAATTGAAAAAGAGTCAGTTCGTAACAAGATCCAGACAGAGTTCAGCAGCAATCTAAGTTGATATTTAAATTGAGGAACTATGTACAAGATGCTACAGCTTATATACCTGTATTTCTAATTGTTAAATTTATAACAATAAGAGCTGTAAGTAAAAAACAATAAAGAATATAATTTGGTGATATCAATATAAATAAAAAGATAATAAGGTGCAAATACTTAGCATCCGATAACCGGATGCTTTGTATGACTCAATCAAAGTAATCGAAGCCGGAAGTAGATACAAAATATACCAAGTCCACATCCGAAGTCGGAAGCTTCATACGGAGGTCCGAAAGCATACCTATAACACCACTCCTATTAAGAACTACTCCTTCAGCTGTATGCTACATCTTGAGTTCCCGTGCGTGTAAATTTTATAATTCATTTACCCACCCGCGCGGGGCTAAAGCCCAGCCAGACAACTAACTAATATACTACAGACCTTTATATAAGTATACTCCGAGCTAGAGACTGACTCATCCCGGAATAAGCGCACATGATGTCTTAAGATAGACTCAAGCGCTAATCTAAATTTTAATATTTCTAACAGTCCAGTCACAATCTCGCAACTCTGAAAACTAGGTTGATGAAAGTGAGTATATTAATGATCTTTAGCCATCTCTTTGCCTTTTGTCAAGACCGAAGGCCTTGGGAATACCCTGGCTCTCTGCCAATGTGGAGCCATAGGTGATTGAGACCTTCACTTGCGCCGGGTTGGCTAGAGCAGGCAGTGTTCATCCCCAGCTTTGATATCAATGAATCTGAATAGATTACACCGTATCTTCGAGGGGAACTATTTGCGCTGCCTCGGTATCTTTGAAGCCCGAATGTAGAACTGAGACGCTATCTCACACCTTCATCAATCCAGATTGTTCGGCTTTGACTTCGAACAGACGCCAACAGGGAAGCTGTCCTTGGCTGTTCTCTCTCATCACCATCTACTTCTCTCTCATCACCACCTACTTCTCTCTCATCACCATCTACGAGACCCTTACAACACTCCAGATGTGAGTTGACACGGCATTCTATTCATCCTGTATGAGTTAAAGATGGCGTTGTTTAGGCAGTAAGTCAAGTTCTCTTAAACGTAAACGCTTCAATCTTTCCTCGGCCTCCAACCTCTCACCCCATACAAGCATGAGCTGGAACCTGAATGGCTTGAATTTTGCGATAAACGTAGGCGAGATCTACGGAGGAATGATGGTTGGCTTATTGATGGCAGCGTTGTGGGTGTTATGCTCTCGAAATTTCTTACCTGAATCCCATGTCAACCTTCACAGACTGTGCGGAACCGCGAGTATGCAAGCTGTGATCTTCTTCTGCACCAAAAACACAGATCCATTTTCTCATAAACTAACAGTGCGGTCCATGAGATCCATCACTGGACAGGAACTAATCATCGTCCTAGGTCGGTATCCTATGGTTAAGATCGTTTTTTTCCCTTGAATAGTCCAATTGGAGTTGAATCCCACCTCAGGGTATTAGGCGTGCTGCAGTTATGCTTTGTTTTCAATGCCACCTACTTCTATGTTGTGGATGAAGTGGGAATATCCTCTCCGCTGTTCATTTGGAGTTTCAAAGTGAGATCCTGTCATCTGTTGTGTCCTCCCAGATTCTCACTTCATCTTGACAGACCCAAATCATGATGCAGGTGAGCTGCGTGAGCACAAGCCTCCAAATCTGGCGTCCTCTGACCGACCTTTTAGACTTTGATCATGAGCTCAACGAAATTGTAAGACTGCCGTTTGCTCCTGCGAAATCTGTTTTCATAATTCTTCTACACAGTCTTTATGCGAGTCGCTTGTGGAAGCGTAAGTGACGAGCTATCTCTTCACAATCAACAGCTTCCCATGCTTACTACACACTGGAACAGTAAGAAAATTTGTTTCAAAATGGGTGCCGATAGGATTGGTACGTTGATATGAATATAATAAGTACGGTTCTGACTAGACATTGAATAGATCGTATTCCTAACTTGTGATTATGGTTCGTGCTTCCCATTAGTACTTTGCCTTCACTTTGAAACAAACCAGCTGACGGCGTACGTGTGAATGTCGATAGCTCTTGGGACTGGTGCGCCTTTTGATTGTTGGTACTTGCATTAACCTAACCATGCTTCAGTGTTCGCTTATGAAGTGTGAGCACTTCAACCATCTGTGTCTTTTTCCGATCTTCACGTCTTCGCAGATTCACAGTAGACGTACTGCGTGATCTCCCAACAGTGAATTTCAAGGTGAAAAGTTTTTTTTTCTCAAGTTGCGATAGAATGCACTGAATTGCTTCATAGCCTATTGTCATCTTGTCGATGTGCAGTACTTCGATTTCCGATTTTCTTGTCGGTGGAACTCTCATTTACGCCTTTGCGAAGTCCGATACCAATCTCAGTTGGTGGGTTACTTTTACTTAAAATGCTGACCTTGATGTGCATGTATATCCCCGATGCTGACTTCATCAGGAAAAAATTGAGTTTCTACCGAGCTCTCTGTAGAGCTCTATAGTGACGATAATCATATAGCAACGTCCGCCTTTACTAAGCGCTACGTAGTACCCTGTAGCACTGCGACTTGTATATCTGACATGGTGTAGCCTGACCCTGATACTCCATAATCCCCAATAATCCAGGTCTCCGCTCCAGTGTCTCTGGTTCCTCCAGCAGATATGGTGACTGTGTATACTACTAACGTGCATGTAGATCATGTATTTGTCAATGTTGTCCTTGCTTTCAAAT